>OY970807.1:9914445-10451945 GCA_963853775.1 Xanthia togata
GCATTTCGTCAGCAGTGAAATGGCGTCGCTCCATAACATAAAAAATGACTTACCATATATTTTTTTAAACTGTATATCTCAAAACAAGAAAAGAAAAGTGAGATAAATACCAAATTTATCAAGCAACGAAAACACATGAAATCGGGTATAATAATTAGCTTTTATTTTAATGAGAAAAAAAAAACATATTGAAAAGATTCTATTTTTAAAATCAGCCAGTACGAGTATGTTTCCGAGAACAAAAAGATTGTATACAAATCTACTTTGTTATGAA
The DNA here is from genome assembly GCA_963853775.1 of Xanthia togata. Classification (NCBI taxonomy): domain Eukaryota; kingdom Metazoa; phylum Arthropoda; class Insecta; order Lepidoptera; family Noctuidae; genus Xanthia; species Xanthia togata. The sequence goes on from OY970807.1 coordinate 9,914,720, forward strand.
AAAAATACAGTATCATCTAATAAAACCTTAGAGCATTAAACCAATAAAACATGCAGTTTCTGTAAATGATGCGTGTTGCTTAGACTTTTTTAATGTGTGTATGTGTTATTTTATATAATTTTTTTTTCGTTCTGTAATGCTGTAAATCTTACTAAAATAAAAATAAAAACACTATTACTTCAGACACAGCTGTCTTCGAATCCTCATTTTTCCTGTAGAAACTGTCTTAATACTTCCAGGAAAGAACCACTTCGCCCTTTTTGCTATAAACTCGTTACGTAAAACAAATGTTTGGTTGCCAAGTTTCCAATTCCATTACTGGCTCAGTTCAAGTGATGCAGAGAGCGGATTACTCAGAAGCAGCAATGTACGTTAATTGCAATTCGTGTTCAGGTACAAAGAAATACTTCGCAAGTGTAATGAAAAAACTTTAAAACTCTTAATTCCTTTTATAAGCTGGTCGTCTTAAATGTGGCTCTTTGGATCTTTATTCTGTTATGTAAACTGAGAACTCGAAGTATTTTTAATTTTTCTCCGTACTTTGTGGTTAAAACAATCTGTGAAGTGTTCTTCTTTTGTCGGCGCTTATTTCTCGAGGGTCGGAGTGGCTTTGTGTTTATTTTGTTATGCGAGTCTCTTATTTATTCTGCTAGCTCCTCTCGTTAAATTGTACTGTCTCAGGTAGTTTCTTGTGGTGACAGGAATGGCATGTTTTTGGCGAAAGACAACCTACTTCATGATGAAAATGTCTCTGTGAATGAATCTGTGCGCCCTAAATGTGATACAATAGCAACACTTAGCTTCAATTATAGTAATAACATATTTGAAGCCTTTCTCTGTTTGACAGTTATTGTTTGTCTAGTTAGATTAACATAATGGATATTGTTAAATTGTCATAATTCTGTTGCAATTATGAATATGTTACGCAATTGAAGGCTTTAAATTGGGTAATGAAAGTGTATTGTTTCACATAACATAACACCACGCCTGTATATCCCGGAGGTTTTGGCAGAGGAGTAGTTATAGTACACCCACATTTCGCCAGTTATATTTCTATTTATCTATATCTTATTTATATCTTTTTTTATACTCTAATATGGGGTCGAGCCTATTGCCATCAACCGGGCACAAATCCAGACTTCGGGCTGCTACTGAGAATTTCCAGATGAAAAAACCCCGGGAATCGAACCCACGACCTCACGCCTCATAATATTAGATAGGATTCATTATAAATTCCAGAATTAATAACGAACAACGATAATTTTTCATGCGCCAATATGTTAATTTGTTTCTTTTTTACTTTAAACAGCTCTAATTGGAAGCCAACTCGAAAAAGGCGACGATAACTGACTTTTATTGATTTGATACTGAAGATCACATCATACGTTAATAATTCGTCTATTGGTACAGCCTTCCTGCTTGGGCGACTCCTATTACTGGCATGACGTAAGGCGCGTTGTGTGAGCTCTGTACAGAACACGCAAACTAACCACTCAAAGTCACTGGCATATATCTGCTTAAATAAAATCTTTGATAAGTTACTTCCGTGGTTGCCATGTGCCGAAGTAAAAAGTGTGTACATTTTAAAATTAGAAGACAGTAGAGTTTTCGTTGTCAGTTATTCGACCGCTATTTACACGACAGATATGGATTTTCATACAAACATTGCCAGCCAGGCGCTCACATATATTCGCCAGTACAGCAATTTCGATTTATTTCGTAGAAGGTTGTCAAAATAATGCTCGAATTTCAAAGCAGTTTGAGAAAATAGAATTAAATTATTGTATTATCAAGAACTTCTATAGCGTAATGAAAATTTTGTGTTTAATGAACCTTGCAAATCGGCTTTTTGTACAATTACATTTAGAATATAGCTTTTATGTAATGCTATTATGAAAATTCATCATTATTTACTACTCTGGTCGACTGAAATCACTTAACTAGAAATCAGAGGTCAACGGTTCTAGGGTCGTTGATTTTAGGGGCATTTTGCCGATAGTCGAAATTAATAACCGTGTTCTAGTTACCGAGTTAGAATTAGCAGAATTAATTGGTAAATATAATTAACTAGCACTTTGCCCGCGGCTTCGCTCCCGTGGTCTTTCCCGCGGAACCCGTTATTTATCCCGAGATAAAAAGTAGCCTATATTACTCCCTGAAAACTAAGCTTTCTAATGGTAAAAGAATTTTTCAAATCGGTCCAGTAGTTTCGGAGCCTATTCGGTACAAACAAACAAAAAATACCTTACCTCTTTGTAATATTAGTATAGATAAAGAAAAAAAAAACAATATAAAGAACTGAAGAAATGATCAGACGTCATGATTTTCATGACGTAATATATAAAAAATCATTTGAAGAAGAAGGATGCTGACAAAATGCAGTGGAATACTCCTCTTTTTAGGCATAGCAATATTATTATTAATTTATTAATTTTAGTTACAATGACTCATAGACAATATTCAATACATTACACATATATCATACACATTAACATTACAATTATAAAATAATACACACAAAAACCAATGTACTTTTAACACTTACATTAATAGCCGACGACTGTAGGTGATGTGCAAGCGTCGTATGTATGGACACTCGAACTTAAACATCGTGAGGAAACCGAAAATTTGAAGATATTGACATCTATCACTGCACTGTGCCCGTGTAGTGAATTACAGCCTCTCAGAGGGGAGGCCTGTATGTTCCAGCAGTGAAAACATTATAGGTTGATTTGCCAGAAAATTTGTAAGAAAGTTTGCGTAGTAATGCTAACTTTATTACAATTAACTTCTTCGATTTAGACAGCATTTTCTGTTTGTTCAGTTTGTTAAGGGCCGGTTTTGAAACGATTAATTATTTCTGATAACTTATTTCTATTCTTTGGTTCCTGCCTATCCTAACTAATCACACACATATTATAAGGGAGAAAGTTTGTGAGTGTGTATGTTTGTCTCTTCTTCACGCTAACACTACTCAACGGATTTAGATAAAATTTGGCACACAGATAATTTATAACCTGGATTAACACATAGGATACTTTTTATTCCGATATTCCTACGGGATCGAAACTTATGCGGGTGAAACCGCGGGGTGCAGCTAGTATTACTATAAATGTGAAAGTGAGTTTGTTACGCTTTCACGCTAAAACAGCCGAACGGATTTGGATGAAATTTGGCATAGAGAATATATAATATATAATATATCTTGACCTGGAGAAGGACATAAGTTACTTTTTATCCTGGATGGTAGATAAGGTCACGGGAAACAGCTAGTAATATAGAATTGTTAGCCTTAAAATGGCAGCCAACTGCACCTACTTCATAAATTTATCATAGAATCAATTAACAAAAATCTGCTTAGCCTTTTCCCAACTATGTTGGGGTCGGCTTCCAGTCTAACCGGATGCAGCTGAATACTAGTATTTTACATGCGAATGCCTGCCTATCTGACATCCACAACCCAGTTACTTGGGTAACACGATACTGATAAGGTAAGACTGGTTTCAGACTTTTGGGCTTCTGACTACACGTAAAGACGTGCTTTCCGACGTACGGAGAGGTCTCGATATGTAAAAGTTGGTCAACCCACCCACGAACCGACCGCGGCAAGCATAGCTTAACCTTCGATAGACCTGTGCGGCTGTTCTCAGCCACGAGCCACTCTGTATGTTATTATTAATTAAGTCATCATAGACTTAATTAACAATAACATACAATATTAATATCGACTAATGGTTTTAATTGCAACTCTACACGTACTCACATACTAATGTGATTATTCGATGTCAGTTATCTATCAATTACCGCCATACGTTGAAAGGTAAACTATTTAAATAACATCATGATTAAATCATTGTTGCAAACACTAATTAGTGTCTAGTTTGTATTTGCTTTTACGTCAACGAGGTAAAGGGCCTGTTCCATTGCTGCCAACAGGCACGTTACGAACGTGTACTTATTTTCGCTTTCTGTAAAAATCTAGGCAAAATCGCCCACTGCGAGCCACGGCCATGCTATGTAAAGTTGCGTGGCCTGATTACGTCACCAACACACGTATTTTGTATATTAACTTTACTTTATGCTTGCTGTGCTTTGTTTGTTGAAAATGTGACGATTTGGTCATTATTTGACAAATACTATGATGCATTATCAGTTATATCAAATATAGCCCTCTTCTTGTGCATCATCATCTCATTCACGCATCCTCCACAAATCATTATGAAGAAATCCGTGCGCCAAATGTCCTGCAGTGGAATGGTAGGTCACACAACCCAAGCAGATAACGTGCGTAGCCTCTGCGTGCACATCCTAGGCGCAATGGAATTGCTCCTTTACTTCAATGAGGTATGGTTTTAATTACTATAAACCAAACAGTATGGTGTAAGTGGGATTATTATCTATCACTAACTGGTCATTTAGTAAATTTTGATGTAATTTGATAATGCAGTGATACAAAATTAATTAGCCGTATTTCGAATGAAGTACTTACTGTTTAGTGTTGTTACTTAGTTGGAATATTTGTTCTGTTTTGAATTGATGTTTGTTTTGGTTATTCCAGGTACTAATTTAGTTATTAGGCGTAGTAGAACACATGATAGATATGAATTTTGAAGAAAAACGAATAGACAAATCGTTTGAAAGGTTTTGTGAGGCATAGTTTCATAAAACCTTTTACACGATTGTAAAACGTCCAGACCTCGAGCGCGCCGGTCCGACAGGCCCCGAGTGGTCAGGGGTGGGCGCTGAAGCAGGTGGACCGGGAACTCCTCCTGCAAGCCTTGATGGTGCAGGCCTGGGTGTCATTACCGGACAGGCCTGCTGACATCAACGACGAGGCGGAATGGTTCCGCGAGGCCATGTCCGAAATATGTGACGTGGCAATGCCCCGGGTCCAGTCCGGACGTGTCGACGACACTGCGCATTGCGTGCGTTGCTGCGTGATGCCGCCGGTACACTAGGCACCGCAGGTCACTGGGGAGTCTGAACAGGGACCCATGGGGACGCCCATACAAGATGGTGCCGGAGAAATTCCGCCCAGGGCTACCCAGGATTCGGAGTCAAATTATTGAGTATCGAGGGGCCCATTCCTATTTTTTTTGAAGACGGGTAAACTGGTCCGCATCAAGAAGCTGGGGCAGTCTACGCTAGTCACCAGGGAAAATGGAATCGGCGAGAGATGTCGAGCAGTGTCCCACAGGGATCGGTCTCGGGCTGCATCTGTGGGACATCGGATACGACTGGGTGCTGCGCGCCGACCTCCCTTTTTTTTTTTTTTTTGGGTGGGAAATCATCAAATGACGTCTCCCGCTCTGGGTGGAGCGGGAGGGCGTGTCAGACTCTTACTGACTAAAACCCACCCGTGTTCCTTCTCTTGCCTGTGCAATGCCAGGGGGCCACGGTATCCCTTTCGGACTTTCCCGCAACCCCGGCAGGCAATGGTCTCATCGGACCCCTTCACCCGCTGACACTCTTTGAGGCGCGCGTGGAACACAACGCGCCGTCGACCCGGGCCTGGTCCTTACCGGACGGCGAGCTACCCATTGCTCACCGTTCGCAAGCCCGCGCCTACGGTGGCCGGGAATCCGCGATCGATTCCCGACGCCCGGGGCGTCTCCTCCTGCGGCGGCTAGGGGCGTGAGGGCGCGAAATTTGCCTCTCCCTCACGCGCTCCGCCTCCTCCTTCGCGAGCATTACTGCTTTGCAGAAGGAGGTGACGGCCTCCCATGCCCTCTCGCTCCGTACCATGGCCTGGACCAGGGCCGGACGCGAGAGATCCCCGCCACCGATCGCCTCCACGAGGACACGGCGGTGCTCTGCCCAAGCCGGGCATAACTCCACCGTATGCTCCACCGTGTCCTCCGGGCGATCCACGCAGTGATGACACCCGGGCGTTTCCTCCCACCTTATCCGAAACAGGTACCTCCCGAAACAGCCGTGTCCGGTGAGGACCTGCGTCAGGCGGAAGGTGAGGACGCCGTGGCGCCTCTCCAGCCACTCCTCAAAGAGGGGACTTATCGCCGCAATAGTGGCGTGCCCAGCACTGGATTGCGACAATCGCACTCTCCATGCCGCCATGAAATCCCGTCGGAGCTCTGTCCGCTGTGCCGCGATTTCTCGCGGCATCGGAGTCAAGCGCCGGCGTTTCGCCTCCTCGCGCCACTCCCAAATATGCGCCAGGACTTTTGTCCCCAGATCCCATGGCGGCAATCCGGCAAGGTGGCTCGCTGCCTCACCGGAGACCGTGCGGTATCCCCGGACCAGCCGGGTGGCCATGACCCTCTGGGACGCGTTCAACCTGCGGGCAGGCCGCCGCCTCAACGAACGCGCCCACACCGGTGGCGCCGACCTCCCTAGCGGCGTCATATTTCAATTAAACCAATCACAGGCACTTTTGAATTGTCAAGGAGTCGGTCAGTTAGAAAAATAAAGCTAGTGATTAATCAATAATACTAGATAAACTGGAGCGACTTCAAAACTTTTGTATAAGATTTATATTTCGCCTGCGCAAATATGATCACATTTCTAAAATTCGTACAAAGCTCAAGTGGCTTCCCATACGTCTTCGCCGGAATTCTCATATCTTATTTCTGCTCTACAGTATTCTGTTCAATTCTATAACCCCCTCCTATCTTAAGGAACGTTGCAAGTTCCTTCATGACACACATAATAGATATCTGAGGTCATCGGAAAACTTGAGAATAGAGAAGCCGAAGCATTCCACCAGCTTTTATGACAAATCTTTTACAGTTCAAGCAGTACGGTTATAGAATGCCTTGCCCGTGTCGATAAGGCGACATTTCTTGCTGTCTGATGCGGAATCGGCAATCAATGCCATGGATCATGACCTAGAAAGCATATATCAATGGGCTAAGTCGTTCGACAGATTAACCCTGCTAAATCGCAGGCCATGATCATAGGCAGCAGACACTACCGCACAGCACTCGACTTGTCATCTTTGACTCCATTATCTCTGGGCTGCACAACCATTGCGTATACTGAAACAGCCAAGGACCTTGGTGTCTTAATTGACAGCAATCTTTCTTGGCGAGCTCAAGTCAGTGAGGTTAGTCGTAAGGTTCAATTTTCGATTCACTCGCTCAAATCCTTACAGAGCTTCTTGCCGTTCAAAACCAAAGTTTATTTAGCTCAAACTCTGATTCAGCCGATCATTGATTACGCTGATGCCTGCTATTTGGATGACACCGAGGAGCTGTTAAATAAGCTTGAGCGCTTACAAAACCTTTGTATTCGTTTTGTGTTTGGTCTGAGGAAATATGACCATGTTTCTCACTTCCGCAAGGAGCTCAAGTGGCTCTCTATCCGTCTTCGCAGGAACACTCGGATATTATGTCTCCTTTACAACATCCTTTATAACCCTGCATATCCCAGCTACCTGCGCGATCGCTTTTCCTTTACCCGTCCTCCGGATGCTCTGTGTAGATCCCACCTCAGGCATCATCTTAATTTCCCATCCCATAAAACTGAACTGTACTCTTACTCCTTCTCTGTTCACGCAGTACGTTTGTGGAACTCACTTCCGCCTAACATTCGAGATTCTAAAACTTTATTCCTCTTCAAAAAGCAAGTCAAAGAGCATTACCTTTCTTCTATACAGTAATATTCTACATATATATGTATGTATATTATAGGTAAATATTTACTAATACTAGTATTTTTTTTTATATATGTGTGTATGTATTTGTATGTTTGTTTATTTTATATAGAATAGTTTTGTTTTAAGTTTTAATTTAAATGTTCTTTTTTCGACTTTTCTACACACTGTGTCTACATATCCAATCCTACTTTCCTCTCGCAGGTCTGCTGGAAGAAATTTCTTAAGAAATAAGCAGTACCTTTGTGCTCTTTTATGTTAATATTGTGTCCTGTTTAAGTGTTTTCTGTGTACATAAATAAATAAATAAAAATAAGGCGTGCTCAATCTTTGTCCACTTTTAAAATTCCGGGAATAAAAAAAACACTTCCTCTCTCCTTAAACATCATCATTACATATAGTTCCTTGCTCTTGTTTCATGTTTATACTATGTATATATAATATCAATATATTTATATGAATAAGTTTATGCTTTATGTATGTATGTGTATATTGTATATCTAGATGGTACACCACTGACTACCTGCAGTATTGTCTCTCCTGTTACCTTTAATCCATCTAAAGGTTGTCTGTAAAAGATCGCTTTAAGCGATAAGACCGCCCATTGTGTCACCCTATGTAAAATTACTAAATTTATGTCTGTAATTTTTATGGTGTACAATAAAGAGTATTCTATTCTATTCTTATAATACATGCCATATAAGGGAAAAAAACTAAGCACTTGCGTTCGCACATTCTTCTCTAATACACTTGACCAGAACCCACATTTCTCAAAGTTTCTTTATCTCTTTCCTATAGTGGCTATAATGAAGGTACAATGACGCTAGTAATTGATCATTACGCCCGCATTATTGCCGCTTATGAGAACAGAAGCCTCCTTCGTACAAAGATCAAGGAACTCACAGAAACAATACATATTATATAACGTCGGTTTTCCTGTCTATCTGTGTGACTGCATTGTTCTTCTAAACTCCGCAAAGGATTTTGATGCTGTTTTAATCATCGTTTAGATAATTTATTCAGGAAGGTCTATGTGTATACACTTGTTTCTGCCCGCTTCATCCGGGTGAATTGTTTTGAATTACATCCTATGACACTCGGAAATACTGTGGCTTCTCATTAGTGAAAGTATTTTCCGAATCGGATCAGTAGTTCCGAAGATTCCCGATATACAAACTGTAATTTTTTTTCCTCTATACAACGTGTGATTGAAACCCTTTTCGATCCGTGAGGGTGTTGTTAAGAATCGTACTGAGAGTCTGTTCAAGTGGTAATTTCAAGGAAAAAGAAAAAAAAATCGCCTCATTTTTTTTTCTACGGGAATTTTACCGGTTTTATTATATGGGGCGAGGGGGGCCGTCGTTCAGTGGGTGTCTACACCTCCATGTAACTTATGTTACCACTGTTGAAAATTTACTCATTTTTTAATGGAGTTGGGATAATTTTGGTACTTACTAAAAACGTGAATTTTAAATAGCTTTTTTTTTCATTCCTTTTTGGTAATGTTATTGCAGTATCTGGGTTAACTAATAAATAATGTTTATTGCATGGTGCCAGGGGGGCCGTCGTCTAGCGGGTGCCTACAAGTAAATGTAACTTATGTTACCACTGTTGAAATTTTACTAATTTTTAATGGAATTGGGATAATTTTGGTACTTACTAAAAACGTGTTTTTTTAATAGCATTTTTTTTCGTTACTTTTTGGTAATGATACTGCAGTATCTATGTGCCATTTGCGGATCGGACAGGGTTTTCAATACACATTGTATAATATTAGTTTATATTAATTAATCTTACACATACATATAAAATAAAGTTCTCTATGTTTTGTCAAATTGTAAAAACCGTGAAAACCTGGGGCAGGTCACTAGTAGTTATACATATAATTGAATATAATAAAAAGGTATAGTTATTGCCTTCCTGTTGGACTCGCAGAGAGAATACTAATCGGGACGGGAACGAGTTCAGACGGGCTAATCTTCTTTCTACGCAATCAAAAAGTCAACAGCTCACAGTTATGACAATTTACTTTGCATTCATGAAGGAAAAACCATTTGGAATTCAATTTACATGCATCTTACCTTGCTAGGTAAGTGGGTAGGAAAAATTCTATTGGTACAGTGAACAAACTGGTCATCTAATGTAAGATAGTATTGTGCAAGTTTTCTCTCAAACAGTTTTAGTTGGCTGTGCGAATATAAATTACGATGGCGGTAACTGACGAAGTTTTTATTGATATTATTTTTTTGGTACAAGATTGAGACAATGAATTTGTTTCTGTAAAGTAGGTTTTTACAAACACGGTTAAATATCAATCATATTTGAAGAAATAGTTGAGGTCGGTCGGTTTCCTTTCTGACTACTCTGAGAAGAAAGGCCGAAACGAACTCAGAGGTCACAGTGTATGTATTTTAAAGTCCAGACATAATCTTGATCAGGTCAAGTGAAGACCATATAGAATGGTGTGTGAAATGGTATTTTGAGGAAAGATCCAGATAGACCTATTCAATTGGTAAGTGATGATATTATATTGTATTACCATTAATGGTATTAGTCTGTAAGTAATTGTGCACTTATAAATGTATAGTGTAGAAAATTGAAAAAGTATTTGGTAAACAACGGTTGGCTAACTTAATTAAATGAATAAATGAGGAAATTAGTGTTGACTAATATCCTAAGAAAGTATAGTACCTTTTTATAAAGTCACATTTTATAAAGTCCTTAAGCCTTCGGGTCACCTTGTTAAAACCAGTTACCAGTTTCTAATGTTACGTTACACCAAATGACCAAAATAAAGCCATTGGTTATGCCATGGATAGGTAAACGTTGGTTCAAATGTCACTGAACTACTGTGGTTAACCACTCCAAACACTGGCGTGGGTATTTAACTTGGCTGGACGTAAACTGGCCTTTGGTATGCAAAAAGCGACCGCGCTCTGAGATGCATGTACACTCGCTCCCCTACGACCGCACACGCAATGTACGGTTGGCATAAAAAGGAACTGATTGTTGTATGGACTTGTACGATGTTGAAATAGTTTTAGAAGCAATTGTATTGTAGCCGAAATCAGCTCGTTGAAAATCTTTTTTTTTACTCTTTCATATTTTTTATTTCTATTATTTATTTTTATTTTAAAACATAAACGAGGCGGCAAGGCATGCTTTGAAAGTCAACCGTATTTATTACGGTTTCTAAGTATTTGAGTTATTTAATTCAATTTGTAAATGGTAAAAGCAAATCGATTGACAATTAGGTAGTACAAGTTCACTTTTAACACATACATATAATATTATAAATGTTTTTGAATAAATAATTAACGACTTGAAGGACAAATTAATAAACCGGAATCCTAATAAAATTATTTCAGCGAATTTTACAAGACCAATTTGGCTTTTACCAGAGATCTGTTTGATATCCCAACTAATACTATAAATGTAAAAGTGAGTTTGTTTATTTGATGCTTTTACGCTAAAACGGCTGATCTGATTTGACTGAAATTTGATACATGGGTAGAGCATGACCTCGGTTCGAACATAGGATACTTTTAATCTCGGTAGTACGATTCTGAGGGATAATTTCCGACCTCCACGCAGGCGAAGTCGCGGGGAAAAGCTAGTTCCTTATAAGTGAGAAGACTATCAGTAAAATAATCTAACAAAGTCTTTAGCCAATATTAAAAGCGTTTGTAAACTGCCGCGGAAATTGGAAAACTCCATAGTTTACTGAAAAGTCTGCGGTAACTGATTGCTGTAAAACGATTGAGGGGACGAGTTTGAAGCTAAAGCAAAGAACAATTATTGTTGTACTAGACAGGCACTTTACTTTGTATAATTTACTAGCTGGGGCGCAGCTAGTAAATTATACAAAGTAAAGGTTTCACCTGAATAAGTCTCGATCCTGGTAGAATGTTGGGATAAAAAGTATCCTATAACCTAATCCAGGTCATCGTCTACCCATGTGTCAACTTTAATCCAAATCTGTTCAGCCGTTTTAGCGTGAAAGCGTAATAAACAAAGTCAAAGTCAAAATGTCTCTTGCGAATTAAGTGTACAGAGTGTTGGTGTTATCTTATGTTAGTACTTATGACTTAGCAGCCTTAAACAAAAAAGAAAACAAATAAAGAAACTGACTTTCACATTTATAATATTAGTTTTAGGATTTCATTACCACTGGTCAGTTCGGAGTCGTCACGGGTCGTCAGAAGCCCGAAAGTTTGATAACCAGTCTTACCAAGGGGTTTCGTATTACCTAGTTACTGGGTTGTGGAGGTCAGATAGGCAGTCGCTCCATGTAAAATACTATTATTCAGCTGCATCAGGTTAGACTGGAAGCCGACCCCAAGATAGTTGGGAAAAGGCTAGTCAGTTTGCAGATTGATTAACTGAAAATATAAAAGATTATGATTATATTAACTATGGAGACTCGGATTCCAGTCTATATTTGCTTCGAAGTGATATATCGTATCTAATTTAAACTTAATTTCACACTATGTCCAAGAACAAAATAAAAAAAATCCAGGAACGATAGTTGAAAAAAAAAATCCCTTACCTACATGCCAACATAAAAAAACCGTAAGCTTAGCCCAAGTTCAACGCACAAAGCGTCATCCGGCTCTACCTACGTATATCCTAACAAAATATCATTTCGGACGTATAAAGGATTTTCTGGTTCCGTATTCTGCGAGAGGCTTTCGCGCGTCGCCAGTCACCGCCCTTTGTCCTGCATTGGCATACCGTTTTTATTATGAAAATCACGGCACTTGCTTACGCTGTGGTAAATACAGGCGTGTGTCATGCGTAATGTCACCTGTTTACCAGCAGTATTGTTTTTGTAAAGAGCTTAGGTTTGTAGGCTGGTTTTTGTCGTGTTTCGAGTTAAATTACAGGGTAATGTTTGTGTTGGTGTACTGTAGTTATGATGAATATAGAAATAAATGATCAAATTGTTTGTTTTACAAACTAAGATTCACAAGATAACTTTTGGCATGAAATTTTGAGCTGGCAGCTACGGCGTAGGTGATGCACTACGCCTGCTACGCTGTCGTAGCACAGCTACACAGCACTGATCGATTCTGTGTCATTGTGTGTTGAAATGAGTTATAATTTATAACACTGTAGATTGTGGAATTCGCCTGTCTGTTTATTTCTTTACAAATCTGTGCTCACAATAAAACAATAATTTTGAAATTATAAGATTTTGATATTTACCCGCAGTCCCATAACAAAAACTCATTCTGATGTAAGTAATGAAATGTAATTTTATTGATATTGGTATTTTGCTTTGTTAGGTAGACTTTTTAAATGTGTAAGACGATGATAAATCCGCACTTACAAGTCTCCCCTAAATAGAAAATCTAATCTGAATAAAGGTCACAATTTCAATTTGTTTTTTATCATCCAGAGTTTCCTGTTCCGTCTCCATCTTACTCGTGATCTCTTAAAATACAAGCTCATTTTGTTTGACTACATTCAAATGGAAAGCAATGGCAAGTTCATGGCAAAGTAGGTATTTCTATTCAAAACTTCCTTTACAACTTTACTGAGAAGAAAAAAATGGTTCGTTGAATTTGTTTTCCAATGATATTCCAGTAGGCACTTTTTGTTGAACCAAAGTTTTTTGAATGTTTTATAATTATGACAAGAAATACGCTGAAGTTTGGGTCCAAGCTGCCACACCAGATTAATTGAAGGAATTTTTGAAAAATTAACTAAGATGTAGGTTTTCTAAAGACGTGAAATTTTTTATTCTAGCTGTTTTCTTTCGCCTTTGAGACAAAGGTGAGAGGAATAATTACGAGGGCTAGGTGCGGCCTCAACAATTCTTTTTTTTTTTCAAGGAAAACAAAGAATTTAATTGTAGTTACTACATTTTGTCGGATTGTTTGACGCAAATAGCGGGAGAATTCTGTGGACTTCATAAAATAAGCTTGAAATTGTTATTGAAATTAGGTTTCTTTGAGTATTCCTTTGTTTTTAATTGTTTTATTTCTTACGACAATTCGTTACTATTCTTATACATGAAGTGAAAACATTACAATACCACAGTGTGTCACCAGACGTAAAAAAAAAAACATATCTGTAATTTGTATGGCGTACATTATAAAAGCGAATTATGTGCTGTTCTATTATATTCTACAATGTAAAATAATGGGAGGCTTGTGACTATGTAATAACAGCCACACAGGTCGATTGTTCAGGTTAAGCTACGCTTGCCGCGGTTGTTCCGTGGATGGGCGACCATCTTTACATGCCAAGACCCCTCCGTGCCTCGGAAATTAAAGCAGTTGGTCCCGGCTATCATTCGTAGATCTTTGACAGTCGTTACGGGTCGTCAGAAGCATGAAAGTCTGACAACCAGTCTTATTAAGAGGTATCGTATTACCCAGTTACTGGGACGTGGAGGTCAGTGCTAGGCAGTCACTCCATATAAAATTCTGGTGTTCAGCTGCATCTGATTAGACTGAAACCAACCCCAACATAGTTAGGAAAATGCGTAGGCAAATGATATGATAATATTCTACAATGTTAACAGGAACATGAGTTTATTTATTCCAAGGTTTCAGTGCCGCAACATAATTATGTAGATCCATCTGTATATCCAATTATAAAGTTAGGAACCCCTCAATAAGACAATATCGAATAGATGAGGAAAGACTGTTTCCATAATAACTTACCTCTTGCATGTTCCATACATGCAATCAAAAATAATGTTTCTTTCTGGTTTGAGTATATTTTAGATAAAACTTTATTTTTCATCCTTCTTCAGGGGAGCGTGATCTATACGAGAGAAGCACGAAGTGGTGAAAATATTAGCCGATCATTATGGTTTATAATTAATAAGGAGGACTACCTTTTGCTAGAAGCTTCGCCCTCGTGGACGCGGAAAATTATCCCATGCGAACATACTAAACGGGACATAAAGTTCTCTCTCTATGTCCTAAACTTGTTTACTCTTTAAATATATTAGTAAGTTTTACTCACGTATAAAGAGACAGAAAACTTATTGAAAATATTGAAATAGTAAACTCTTATACTCACCCTCTCTCACTCTTTCACACACTACTCACTGAGAGGTTAACACTCCACATACCCGTTTAGTTATCTTATTTTATTTAAAACTTGTTTTCTGTGTAAAGTTAGAGCAATATGTCTAATTAAGCTAGTATTGTAATGTTCATCATAAGGAAGACCGCTGATGTCTGAGTTTTTATTTAGTTCACACACAGATGCCTTCACTACAAAACTAAGTTTTTTTTTTTAATTGTCCTGTATATCATCTATTCCTTGTATATATCTGTCTAGGCTCGCCCCCTATTACATGGGACTTAAACATAACTGGCGAAATGTGGGTGTACTATAGGTACACCTCTGCCCAACCCTTCGGGGAAACAAGGCGTGATGTTATGTGTTATGTTGTATCTGTCTAAATGTAACATACGTTTTTGTGAAAAAATAAATAAATCTAAACCAGCCGGTCTATTCTGTAATAATCTCACCGTGAAAACTTAGGTGAAGTGAGCTCGGAGTGAGCTGCCAATCCCTAGCAGAAGTGGAATGACAGCTCACTTCACGTTCACTTCACCTAAGTTTTTACCGTGAGATTATTACAGAATAGACCGGCTGCTGCTAGGGACTGACAGCTCACTCCGAGCTCACTTCACCTAAGTTTTCACGGTGAGATGGTTACAGACTGCAGATCATAGTTTAACCATGTGCCAAATTTTAAACAAATCCGTTGAGTCGTCTTAGCGTGAAAGCGTAACAAATATGCAAACAAATAAACTCACTTTCGCAATTAAGTATAATAAGCATATTTAAGATTATGGCCCAGTCCCTTTCACAGAGAGGTCGACGGTGTCCCTGCAGTGAGAATATTAAATGCTGGTTATCCTTATATGCATTAAGGTTTTGGCGGGGACTATTGTGTCTGCTTCACGTTCAGTGAAAGTTATAACGACGCGACCAGTTTATTACTTTCCAATTAATAACCACAAACTACCGAACACAATTACTAACTACCGAGCGAATTCTAAACGCGTTTAGTATGTGGTGCTGGCAAGCGAGCTGGTCGACAAGTGTCGTGTTTAAATACGCCACCAACCGTGGCAGCTGTGATTTCTTTAGTAAATTACTCACGTAAAACTCTGCCCAACACCTGCACACAAATGTTTTGGTACAAGGTAAGAGCGGTGGCAGGCTAACAAGTCTTGCCGGATGATTCGCAGAATACAATTAGCGCTTAGAAATCATGTATTTTACATTGAACGACGGCCTCCACAACCCAGTAACTGGGTAATTTTTTTTAAAGGAGTGGCGCTAGTGTACCGTTGTACGCCCTCTTAAGTCGGGTCTGCTCTGTAGTTTGACTCCGTTCACCGCTCTCCTAGTTAGAATAAAAATGTTATACAAAAAAAGGATATTTTCACAAAAAAATGATAATTTTGATATTCCTATTCCCTTTTGCTGTAGACACTTGCATTACCAAGAGATTGACAGCTTTTTACTTAATACAATAGAAATCAATGTTTTGTATTTTATTATTTATTAGATGTGAATTTGGAACTCACACCCTTAAAACCATAAACTATAGTTAATAAACCACACATTCCATATTAGTTAGGACTAAATGTTAGAAAAGGGCTATTGTAGATAGGAGCGAGATATATGTTGTGGGAAAGGTGTCTGTAAGTTTGTAAATATCCATTAATAGTACGTTTAAGTAGTTTTTTATTACTTATTATTATCAATCTGCCTAGCCTTTTTCGAATTATGTTGGAGTCGGCTTCCAGTCTAATCGGAGTTAGCTGAATACCAGTTTAGATGGAGCGACTGTCTATCTAACCTCGACAACCTAGTTACTGGGTAAAACGATACCCCTTGGTAAGACTGGTTGTCAGACTTTCGGGCTTCTGACGACCCGTAACGACTGTCACAGATCCATGAATGACAGCCGGGACCAACGGCTTAACGTGCTTTCCGAGGCACGGGATCTCTGTATGTAAAGATGGTCCATCACACCCATCCACAGACCAACCCCGGCAAGCGTAGCTTAACCTGATGGATCGACCCGTGTGGCAGTTATTACTTAGCCACGAGCTCCTCTTACAATAATACAATAAGCGCTTAGCATAATAGTATAATCAACTCATGATGTTCCACTGCTGGGGGGCACAGGACTTCTGACTTCGAGAGGGGTGGGCTATAATCTACCACGCGGGCCCAGAGTGGGTTGGTAGATGTCACATGTCTTCGAATTTTTGGTTCTAGGACACGCCGGTTTCGTCACGATGTTTTCCTTAACCATTTTGAAAACAGTGGTGATGAAACTATTCACACAAAGTAAACCGTGTTTGAACCCACGACTACAACTCGTAAGTCGAAGTCGAAAATATAGTTGTGAATTATTTGTAGTTGAGATTAAGATCGAGATTTCTAAGCAGAAATCCTTGAAATTATTTCATTAAAACATTCAAGGTTTATCTTCCAAACAATTTGAAATTGAATTGTTTTTAGAAAAAAAAAATACATGCCATTATTTGTATAACTGAGCGGAGGAGCTCGTGGCTAAGTAGTAACTGCCGCACGGGTCGATCCGTCAGGTTAAGCTACGCTTGCCGGGGTTGGTCTGTGGATGGGTGACCATCTTTACATACCGAGACTCCTCCGTGCCTCGGAAAGCACGTTAAGCCGTTGGTCCCGGTTGTCATTCGTGGATCTTTGGCAGTCGTTACGGGTCGTCAGAAACCCGAAAGTCTGACAACCAGTCTTACCAAGGGGTATCGTATTACCCAGTTACTGGGTTATGGAGGTCAGATAGGCAGTCGCTCCATGTAAAATACTGGTATTCAGCTGCATCCGGTTAGACTGGAAGACGACCCCAATACAGTTGGGAAAAGGCTAGGCAGATTGATTGATTTGTATAACTGAGCATTTTGTTTAAAAGATTATCAATTGTTAATTAACTATGAGAATTGTAGTGTGGCCAGTTGTTTTAACCGAAAATCAATGCTGCGTGGTGTTTCACTAATCTTAGTTAAAAGTTGTATTAAATAAAAATCCGTAATGACATAGTATCGGTTGTAGCATTAAACTGTCTTGTGTTGAGCTAGTTGTGCATGTTATAGTGTGCGTTTACAAAACCCCAAATTATCAAAATTACTTTATGTTTGAGTCGGTAATGGAAGATGTTTTGGCAAAACTTGTAACTGGTAATAAATCAGTAATTATCTGTGGAGGCTTTAACATATTTTAGAAAATAATTCACTTGTCAGTGTATGTATATTATTTTCTAAAATATTAATGTGAGATTTTATGTGTACAAATCATTCAATTTACGAAATGTGTACTTACAACCAACCCGAATAACTACATGTATTGATAATGTGTTTTATTGCTCCAGCTTTTTAGATAAAGCCATAGTTAATTATCTCCCTTCTTATCACTGTAATCTGCTGGATGCGGGAGGCACAGAATTGGTTAAAGTGGCGATGCTTAGGGGAGGCCTATGTCCGGCAGTGGTCTTTTGTCTGAAATGATGATGATCCCAGTGGTCAAACTGTAATTTTTAAGTCCAACATAACAATAGAAATAATGCAAATACAATTCAGACCTTTATCAGCTGTTAATTTAAATAAATTTAATAGCACTTTAGTTTGCAAGTTAAGTAATCAGGACCTTTTTTTTTTGGCTGTGAAATTATCAAATAACTTCTCCCACTCTGGGCGGAGCGGAGGGCGTGTAAGACTCTTACTGACTAAAACCCATCCGTGTCCTTTTAGTTGCCCGTGTGTTTCTAGGGGCCACCGTATCCCTTTCGGACTTTCCCGCGATCCTGGCAGGCATCAATCCTAACGGACCCCGTAAGTTGTGCTAACATCTCTTTCTTCTTCATCTCTTTGGGCGCGTGTGGCAACGCGTCGTCGACCCCGGCCTGGTCCCAGGACCTTACAATGAACACTGTCAATATATTGTATAAAGAATTCTTTTCGTTAGTCCAAATGGAGTTCAATAAATCATTTAATAAGAACACTAAAACTATCAGCCCTAAGTTTTTATTTAGTGACTGGGCAACTAAAGGACTCAGGAAAAGTAGAGAAAGACTTTTCGAGCTATATGGCCTTAAGCCTTATATTAACACGGAAACTTTTAATAAGTATGTTGTTACTTACTCTAGAACTTGTAAGGCAGCTAATGCCTTATACATTAGCAAAAAGGTTAAAACAGCAGATAGTAAAATACAGACGGTTTCAAAGATTATCAGTAATGTAACGAACAGGAATAAAAAGCATAATTCTGATTTCACACTGAAGACATCATGTGGTGTGGTGTTTCATGTGGTGGTCTCATTTGCGATGAAAAAGAAGTTGTAAATTTCTTTACCGGTATCTCACTTAAAACTACTGAAACCGTAAATTCCTCGCCCTCGCTCTCTTTTGATTTAGTAAGGGCGAAGGTTTCAGCCTGCCCGATTGAATTTAACTTTAAACATATTAACCCTATAGCAGTAATGAAAGCTTTTAAGCAAATCAAGATCAAATTGAACGAAGATCTTTGGGGGAATGTCCATTAAAGTCTGTACTTTACTACTATTTAATTTGTGTGTGGATCAAGGAGTCATCCCGGATTAAATGAAATACACACTAAGGTTATTTTTCAAATCCGGGGACAGTAATTATAGACCCGTATGTACCTTGCCGGTTTTCAGCAAGGTGGTTGATAAGGTAATGCTTAATTCGGGTTCAGTTGAAAACCAGCGTCAGGCACTAGTTGTATGGCATATATGCTGAACTGGGCCTATTTGGCGTAGCCGCGAGGCACACATTCCTGCTGGTATCATGTAACGCAGTTTTTACACTTTTTATTTTGTATTCTTTCCTTTTATCTTTTTTTTTTTTTTCTCTTTCTACTTGTGTGCCTTTGCTTGTTGTGCCAAATAAATGTATTTTCTTTCTTTCTTTCTAATCAAATGCTCAATCATTAACAGTATGGTTTCAAAGGACGTTGTATGATGTTTTTTTTTTTATTAAGACGCTGACAACCGACAAGCGGTAAAAGTAGGCTTGAAAAAAAATAAAAATAAGCCAAATCTATATAGTTTGTGGTAGCGGGAAAAATATATGTTAATCTTGAACATATTTCTCAGAACTTAGTTGTTACCAAAACACGTTTACACAAAAAAATCTCGATACAAATTAACGGTAAACTAACCTTTTAATTTGAGTTCTAATCCAAAATATCTATATTAAATATCAACAAACGTTGGTATTTTAATTAATAACAAGAATGTCTTATTTGAATGCAGAACTTGGTTGTTTTTTTTTTTCGATTACTCAACTCATTTTTGAATAAATCGATAATTACTTCATATTTTGCAATAAATTACAAGCGTTGTGTCATTGCGCTTCTCTTTCTTTTCTATGCAGTCCGACAGTGACCGCGGTTTAGCTGTTGTCAGCGTCTTAAGACATATTTTTAACGCGTGAGAAGAGGGTTAAGATCCCATAAGAATCTTTTGTGACCTCTTCAAGGCTCTTCATTTGATTGCATCGATCACGAAACCTTATTCTTGAAACTTGAGCATTACGGACTTGCGCTCAATTCTGTAAAATCTTATTTAAATGATAAACAATAAATAGCAAGTTCAAATAAACGGTATCAATTCACTCGGTTTAAAAGTAAAAATTGGTGTCCCATGAGGCTCGCTCTTTTTAGTGTAAATTAACGATCTACTCCATTTATTATAAAATCTACCACAAATGGATGAATTTGCTGACGATACTTCCTTAATTTTTAAGGTAGATAGAGTATGTAGACGTGCTACAAATTTTGACGACGTAAATAACGCCCTACTGCAGATCCAAAATTGGTTCACTGCTAATAATTTAGTATTAAGGAAAAAGAAACTAAGTCCATAAAATTTTCTTTACCAAATGCCAAAAGTACAGATTGTGAGATAGTATTGAATCAAGAGAAACTAGAATTCGTCGATAAAACTGTTTTCTGGGGATCACGATCGACTCAAGAATACAATGGGGTCCACATTTAACACCTCTTGCAGGACGGCTAAGTTCAGCAGCATATGCTGTCAGAAAAATCCGTCAATTTACGGATGTAGATACCGCGATGATAGTCTAGTCTATTTTAGGTCATATACTGGGCAATATGATTGTTATTGACTTGAATGTGCCCTGGCAGCTGTGGGTATGTCACGCTCACTCAGCACACATTCCTGCTAGTATCATGCAACGCACTTTTACACTTTTTATTTTGTATTCAGTTCTTTCATTTTATTTTTTATTTCTATTTGTGTGCCTTTTAGTCTGTGCCAAATAAATTTATTTTCTTGATTTATTTTCTATGTTTTGCTGATGGTGGCGCGTTTGTTGATCACTTAGCTCTCTTAAAAATGGTTGAGCCGAATAGTGCTGATCCATGCGTCATGTTCGTAAACAGGCGCCGTCAGTTGGGACTGGTCATGTCTTAGCTGCCACGACTTATTTTAATGTATTTTAACTTTTTAATGGTTCTTTGTTTTTATCTTTTTATTACGGACGCTTTTAACGTGCACGTCTTTCTACAAGACTATAGTATCCATGGAGTTTCTTGCCCGTTCTTCTCCATAGGTGCCTACCACGTTTTGGAATGGGCAACTAGCTTCATATTTCTGACTGACCGACTCCTTGATAATTCAAAAGTGCCTGTAAATGGTATAAATGAAAAAAATGCTTTGAGATGAAAATTAGATTGACAGAATGGTGTATTCAATCAAATTCAATGCTAATGTGTTAAGTGTGACAAGTCTCGTTCTTGAGGTTTAACAATCAGGAGGAAAATTGTTGAGCTGTTTTTCGATGAACTGGCGATTTTTACTCATACTTATTCTTTCATCAATGCCTACCTCTTCGTTCAATGAACTGTATCGCATTTTAACTAATTTGAATCAAACCTCAAATAATTGAAAATATTATAGAACAATGTAATATTTTTTAATTTATTTATTTCCAACTTACATCTATCATTACAGGGTAACCTATTGCGATAGCGTACTTATCTAACTCTTCTCCTAACTTATTATTTAATTAGCTTATAATTAATATACCTAGGTAAGGAATGCGCCTTTTATTCTGGGTTCCTAAAAATACTAAACAGCCAAGTAAATGCGTCCAGCTTGCCTGTTTGAGTATCCAAACTTAGTTATTGCGACCAAATGTGTGGAAAACCCACTATTTTAAAAAGAGGCTCGTTTATTTAAAAGTCTGCATTATTAGAAATTCAATAAGTTTTAAGAGGATCACTTAAATGTCTCATCTGTCTTATCATGGTCCATCACTATTTAAGATTATGTTTGCAAATAAAATCAAAATAAAAAAATATCTTGCAACTTAGACCAAACAGTATTGTTGTACCTGTATTACGTTTTATGTTTACGGTTGCGTCCGGACGCGGCCGTCCGAAGATGCATAGTTATGTTCTTACTATCTGAACGCTCCGAGGAAAATCCTGAAGTTTTGCTGCAAAATACTTTTTATTTTTCTAGTAAATGTACTTTCGTCTTCTGGGGAACATTTTCGATATAGCGTGATTTGTTGTGGCGTAATATTGGTCCCCAATGACTTCATATTTGACTTATGGTCTGAAGTTAGCATTTTGTTTCGTTTTTTGTTGGGAGGAGATAAACTTGCTTCTTATGGTGTTGGTTTGAAACTTAAAAGGTCAATTCCCGTATTTAAAAACGTTCAAAATCTAGTCACTACCTCGTCTCAGCAAGAAACTATGCTAAAATATTGTCAATAAAACAGAAAAAGAAAAATAATAATAAAAATACGGGAATTGAACCTATGGTAAATGTCAAAGTAGCTTTTCATTACCAAATTCTGTTTTTAATAAGTTTATCTAGCTAGCTAGGTCATCAATGACCGGTGAAGAATAAAATCGTGAAGGGCAGGCGTTTTGGGAGACTGTCTTATGTAATTTTGACATTCTAAACGGTCTGATTCTTCGCTTAGATGACTTTTGATTTTTGATTTCATCGCCAAAATTCTGTATTCACAACTGTTCGAAATACGAAAATAACACATATACAATGAAAAAGCGTGGTGATAAATACTCGTGTTTTCTTTGAAAGAGAAGCCTTTTACCCTGTACCAAAATAAATGCAGTCTGCTGCAATATTATATGATATCGACCAATAAACTGCAACGATATCTCACGCCGATACACAATACCTCCCGCGACACAAATAGCTGCCATAACTCGCTGTTCCACTAATTAATTCAGATATCTTTCGGCTGCTTCACACCACTGCCACAATTAACACCACAGCCTGACAGCGCCATGACAGTAATATATCACGCGAAACTATTCATTAATTATTATCTACGTAGGAATGTGTGAGGAACTATTTTCGTATCGTGTAGATTAAATAAATAACATATCAATATGTATGAGGATTGTGATTTACCCAAGATATAGGCAGAGATTCATAGCAATTGGGGGCAAGCCTGTTGGCATTAAAAGTGCACAAATCCAGACTACAGTACAAAAAAAAAACGAGCGAGCCTTCCAGAAGTCGCAGATGATATGTGTAGCATCTGACATCTCACCTTGGTAATAAGCAACATTAAGGTAATGGCAACCATAAAGGGGCGGGGCCTCGTCAAGGTCATTTCTGATGGCCAACTCTAGCACCACGCGCGCTCATTGGTCAAATCAAATAGCGTGCGCTTCCCCGGCTTCCTGTGACACACTTCCACGAACTCACTACCACAGATTTGATTATTTCGATTTTTCTTGGAAAGTGAGAGAAAATATGTTACACATTAAAAATACTAATGTGGAAACCAAATAACACGTGAAGACAACCAGGATGGAAGCGTGACAGTTGTCATGCTTTCGGCCACTAGATAACAAGCAAACATTAGCATCTGACTTGCCTTATGCCAACTATGTTGGGGTCGGCTTCCAGTCTAACGAGATGTAGCTTACATATACCGGTATTTTACATGCACACACTCACATGCACACTTCACACAACGCACCTGCACCGACACATACATATACCCACACGCTTTAGATATGTCTTGTATTAATAATAATTAAATATAATATAATTTTAAATTTGATTTTCATATTGTTTTTGATTTTGATGTTAATTTTAATTTTGTTTATAATTTTGGTTTGTTTTTAACTTGGTTTTTGATTCTATTATGATTTCGTTTTTAATTTGAATTTGAATGCTTTTATGATTTTAATTATGGTTGAATTTATTGTCTTTTATATTAATATAATCGTCAAACAGACTATATTAATATAATAATCCGCCAATTAGGGGACCGGCACTGTCTCTCCTTAACACAGGCTAAATTCTAGCCTATTTAGGAGAACAGTACTTCATCCGTCTTTATTGTAAAGTTGAAAATGCAATAAATTTACTTATTTACATGGTGACTACATATCTAACCCCCTCAACCCAGTTACTGGGTTACACGATACCTCTTGGTAAGATTGGTTATAAGACTCTCAGGTTTCTAAATATTGGTAACGATAGTCAAATATATAAAAATTACAGCCGGGATCAACAGCTTAACGTGCTATCCGAAGCACGGGTCTCGGTATGTAGTGGATGGTCACCCATCCACGGGCCGAATTCAACCAGCGTAGCTTAACCTTCGATCAACTCGTGCGGCTGTTATTACTTAGCCATAAGCCCCTCAAAATAAGACTAATGAGCAGACGACTCAATAAATACATTCCCCAAGGCAGCCTAAATAAATATCCTTGAGAATCCGAATTATTATCAGATTTTGTGAGGTTTAAATTGCTTTATGATTGCGGTAAGTGGTTTAGCACTAAGGATTATTTTATTAAGAAGTTTATTAATTTGTTGAACGAAATGTTTTCGAAGTCGGCGACAAAATGTGACGACGAAGTCGAGGACTTTAGATACTAAAGTTCTGATGACTGTATTTATTATATAAATAGGTAATTTTTTCGGGTTCCGTACCCAAAAGGATGGAAGCGAACATCGCGTTATTATTTTTACTTATTTATATTGATAGTGTTTGAAAACTACCATTTTTTTTGTAAAATACCATTCTGTATTTGACGGTCCATGGTAACCCACCACGAAAATTCTATGTGCACGTTACTGTATTAAAGTTAAACTACGTTTAGGGACTGTCAGTGTCATTATTTTATGTGGAATATTGACACTGACAGCTCTTGAACGTGGTTTAGATGTGCTGATAGCGTTCAGTTTCATTGGTGAAATTGGCATTTAATTACAGTTATCAACATAGTGTTACTTAGGTATATTCATTAAATATAAAAGACATTCTCATTTGTGAGGACTTGAGGAGTGAACAGATATCCAATAGGTACGAGCTTCGAAGCGAGTTTGAAACAAATTGGAGAGTACTCTGTATGTGTCAAGTAGCCAGCCTGTTCACAGCCATTCGAGATTTTTCCCCTCAACATAATCTTAATGATGTCTCTTAATTTTCTGTTTTTATTTTTGTTTTGGTTGTCACATTTCATCGCTTTTTGAACATTATTTTTGTGTGAAGGTGTAACGTAAAATCACTGTCTTATCTTATTTTAGATATTTAGTTCGAAATACAGCAATATATTAGTACCTACTCGAATTTATTCATTGATTTCTAATTTGGAGAACTTACCTATTAAACTATTTTATTTTTAAGTATATACAACGTGCCGCTACAATGGTGACATTAATTTAACACACGGGTAAAGTTAATGACTATAGTTTTTAATGATCACTGCATAAAAATGATAATAAAATAATTCGCAAATTGGGAAATTAAATGTTTTAAACGCTTTCAGACATAAGGCTCGCTTTCCTTCAATTGCACGTCCTCATCTCTTTGCACGTTATTCGTTTAGATTTCATTGATGCGATGTTATGATCCGTGACCCCGGCAAAGGACCTCTGCGCTACAGTTATTTAAGTACAGGATGCTTCAAGATGCTATTTTAGTTAATTGTAAATAAATCAATAAAAAATAACGTTTAATGAAATTAAAATATCTTCATAAAACGAAAACGCGAAACCGTATACGTGTGTCAAATTAATGTCACCAGTAAAGCGGTACGCTGTGTAGTAATACACAGGGTATTACTAAGTATCACACATCTGCGGTCCTACAGTTGAGCAAGCTAATGCGTCTGATATTCAACAATATCAGTATTAAAAGATCCCACAATTCAACCCAGAAGTCTAAATAAAGCGCGAACGGCATAAATGAATAGGCTTATTGTATATTCTTGCCAGTTTATTCGGAGTACTTTCTCTAATACCACAGATTCCAGCCTCTGGGGAGGCAAGCCCTAAGCTCCTTTGATTACGCTCATACATATTAGGACATTCGCAGTGATTCCGAGGGAAGAGCGAAATTGAACCTTATGAATATAAATTTTGATGAAAGGACGTAACAAATCGTTCTCATAATGTCACATTCTAACTGTACACCATTATGACTTGTGGCGATTTTCCTTTGTGATAATGATGTAATTTTAGAAATGATTTCGACTCGGTAATAATTTTAACGTGAACCATTAGCTGTAGGAATAATTAATATTATGAGCAGCCATAACACCGTCGAATAATTAGTTCAAAGTATGTTTTCGCTTGATACTAAATTCATTAGAATTAAATTAGTTTATTTGCAAAAATAACTAATGACCGGAATTAATGCTTGTTACATTGAACTATTTGGTGTAATACAATGTTTCATGATCAACTGATATAAACTAAATTAAAATTTGTTTTGAAACATACTTGTTTTAGGCAATATAGTGAATTTGAATATTCGCTTTAACATTCTTTTATACAATGGAGCTATTATTTGAAATATGTTAAAATTAATTCAAACTCGTTTTATCTACCTCTGTTCGTCAAATGCAAACGGTATTTAACATATGTACATCAAAACCAGCATACAATACCAATAGCAGCAAGCCAATACAGTGTCCCATAAAAATATTTGTCCCACAAAATTTATTAGCTCCGGGAACAGTTATTGTCTATTCGGGCGCCGAGTGACTTTATCGTACGTTCACACGCACGTTTGACTTACGTCGTAAGTTTGATTTAATATTTAAACGATGCGAAATGGAGTTCGATTCACAAAATGGGGGAATTTTCGCAAAAGTGTTGGAATTTTCGCAAAGTTAGATCACGTATGACACGTAACGTCGAAGCCACTCTCCTCCTAACTTTATCGAGATTGGATTGGTATTGATTGTCGCTCTTAATAACGTTGCATTTCGCAAAGCAAGCGTGTTTTGTTTTTATACGTCTGGGCTTGCTTAGAGAATAAAAGCAGCAGTGATTGCAATTATAGGATGTTAATATTAGATTAGAAGATTAAGGAAGAGTCCATTCTTTATTTCTTATCGAACCAAAAGTTTTTGATTAACGTATTAATTCTTAAGACTATTTATTTTTCTCTTTTTAGTAGTGGTACTACCCCACACAAATTCGAATAGCATAATATTAATATCTACCTGTTATATAAATTACAGTGACAGGAAGTTATTGTGTCATCATCCACATAGACTTGGGAAAAATACTTATTTATGAAGCTAACTCAAAAACTACCCAAGCAAAGTTAATTTTGTAAAATATGGGACTACCTACATATGAAGAGTAACAACCTTTAATTAAAAAAAAAAACAAATCAGTCCAGCCATCTTCGAGTAATCGGGGAACATATATTAAATAAAAAAAGATTTCGATAAACTGGTTAAAAAAACACCCTATAATTCTATCAGGTGAATCCAATCTGTGATTTTATACTTACAGGGATACTGGCTTATTATTAGGTTTATAAATATATTTTGTGTGATTCAAAGGAATATTTTATGGGGTACTGTGTTAAATGTTACAACAGAATACCTTGTGCTATAATAGAATTAAATGAAAGAAAATTTAAAACTCATATAAAAAGTACACTTTGTAAACAAGCATATTACAAATTAGAGGATTATATCCAAGATAAAAATGCTTGGAAACATGCTGGTCCTGCTCCATAGGACAATTTAGAATCTTGACAAAATCAAACTGGTTGCCAATTTAATTGTATAATATTATTTTTTTAAACATTAATTTTATATTCTGTGATTACTTGAACTCACACACTGACTTATTATTAGTAGTACTTGTTAAAATGTTAAGAATATCGTATAATTTTACAATGTTTGTAAATATGTGAGCACCATGCATCTATCACATAATTAATTTATGTCATTCCTTCATTTTTCATTCTTTTTACCTATCGTGGTATAGTAATCTTATTCAAGGTGCATCTTCTTCACATATAATTATATAATTAATGTATACAGGATATTGTGAAAATATTTTAAAAGAGTAACGGTGGAGTTTCTTACCCATTCTTCTCCATACGAAAACGACCTTTTGGAATGGGCGACTAGAATCATTTTTTTTTGTAAATGTTGATGTTCATAAGTGCCTTTTTTGTGCCTAATTGAAATAAATTATTTGACTTTGACTTTACTTACTATAACTTACACTACTTACTTATACTTACTATTGCTTGGAACCGCGTAAGTAAATTTGTACCATTAACCTTAATTTTTTTTTAAATCTGGATAATGAATTTTGAAATTAAATGTAATGTTAGTTATTATTAAATTTTTTGTTAATGACTTAGAGCTATAATTATTTATTAGAATGTTTTAAATGCTGAATTTTGATATGACTGTAATGTTTTATTTTTTATTAAATGTTTAATGGGTAATATTTTCAACACAATGTATTTTGTTATGAAATAAATGACTTATGACTTATGACCAATTCATGGAATAAGTATGACTGAGAAAAACCATATAATATTAATTTTATCTTTATCCTGTCTAAGGCATTTGCGCAGTAAATTGTAAGATGTGATGAAAAACTCAAAGGCTATATATAACTGTAGGCATTTGTTTCCGCGAAATTTACGAAAACGGAACGAAGAAGTATTATTTTCCAAGTCTTGTTCCAAATATTTTGTTTGTTAATAAAATAAAAAGGGTTTGATTTCTCATTTCTTGAAAATTTTTTTTTTGTATTTTCAAAGAATGTAAATAGAATTGTTAGAAAGTGTGCCATTACTTACACCAACTTACACAGTTTTTTAAGGAAAACTAAGTGAAGATTCACCAAATCAAATGTGGTACTGCCGACCGACGTTAATCGTTGATCTTCGAGCAGTGAGAAAACTAAATAACTTGATAGGTAGGTATTCCGTGGGGGGCTCGTGGCTATAACCCGATTTTTATAACAATGCGCCTGTCAACGTCAACATTTTACAGTATAGGTGGTTTAAATAATAACAATAATAAATTAATGAATAATAAGACAGATCTGAGGAGACGACACGAGTTGTGTCAGACCGTATTATGACGCGTGGGGCACTGAGGAGGTAACCCGGAGGGTTAATTCAATACTAACAACAACCTACGATTTTGACAGCTCCAAGCGCACAGTTATAAAAATCGAGTTAAAAACACAGCTTGATCGATCAGGTTAAGTTACGCTTGCCGCGGTCAGTCGGTAGATGGATGACCATTTTAACATACCGAGACCCTTCCACGCCTCGGAAGGCACGTTAAGTCGTTGGTACCGGCTGTCACTCGTGGATCTTTGACAGTCGTTACGGGTCGTCAGAAGCCCGAAAGTCTGACAACCAATCTTACCAAGGGGTATCGTCATATCCTTCTACCCAATAACTAGGCTGTGGAGGTCAGTAAGGCAGTCGCTCAAGGTAAAATACAATATAATTCAGCTGAAGCCGACCCCAATGTAGTTGGGAAAAGGCTAGGCAGATTGAATGAGGTAGGTAATGAGGAAGCATAAATAGTAAGTAAAGTAGGCCGCGCGTTGGTGAAGACACAACCAGAATAGGCTGGTATCTTATTTTATTAAAAGTCTGAACTACGATAGGTCAGCTGAATGTCAAAGTGCTACCACTGAAGTGCGGTTGACTGTACCAAAAAAAAAAACTAATAATAAAATATGTTTGGTACTGAATTTAACCACTACGCATTTTAACCTAAATTGTTTCACAGAGAAACCGGTAGGTCCATACTTACTAAACCTTTTTAGGGTTCCGTAGTAAACAAGGAACCCTTATAGTTTAACCATGTCCATTTGTCTGTCTGTCCGTTTGTCTGCGGCTTAGCTCAGAGATTCTTTATACTAGAAAGCTGCAATTTGACATGGGTATACACGTATAAAATCGTTTAAAATAAAATCTTTTTAGGGTACCTCCCCTACACGTTAAGTTGGGGATTTTTCTTTTTTTCTCATCTATCCCATGGTGTGGGGTATCGTTGGAAAGGTTGTTCAATAATGAAAAATATTGCGAGTTTCTGGAAACCATTTTGGATACAGGGATCGGTTTGCGAAATATTAAGCTTTAAAAATGGAACGACTCTTTACTTCAACATACACAACACATGGCAACCAAGATTTGGCGATTTGGCTAGCAAATAGAACTGTTTAAAGTAAAAAAGAAACAAATGAACATAATTAATAGGTGCGTGAAAATTTATCGTTGTTCGTCATTGATTCTGGAATTTATAGTTAACTAGGTTTTGCTCCCCTGCCAGCTAATTGGTTTGTTATGGATATGTGAAAAAAATTAGGGCAGTAGTATATATAACGAAATTAAAAGGAAAACTATCACAGCTAAGTAGGCTTTACAAGTTAACGAGTAACTTACATTTACGGTTGCAAAAACTTGTTCTCCCATACATTCCGTGTGGGAAAACATGTTTTACAACTACAAAGTTAAGTTTATTCTTGCGATAAATTCATCCTATTACAGAACACTTTATTTTGCGTGGTCCGACACGCACTTGGCTGAGTTTTTTTTTATTAATAAGTTTTTTTTCTTATATACAATCGCTTCATTACTTGCTGAGTTTCCGGAATACATTAACGGAAGTGCATTACTGTCGCGGCCTGCAACTGGGGCATGATGGACGATCGTGAAAACGTGGACCGAGGCGAAGCCGAGGCACACATACGTGAGTCCATCAATCCCTGGTTGCGGCCAAGGCTTGTAACTATGGTAATTTTCTCAAGAAGTGGGTGGACTTCAAATTGAGTAAATCCTTATCCTTATCCTTACATATTATAAAAGAAAGTCCCCCGAGGCGTCTGTCTGTCTGTCTGAACGCGATAAACTAAAAAAATTACGAACGAAGCAATTTTTACCGGTATTATATTAATTCTTATCTAATAAAGCATATTATTTAAATTGAGCATTTAATTTAGATTAAAATACGCCGTGACGTCATAATGATCATTTAAATTAATAATTTAAAAGATCTCATATTACGCGTAACAAAGTAATTATAGTTGACGGCAACGCGGGCGCAGCAGCGGTAGGAGTCAATGACCTTTCCTCGGCTATTAGTTATGAAATCCCGGTAGTACGTTCCCGTGAGATATTTTCCGACATGCACGAGGGCGAAACCGCGGGCAAAAGCTAGTTATCTATAAATTCCAGAATCAATGACGAACAACGATAAATTTTCACGCACCTATAATTATGTTCATTTGTTTCTTTTTTACTTTAAACAGTTTTATTTGCTAGCCAAATCGCCAAATCTTGGTTGCCATGTGTTGAAGTAAAAAGTCGTTCCATTTTTAAATAACACGACACTAATATGGTTTTCATACAAACATTGCCAGCCGGGCGCTCGCATGTATTCGACCAGTACCACAACTTCGATTTGTCTCGAAAAAGGTTGTCAAAATAATGATCAAATTTCCAAGCATGTTTGAGAAAATGTTATTTATTTACATCTAAAGAGCTAAATAGCAATCTGTTGTTTTAACATTTCACCGAGAAAATCTTTTTATTGCTTTTCTAAGATAGAGTGAGAATTCTACATACATTTTAAATTAAACATTTAATTCAATTTTAGTTAGTAGGTACTTCACATGTTCATACTTGGGTCATATTTTTTCCCAAATTATTCATTTCTCAAACATCACAAAACGATATCGATGTTTGGATCCAAGTTAGTCAAAAAACTTTAAAAATATATAAAACTGGACTTAAATTGCCATATAAGCTGCTAAATCCCTACACATCTATAACATGTCACAACAAGCCAGTACCGGTCGTCACTTTGCGTCCCGCCCCTGTACGTCCCCCAGAAATGAAGTTAGCACTGCCAGTATTTCAATTTAAATGCTATACCTAATTCCGCACCCCTTCGACACAGAATAGATAGGTTCAGAAGGCTGGCTCCAAACAACGAACGATAACGCACGGACACAGACACAGCTCACGTACGGCAAGTGCAAGTTCTCGCAACTGGCATTTGTTTGAGATCGCCGGCAAGTATAAAAGCGTTCAGGTTAAACAACTCTTACGCAATCACTCACGATAGAGAATTATTAAAACATGAATTTGTATTTAGAAGGTTTCAAGTTTATACTCGTAAGTCGTATCTCACCACTTTTCCTGGTGATTTACATTTAAATTTCGGGGTTACCTAAGTATTTAAATAATCAAATCAAAGCACTCAATTTCTAAGCGGCACTACAAATTGGCATCTACAGGTAAGTACATTTTCCGATTCATGTTTGTTTTGTTTTTTGGTTGTTTTCGTTTTGTTTTACATCAGATAATTTTGGAACAGACAATAATATGCGTCTATGTGAGTGAGTGTGTCTGTTTTTGTTGTCGGTCGTTGTATGGTTGGCCTTCTTTAACTAGTTTGTGCCTTCGATGGATGCGTGAGACGAAACAGACGTCTGGTTACGTATAGCCAGGTCTGGTAGACTATAGGTAGGTCTGGTGGACCGAAGTCTGGCCATTTCGTTAGTGTGTTTTGACTGGGTTATTTAAGGGTTAGGTGATTCTGATTTATGATTGGTTGTTCTTCTTCTTTTCATGTGGTTAGTAAACTAACCTGGAGTCAGAGTTTTAAAGCCGCCCACGGGCCTCAGACTTGACTTCACATGCCGTCGAGAAATATCTCTCAGGCATGCCGGTTTCCTCACGATGTTTTCCTTCACCGTTTTTTGAGCAAGTGATAATTATATGTATAATACGCACATGAATCCGAAAAGTCAGAGGTGCGTGCCTTGGGTTCGAACTTCAGACCTACGACTTCTTCTTCTTGGTTGTTGATAAATTGGTTTTAGAACACAAAAAGAAACAGTGTCGCTCTTTGTGTAAGTAGAGAAAATAAGTAGTGTTTCTTTCATGGAAATGGGAATCCCAAGTACTTTTATCAGATTATTATCTTATGGTGCATAAATCATAGCTGTTTGGTTTTTTATTTTGTTTCTTCAGTGTTATATACTTTATTTTAGAAAATGTTGCTAAAGACAATTTCCACGCAAGCTCCGCCCCCATGCACCCTGCCACTCCACTATGTGCTAAACGCTAACGCATTAGTAATAAAGTTGAATATCGCGTGCGCTCTTTGATCGTGTTCGAGCTCGGAACTAAATGGCGTAAGTCCCAGTTCTTATTTCGTTTATAACTAAAGTAATGATTGATCTAAATAAAAAATATCTTGTGACTGGATAATAAACTATGTTTTCTTACTGTGAATACTTATTTAAGACATGAAAGCCGAGTAATTTTGATTTTATTTAAATTGTCTTTAAAAAAAGACATGCTTTTCGAATAAAATATATCGAGCGAAAATGTTACAATTACGTAACTATCTTGTACAATGAAAGAAAGATCCAATCAATCATAATATACTAAAGTTCTATTTTGATTGTATGCGTGACTGTTTCAGAATATTAATGCAAATTAACATACAATATAGGGAGCCTCCTGTTAATTAATTTATTAATGTCCTATTACATGGGACTTAAACATAACTGGCGAAATGTGGGCATACTATACCTAAGTACACCTCTGCCCAACTCTTCGAGGAAACAAGGTGTGATGTTATATGTACACCTGTAATTGGTCTATAGATACATAAGAACTTATACCTATAACTTTGAATAATTAATGTAAAATGTATATTATATATATTTTTGGCGAAATAAATAAATAGCTGAAAAAAGCTTTCGTCCATAACGGAGATTCTCATTATGAAATAATACTCCTAAGTATCACTATTAAACTGCTTCCACTCCTATTTTAATAGTAATTAAGTAGGTATAGATATACTTGTTATTACGTCCCCTATTCTATTATTATCTTACCTATAATAGCCCCAATTTAAACTGATAGTTTTGAACTGCACAAATTTAAAATAGAGGGGCTCAGACAATTTGATTTCGAGTCGAAAGTGTCTCGGCACCCTCCGCCATTCGTCGTGGGTATTTATTTAAATTGATGCTAATAAAATGTATTTCATTGCGTTCTTATTACTGGGTCGGCCTTCAGACTCTGTACCTGCGTAGCAATGTAAGTTATAGATATACAATTAAATGGAATAGGCTTTGTTTGAAGTGTTGTAAGATGTACCTATAGTATCCATTGAATTTATTGTAACAGCTATTTTTGACTGTCTGGTCTTTTTAACCTGCCTATTTTAACACAAAATTGCTTCTTTTGAAACCTTTATTTGAATGGCCTTTAGTGCCTAATAGCTTCTACCCGCAACTTCGTCTACGAGCCTGTAACCTTTTTCAAGAATTTGGCTATTCAAACAAAATATTTTTTCAAATCTGACTGATAGTTTCGCATAATACCCCGTACGCACAAAATTACAAGCAAACAAACAAGTATATTAAGTATAGATAAGGAATCAGTAGTAATGCAGAGAGTATAAAAACTTAACTTATTTAATTTCATCTAATTAAGTGCCTTTAACCTGTCAGAGGGGTTTGTAGCTATACGGCCGCTTTCAATTAACGGAACTCCTGTATTATTTCATACCAGGATCCACCAGGATCACCACCAGGATCAACCACCAGGATCTTCTTACCCTTTACAGTTCTATTAGAGGTCTTCAAATTATGAGCTATACGACATGTCCCGGAATTAACGCACACGACTGCAATTATAATATTATGTTATAATCATAATACACTGAATTTTGACTAGTAATACTATTATGTATAAAACATTGTTTATTTATTAAATTAGTTATACCGATTGTGGGTGAAAATTTTGGTCATATTACAGATCTACGCATGCACATAGTGGCACACGTTTACGGGTCTAGCGTAGTAGGTACTTCGTCCATTTTAGTTTGTTTTGACTGTACAGCGAAAGTGTGGCTGTAATTTACGTAGTTTTAATTATTACCTATAGTAAACTTACAGAAATCGATTCAGTAAACGATTCTGAACAAACCACTTTCTTAATGTGCATTAATTTTGTTACTCATTGTATGTATGTACCACATTAATATTTCCCACCTGCAGTTCAGGACAAAGAGAAAATATTCTAACTCATGTCCACAATCATGATGCGCCACAATGATTGACGAAACCCTATGATTTATCAAAGCAAATTGTATAAAAACAAGTCCGTTTGATCTATATGTTGTTTATAAATCAAAGCACAACGCGTATTTTTATGTCGCACCCTAACACGGGTCGCCACGTAAAATATGATCGGTTAAATCTGACACAAAGAATATATGCGATTCTCCGGGCGGACAATACGAGTAAAACTAAATGTATCTATTCATAGCTATTTTCTTATATTATCTAAAGAGCTTTTAGATATATCTACTGTAAGACGCTTGCTTAAAGTAAATACACTGAAAGTATTTGAAACGAACTTGATTCGTCGGCATGTGTTTATGCATTTTATTTTTCAAAGAATATTTGCATCATTACATCATTATTTAAAAACGCTTTTGGTGCCGAAAAAAGCGGTCTCGAAGGTAGTAATCATACATATTTACATACATATAGACGTAGGTAGATAGGTAGATCTGTTAGCGGCTTGGGAAGCAATCATCAATAATAATATCAACGATCTCAGTAGGTAATTTAGTTTGAAAATGAATGCGTTATTGAGCGTATGATTAGCTGCGCCGTAAGACGTGGGAATCGATATATACGTGTTCCATATCTATTGAAAATGCATAACATGATAAAGCTCTTAGAGAGAAGCTCGTGGCTAAATAAGAACAGCCACAATGGTCGATCGAAGGTTAAGCAATGTTTGCCGCGGTCGGTTCATGGATCGGTAACCATCCATAGCACATCGAGACTCCTCCGTGCCTCGAAAAGCACGTTAAGCCGATTTTTGACAGTCGTCACTGGTAGCTGCATCCGGTCAGACTGGAAGCCGACCCCAACATAGTGGGGAGACGCTAGGCAGATTGGATAAAACTCTTGGAATATTTTTTGTAACAGTTCAAATTGGCTAAAAATAAAGCTTAGACCTTGTTTAGTAACGAATCGAAGAATAATTCCAAATACCTGCTGTAATTAGCACACAATGAAAATTTTTAATCCAGGGTTTGAGTTAGTTTAAATTAGTGCTTGCATTTTTTTTAAATTAGATTTCGGGCTCGGCAATGACCGAATACACTATAATTGGAAACCAACCAATTAATTCAATACGTTCTCATGATTGTGGACATTCATTCATGATTGTGGACATGAGTTAAAATCTTTTCTCTTTGTCCTGAACTGCAGGTGGGAAAAATTAATGTGGTACATACATACAATAAGTAACAAAATTAATGCACATTAAGAAATTGGTTTGCTCCGAATCGTTTACTGAATCGATTTCTGTAAGTTTACTATAGGTAATAATTAAAACTACGTAAATTACAGTCACACTTTCGCTGTACAGTCAAAACAAACTAAAACCACTGTGTGCATGCGTAGATCTGTAATATGACCAAAATTTTCACCCACAATCGGTATAACTAATTTAATAAATAAACAATGTTTTATACATAATAGTATTACTAGTCAAAATTCAGTGTATTATGATTATAACATAATATTATAATTGCAGTCGTGTGCGTTAATTCCGGCACATGTCGTATAGCTCGTAATTTGAAGACCTCTAATAGAACTGTAAAGGGTAAGAAGATCCTGGTGGTTGACCCTGGTGGTGATCCTAGTGGATCCTGTGTGTGTGGTAGTGATCTGTTTTAATGTATTGACATTAAAACAGATCACTACCACAAAAAGAAAACCCTACTCACACAATCCACTCACGACTTTCTACTTTTTTCATTTTGATCCGATTTCAGATAATGAATTTACAATATTCCGTGCACAGAACTATACGGTGTCTGCCAAGACTAGGCTGGCAGAGGAAGCCAAGAGCTTGGCCACACATAGCGACAAACCTCCAATTAAAAGTACGTCACGTCCCGATGCCGGTGGTGTTGCCAAATGCAGGCGACCAGGATTTACTCCCTGCGGCGTATTATGAAATGTTATGAGACGACGAAGACCGTTCGTGGGTAATTGTTTTATAGAGGATTTGGTTTTTAGAAGTACTAAGGAAGAATTTGGTTCTGAATAAAGATACTGATTCATAGTTTGTGAAATGAGGTACGTAACGAATAATTTTCTTCTTGATCAATTTATCTACGAATGAATGATCCTGATGATTGAAATTAGCTTTCCTGACTACGTGTTCAATCTCTAAAGAAACCAAACATTTGTATGTTCTACTGATCGTTGGTACTGATAAAAGGGTTGATACTGTTTGTGAATAGTGATGACAATTAACATCCAATCGCGATCGCGATCCAGAATTTTATTGCAACCCTTATACAGTCAATATTCTTCGCGGTCATGTCTACCCGACAATCTGTCTACCTAATCAGACTACCAAACAAATAACGTCTAATAAAATTCATAACGTTTGGCATCACCACAAACAAAGCAACTGACCGATCCGAATAAAATTAATACGAAATGGACGCTTCTAAAATGCTAATTGAGTTTAAACAATCCATTTTGCTTTGGTAATGGCGGCTACGGGATGCGAATGAACAAAAAAAGTTCTTTGTATTGATTTCTTAAGCGCCAGAGAGTTTGTCGTAAGTACTTCGTGAAATAGGTCGCTACAGTTTCTCTTTGACAAAATAGTGATTTTTGTGCTGAATAATGGTTTTAAGTAAGGATAAGTTTGTTAAAGAGACCGATGAAGTTCTGGAGGACGGCTTGATGCAGTTGAAGACTTACTTTGAATCATTGGAGAAAATTATTTCCATAGGATCCAAACGATAATTAATTAGAGGCGATGATTATAGCTTAAGAATAAAATAATAACTAACACTTTTAATTTTAGCAACAAAATAAATCTACTCTTTTCTTATTTGAGACAGTTAAACATTGTTTGTGTCGAAAAACTCTAAACTAAAAAAATAACGCTTTCAAAGAAATTTAAATAGAAACTTGAAACCCTTTGAGACAAGACTATTTACTTAGAAATTTTATCAAAAGTACTACTACATAGAGTCTGTTATTCAATAGCTGTCAGCAAAGAGTTTGGAACAGACAAAGTAACCAGTGAACCCAATATTGGGTTCAGTTTTCCGTTTTCAGGGTTCAGTAGTCCCGAGTGCAAAGTAAAATCTGCGGGGATTTGAGAAAAAAGTAAAAAAAGAGGTGCGGTATTAGCGAACATCGAGTATTTGTAGTGCTACTTTTGGCAGTTCTTTAGTACATAAATCGTCTAATGGGCGTTCGAAATGCTTATTTCGGAGTTTAAAACATTCAGAGTAACAATGGGAATTGTTCGAACGAAATACTAATTTTCAGTACTAACGGACTTGACCAGAGTAATAGCGTGCTGCTGTGGTGAAAGCATTTGTTTATGCAAAACTCATGATTGGCTCCGTCTATCAATGTTACATTTTAGGTTCGCTCGTTTGAACTAGCAACTACCTCGGTTGTTTCATTTGCCGTTTTCGCTTTGTTTTTGCAGTATTTTTTTGTGTAATTATTTTTGTCTTTCGGGCCCCGAAAAATTGATATTTCAGAGTCATCTAATACCCCTGTGAAAAGTAATAAGATTTTTAAAATCCCTTTGTATTAAAAAATGGAAGCACCCTTTCTGAATACATTTCATTTTTCGATCGCTATTTTTCTTTTTTAAATCGTCGCCATTCAAAAATAGCCCGGGGCTATAATAGAAAGAGATGGCAGCAGTAACGGGTGCGCCGAATTGAATTCATCGTCATTTTTTACCGCCACTGCAACAACGTGCTAATGTGCACGACAAATTACAAATAGGTTGCGACATGCGAGAATTGATGCGGCGGGGCTGTGATTAAGTAACTGATATTATACAGATACCGAAGTAACTGTTATACTGATTTTTTATGCAACTGTTATTGATTGTGTCAACTGTTATAATGTTTTAAAATGTACTTATGCATTTTTTTATTTTTTATTATAATAATGTAAGTAGGTACAAATAAGATATCTTTTAGTACAGCAAAGGTGATGTTTAGCTGTTAAACTAAGGTAGGTAACCTAGGAATAGTGTTACCCTCTTTCTGTAGGTACGTTTGGCCCGCATCGGTGAACGAATTTGGTCTACCACTGCATTTGGACACAAGATATCCATCAGAGTACTTAGGCAACAACAAATGGGCACTATACAAGTCCAAGCGTAGAGCGACGATGGGCTAGTTTGTACAATCTTTTTCCCATTTTTCACGCAGTAGTTTTGATTCGATTCCTTTCCCATTTGTAGTCGAATTACACAATTTTGTTTTTCACCCAATCGCATTATTTTGGCGTCAACAAATGCGTTGCACAAACGAATTTTCACCGTCACAAAATTTGATAGTAGTGCACGTCATAAATATCGAATCACTGTGATTCTATATCACGGATATATTGCTGATGTCAAAGAGAACAAATCAGCGATCGTTTTTTTTTTATGGGGAAGTGAACGCGGTTTGGCATTTTAGGAAATTGGTTGTAGGTAGGTAGTATGAATGAGTATGATTATGTTTAAATAACATGCTGATATGAGTTTTAAAAACATTGGACTCTTAAATAGATGTGCCGTCTCGCTGTAGATTATTTAAAATATATCAACTCAGCCTATCGCAGTCTACTCGTTAGGTATAGGCCTCTCCAAGGCTGCGCCATAACAGCCTGTCCTCCGCCTTCTGCATACAGTCTGTCCCAGTGGTTGTCGGTCCATTTAGCTAGGGGGCTACGCTTGCTGATACATGGGGATTTAAAATATATAACGGATTGGAATTTTTAAATATAGACATGACATCCCAATACTTATTCAACTCTGTGTCGGTTTTTCTGTTACTTTTTCACAACTAAAAGGTACTCGTAGCTTGAGAACAGGAGACAGACATTGGCTACTTTTCATCCTGGATAACAGCTAGTTTATAAATATATAAAGGAATATGTGATAGTATTATTATATTACAAACACTTCTTAGACGTTATTATATTACTGGTGACCGGTATACTGGTTTTTATATAAACTTACTTCAGACACCAGTCTCAAACAAAGTTATCTCCTTGTCCGTGCACTACTGTCAAAGATTAGCACTATGGGTCATCAGACTGGTGATTAGCGAGAAAGTTATCAGCGAGGCGATTGTTCAACGCACTTGCTGCGTGTATGTAGCGAGCACACCACGTGTGCGCAACGTGTTCGCCGCGTTTGCGTAACGAGAGCGATTGACGTGAGTGTACATAATCTACTCATTACTATTATTCTATCAACGACTACTTAAATGATAAGAATAGTTGGTCGCTGTGATTAACTCAAGACAATGTTTAAATGTTCTTTCTTTCTCCAGAATTAGTTTACCTACTGACAGGTTA
Organism: Xanthia togata; assembly: GCA_963853775.1. Lineage (NCBI taxonomy): Eukaryota > Metazoa > Arthropoda > Insecta > Lepidoptera > Noctuidae > Xanthia > Xanthia togata. The sequence continues at coordinate 9,955,087 of OY970807.1, forward strand.
TATGAGTTTATATAATTGTTTATAATTTTACTTTATAAGTCAATTTATTTTAATTTATTGTTGACATAATCTACTCATTACAATGTTTTTTTATGAGTTGTATTGCAATATTTGGTTAGCTAGCCACCTCGACAATTATTTATTTTACCTCGATGGTCCTAGTTTATCAATTATAACTTCTAGTCACAGCTATATGTAAGCGGGCACGCCCTTTATTCCTGGAGGCTTTATTTTCTTTTTTAGATATTGTTTACGTTTAGTTATTTTTATTTCTGCTTGAGTATAGTTCTCGATGTTTTTGGTCGGTATATTGGCGTATGCTAGCTGTCATATGGCTATGAATTTATAATTTAAATTGTGTTTTGCGTAATGTAAATTATCTTGCATACTATTGTACAGAATCTTTTTTTTTTCTAACTGAACCGACAGCTGTGCTGCTGGGGAGTTTCTTGCGGCATTTCTTCTTCCCAGCAAAAGCACTAGGAAGTGGTGAAAGGTGGGCGTTTTGGGGGACTGTTTTATTTAATTTTGACGTTCGAAAAGTGCTGATTCTCAGCCTAGTTTGAATAAATGACTTTTGAATTTTGAATTTTTGTACAAGAGAGAGCGAGACAAGTGAGTGTACAATATTGTGAATAAGCGGCGTATACACCGCGTAGTCGCGGTTAGCTCTTTTCGCACCCGCGGAGAGTATTTTCACAGATTGCCTCGTTAGAAACACGCTGGCAAATCGTCAGTGTGATAACGCTCTAAGTACATAACTTGTGTAGAGAAAATACAAGTTTTTATATTATTATTATGATCTAGATATTTACAAAACAGTATTTTCTCTTCCCCATATTCCAACCGGAGTACACACTTCACTCATATCCACAGTTTACTTAGCCAAAAGCCAGACATTTCTAGGTCTGTCCACTTTATAAGTCATTGATAAGGGCCCAGAATCCCACAATGTTAGTTTAGGATCTCTACCATTAGACTCAATTTTTTATAATATAAATAGTTTTAGGCAAACATTAGTTCAGCTTGAACTGAAATAAACCATAATATACAGGGTGTCCAGTAAATAGTACGACATATTGCAGGGGGTGATAGCTTGGGTCAATACCTTCCAAAAAAACCCAATATATGTTCAGCAATATGTTACTTTTTTTTCACCACTGCCACTGTAGGTTCAAGTTAAGCGATAAGAAAACGGTGTTTTTTAAGTGGTATTTCTTGAAAACATTCTTGTTTTTGATAGAAAAAAGTCTCATTAGTCTTAGAAAAGAAAAAAGTCTCTCATCATCATTTATCAATGTGTAGAGTACGAATAATTAGATGTAAAACAATACTAAAAAAGGAATTTTTCACTACAAAATGCTAAAAAATCTGTCTTAAGGTAGAGATTTTACAATATTTTTAAAAATTTCGTATGACTCTAAATCCGTAACATATTGCTGAACATAATATTGGTTTGTTTTGGAAGGGATTGACTCAAGCTATCACCCCCTGCAATATTTCGTACTATTTACAGGACACCCTGTATATTAACCATAGTTCATAAAACTAACACGAATTATCGCCTGATTTTTCTCGAACTAGTGACCCGCCCTTGCTTTGCACGGTTATTACGACTAGACAAAACATTGATATTTATTTATTATAATACTAGCAATAAGCTGCGCCCCACGGTTTCACCCGCATAAGTCTTGATCGCGTGAGAATATCGGGATAAAAAGTATGTTATGTCCTAACCCAGGTCATGGTCTATCCATGTGTCAAATTACATCCATATCCGTTCAGCCGTTTTAGCGTGAAAGCGTAACGAACAAACATACAAAAAATCAAATCTTTTCTCTTTATAATATAATAATTAGTTTAGACTAGCAACCCTTGCTTTGCATGTTTCTTACTACTAGGCATACTGGGCGGCCAATTAGGAAGTATACAACTTTAAATTAAGATTATTTTTATTACAAACGAATATTACAGGATATTTTACTATAAGTATATTATTCAGGCTTGACAATTTTATACGGTGAATATGATCTGCCTAAGGATGACGTGAACTGGCGTCGCCAAAATTGAAACTTAGTCAACAGACTTGATACATATCTCATTTAAAAGGTCTTGGCTTACTGATCATTCTTTACTATGGCGACAACCGTCAAAAGTATGGGTTCCCAAAGAAAATGTAATGGTAATACTGTAGAATAAAACTTGTTTGATTATTAAAAAATAAGTGAAAATCGTATTGGTTTTTACTGTTACTTCATATCGTATTTTATTTTCCATGACATAACATACCGTACTCTCGCTTGTATATCCCGAAGCGTAGGTAGATATTGTGCAGGTGTCTACCTATACGACCGTCAAAAGTATGGGGTTTTCGGGGAAAACAATAAAATGCCGTCATGTTTTGTAGTAGACAATAAGTTAGAATATAAAAACACTTTTCCTATTGACAGCGATGTGAACGAATTTTTTGATGCATTATGACTATTCCCCCCCCCCCCGCCTTTTTATAAACTTGTATATATTATTATTATTATTTGAAGTCTGTTAGTTTTTAAATCATGTAAATATGTGTGTGTTAATAAAATATTTAAGAGTATGTATGCTTGTGTTAAATTAAATGTTTTGTTGTTTTATGTTCCATATTCGTAGCAGTCGTCAATTATTATGTTTTATCTCTGTTATTGTGACGAAAAATAGAAAACAAAATCTAAATTTTCGTTAGATAGATGACTCTGAAAGATGAGTTTTTCAGGAAATCCATTTATTTAAGACTTGAAGCAAATGGTTTGTTATTTTGTAGGCCTTAAAGAAAAATATGTGATGAAAAATAGGTAAGTTGGATCAAAAAAAAAATGGGGCCGGGTTCCGTAGTAGATTGCCCATCGTCCTTTGCTCCTGTTTTATTCTTGAAAAAGCAATCAGTTTTCATCGTGTTTTTCAATAAATTTAATTATTTTACTTTATTAGGTATCCCACTAGCAAAGTCACAAGTATTCTGCTTTTCGTATTCTAGGTTGACAACGACATGTTCCTTTAGATAACCACACAGAAAAAAGTCAGGATATTCTCATTGATCAAAATGGTATTCGTCACTCTTAAAGATTTTTTAGAAAAATTGGGTAGCTTTTAAATTCGTTAAGAACTTCAGGATAAAATTAATGAATGTATTGCGGTGTTCATGGTCCTAACAAATTTTCCGCATTTTAACTGAATAATAAACACCAAATAACTGTAAAATTTGGTGTCAAATCAGGATGAGGGCTAAAAAAGTTGTAAACTTCTTAATTGGCCACCCTGTATAACATCGAGATTTATGTATTATATGTGAGTTTAAAATTAATTTATCATACACATAAAGCTTCCAGAATAAATTCTCTAAATGATGGTGAAAACCACATCAAAATCTGTTGCGTAGTTTAGAAGAACATCGTAGTCACACAGAAAGATAAGAAAAAATATTTTTTATAACATCTATTCAAAAAGAGCTAGTTTATTCTTCGTAAGCAGTGACCAAACTAGCTCTTCAATCCCTAGGGACCAAAAGTGATTTTAATTTGGAATGTGCATATTGTTAATATGTTATATGTATATAATAGTAAAAGTTCCAATCACCAAAGAGATCAATCACGAACATTGTATGAACAAGTAACAGGCTGAATGATAAAGTAAACAGCGCGCGAGGCAAATAAAAGAAAAAGGGTTTGTGAAAAAATAAAAAACGCGCGAAATGCATTCCGCCGTAATTGCTTACTCAGATTCGGGTTTTACGTTTTATATAAAATGAGTATCTTCCCAAGTAGTGAGAATGAAATAAATAGACGTAGGTACTATTATCTATTAACGTAAACGCACCTAATAACGACCCCTCAAAATCCACACCCATTACCGTCCGTTTCATAAAACTATCATTTTATAGAGTTGCATTAAAGTTAGACAAGTCGTTGCTTTAGAGAAAATATAGATGTATTTGTAATGCAAATATTCATCACTTGCTTGTGTGCGTTAACCAATGATTTAAAGAACTATTGCACAGTTTGTCGTTGGACTCCGGAAATAGCGCATATTTAGTAGTGTCCCGCTCCCGATTACGTAAGTACACCTATTTCTTTTTTAGCATTATATATAATTGTAAGGCAATCTAATGAACCTTCTAATTCTTTTGATACCTTCTTAATACTTTCATAAACACAAATAATAACTAATTTTAATGAGATACAGCTTTATTTTGCTTCAAATTCAATATTAAAATGTGGCGGTGATAGGAACAATAATCTCAATTTTATTCCTATTACCGACCCCTAGGTCGTTGTTAGGTTTTTGACGAATATTTTAATTTCTACTTTTTATGTTAAAATGCATCAATTAATAAGTAGACGGCTATACTAATTTGATTAGTTAGTATGTCAAGTTGTATTTGACCTATTAGCGCTATATACAATAAGAGTATCGATACTGTGAAAATCAAGTTTATTCATATGTAAATGTTTTGATGAATGTAGGATGTACAATTCTTTAATATTGTATTTTTATAGTTAAATACCATTAAAATAAAATTAGCATAGGTACTGCACCTGTATAATCATAGAAATATACTAAAAAACAATACATTTACTCAATACATATTCATTTCATTTGGTAGGTAATAGGTTATACAGATTTTCTTTAATAGAACCTATTGCCGATGTACCTGTACTTTTTAACCGACTTTAAAAAGAAGGAGGTTCTCAATTCGTCTGTATGTTTTTTTTAAAGTTTGTTGTTGTTCTGTTCATTTAGCGGTCGGGAATAGGTGCCACAAAACGGTAATAGGAACACACCCATGATTTGAATCGGTAATAGGGACATAGCCCTTTTCATCTTATATATTTTTTAAATATTTATTTCATTTTTTCTAATTGTTTCTTTATCTGACTAACAAGATCGTTAATATCAGAACAAGAATAAAAAAAAAATGACACCAGTTACTAAGCATGTGCTTATTTTTTGCTCATAAATGTGAACGTGGCTTAAACTGGCGGTAATAGGTGCGTTTACGTTACTATTTTATCTTATTCATAAGTTGAACTTAATTATTTTCTCATAGAGGGTGATAAAAAGTAGTGTCCACCTCGGGAGTCACACTATTTTAAGCTCGAGTGACGTACTTTGAATCCCTCGCTGCGCTCAGGATTCTACTCTAGAATTTTTCGCTCCGCTCTGAATTCAAAGAAACACTCGCCTTTAAAATAGTTGTTTGCTCCCTAGACAAACAATCTACTATTAATTTATATTAAGGTATATACTCGTATTATAAATTATAGTCAGCTATATTAAGTCAGTATAGATTAAGATTGAAATTAAAATAACAGCAGACTAATAAATAATCATTCACTTCGGCACAAAAGCCTATTAATTCAGAGGTGAACGATCTTTGATCACTACGCTAGCCTTTGTGTTTGCGATTTCAGACTATAATATGAAGGTTTATTAACGATACGACTTTTGTTCCTTTAATATGACACAGTAATGGTGTCTACGAACAAATTGGAAAAACCGAAGCATTATTATCCCATTGTCAGCTAAAGTTTTTTTTACCGAGTAAGGGCGTTTGCCCACTTAACCGTATCCGGTTCGTATTCGATTCTTGTTCTTTTGATCCGGTTTGGTCATCCTAGTAATTGTAGGACGTTTGTGCACTCGCGTATACGGTTCGTACAATCTCAATGCTAAAGAGGTGGAATTTTGTACATCTAAATCACCAAAATAACGACATATTCATAACTACACGGCTACCAATAAATAATGGAACGTACACACACGTAAACTAACTAATAGGTGACATATATGGTATACGTCGAAACACGAGCCAATAGTGTCATCGAATAGGCGGTCTGTAGCGAGTTGGTAGCTAAAACTAAATGCATTTTTCATGTTGTGAGCCCAACTTCTACAAAGTTGGGACATACTCTTGTGGATACCGTACACTGCTCTCTATAGTGATTTATTTTATTTATATTTACGTGATACACATAAATCCAATGGATATTTTTATAATTTTTCTCTGTTCATTTGATCGATGATGAAGGCCGTATTGTCCCATTGCTGGGCAAAGTCCATGTTCGGGTCAACAGTATAGAGGTATGAAAAACAGGGTGTAAAGTTCATTAATCCTCTACAGAAAAAGGAGGATCCTGCGACGGTTGTTATGTCTGGTGGGCTAGGTACTGCCCGACGATTTATTTCAGGACGTTGTATATATGCTAGTCGCGCAATAAACTTCACTTGCGCGATGAAGGATTTTGCGTGACGTCAGTGCGGTGCGTAGTTCGCATGTTGCGATGTAGATGCCGCCATAATTTCTCTACTATTTTTCCACTTGATGATTGATTTGCCGCATATAAAACCACCTTTATGCCTTTTTACATATATAGCGTAAAGCAAGATAAAAAAAGGTAGGTACTTAGTTCTTTAAAGCATCAAGAATAAGAAATGCATTAGCAATAAGCATCACATTTGTACGTATTTTTCTGTTCTTTTAATCTTGTCGGTTTATTTATGTGTGTACATAAATGGTTAAATAAATAAATAAGAATCGAATTATGAGGATGTTTGTTACTCCATCATGCATAAACAGCTGAACGGAGTTGGATGTATTTGAAAAAAAATTATTTCATCTATATTTTACGTTAATCTATATCTATAAACATACGAGTATATAAAAGAAAGTCGTGTTAGTTACACTATTTATAACTCAAGAGCGGCTTAACCAATTTGGCTGAAAATTGGTGGGGAGGTAGTTTAGATCCAGGAGACGGACATAGATATTTTTATCCCGGTAGGGTAGGTAGGTGCGCCGTAGATAAGTACATAATGCTTCCCGTGCGAAGCCGGGGCGGACAGCTAGTAATGTGATATAATAAAACTGCAGAGTTTGTTCTTTTGTCTGAACGCGCTAATCTCTGGAACGATTAGTCGAATTTGAAAAATTATTTTGCATTTGATAGCCCAGTTCTTGAGGAAAGCTATAGGCTATTGAACATCTCGCTAGGACCGAGCCAAAGAAGAAAGAACGCTAAGCGAAAACGAAGTATTAGTGTGTGCGGCTGATGCGACGCCCGAGGGAGTTTTATAAAAAAATGTGATGTAAAAAAACAGTTTTTTGTATGGAGAATTTTAAAGAAGTTGCATTTTTCATACTAAAATTTTCTTAATTTATTTAACAACCATGACCACTAATGTTTTAAAACTTTTATGCACTAATGATTAAAAACTAAGATAACGTATGCCGCTTAGATTAAGCGACAAAAATAAGTTTTGGCTAAGTTTTAAAACGAATAGTGGTCATTTCTGCTAACAAAAAGAGGAGTCATTTTTAAGGTATTTTTTATGTTTAGAAAAGTATAAGTAATTTAAGGTTTCTTACTATTATATACGTAGTTGTCTATGATGGTCATTATTCGATATAATATCAAGCAATTGATGGATATATTAAATCATAGAAGTGACGAGGTTCTCTATTTGTGAGAAAAAAAACGCCAATTTCATAGTTGGGGACCCAATATTATTTTAGTATTGTTTCAGAAGCTAGTTCATATGCTTATAAAATACTTTTTATCCGGGTAGGTACATTTAGTTATTTCTCCAGGGTGGAAGTGAAACCGCAAACAACAGCTAGTTCTTTTAATTAAATTACACTTTCTCCCACAGTGTACATGCTCTATTAAGTAAAACGTATGTGCGCGTACCAAAAAGAACTTTTAAGTCGAACTCGTTTATTTCTAAAGAACTCTCAGAACGAAAGGGTTTCTGAAGTAACTTAGCGAATGCATCATATACGAGTTACAGTGTTAGTTTGTGTTTGTTGGAAGTTTACTAACAACACACTTTATAAATAAGCTCATGGAAATCTGTTTTGTTTACTTTTTTTCGTTCATCTTGTGTTGAATTTTCCGTTCCGTTTTAATGATGTATTTTGTCGTGTTGCATTGCCGTTAGGAACTATGTTTTTTTGCGACCACCCATGTAGAAGGAAAAGGTTTTCTCATCATTATTTCAAATTATTTTCAACAACTTATTTGGAGACGAGCTATCAAGTAATTTTGTCAGGAATAACCTTTGATAAATTAAGACTGTGCTTATGAAACTGCATGGCAAACGCCCTTTTCATATAGAAAGGCACGAGAACTGACTATTGTATACAGCGTGTACCAGAAATGTGTGGTTATATTTAAGGGTGTGGTATAGACTATCAAACTGAACTTTCTCCACTGTACCAACATCGTAATCGAAAAATAATTATCAGATGTGTACTAAAGTTCAATAGCTACTCGACCTAAATGTACGGAACAGCTGATAAGTTTTTCACGTTTACAATTACGGTTCAAAGTCAAAGTCAAATAATTTATTTCAATTAGGCACAAAAAAGGCACTTTTGAACGTCAAAATTTATTATTGTGATTCTAGTCGCCCATTCCAAAAGGTAGTTTTCGTATGGAGAAGAATGGGCAAGAAACTCCACCGTTACTCTTTTAAAAAAATCATTATATCTTGTATACACTAATTATATAATAATATGTGAAGACAATGCACCTAGAATAAGATTACTTTAACACGATAGGTAAAAAGAATGAAAAATGAAGGAATGACGTAAATTAATTATGTGATAGATGCATGGTGCTCACATACTTACAAACATTGTAAAATTATACAATATTCCTAACGTATTAACAAGTAATACTAATATTAAGTCAGTGTGTGAGTTCAAGTAATCACAAAAAATAAAATAAATGTAAAAAAAATAAAAAAATAATACAATTAAATTGGCAACTAGTTCGATTTTGTCTAGATTCTGAATTGTCCTATGGAGTAGGACCAGCATGTTTCCAAGCATTTTTATCTTGGATATAATCCTCTAATTTGTATTATGCTTGTTTACAAAGTGTACTTTTTATATGAGTTTTACATTTTCTTTAATTTAATTCTAATATATCACAAGGTATTCTGTTGTATCGATGTAGATTTTTCTCACATACATAATATTTGCATAAATGAATTGGCAAGGTACCGTCATAATATTAATATTTTTAAATAGTTCCCTGAGAGATTCGCGACGAGACGTAGAGCATAATGGCTCTGACAGCTCTTTTTTGTAAAACAAAGATGGATTCAATGTCAGCAGCCTATGGCCTTATGCCGTATGGCATTTTACTGTGGCGACCCCACAGTAAAATGCCATACGACATAATAATCTGGAAGTAGCTAAAATAGACCAAACGCGCGGTTTCTACATCTGTTAACTGTCTTATCTTTCTAACAGCTTAAGCGGCCGAGCTTAGCCGCCCCGCGAGAGATGTTATATGGCGTCCCCATTGTAATTTCTCGTCTAGCGTGATTCCAAGGAAAACTGTTCGATTAATAAATTTCAGTTTTTCTCCATTCAATATGATGCCATATTCGCTACTTCTAACATTTGGTAATTTAAATCTAATGCATTTAGTTTTCTTTTTATTTACTACCAAATTATTTACCGTAAACCAATCTTGGACCTGAAGAATAGAGCTATTCACGTCGTCAAGATTTTGTGACCATTCCATGGAGAACGTGTTTAGTTTGATGGTATGGAAATTTTTAAGGGTGTGGACCGTAAAAAATTACCACACCTTATACACGCTCCATATATCTGTCGCAGTAAAATGGTTATAGACGTGACAGTTATATATCTAGGTATATATACCGTATTATTTACAGTGGAGTTTCTTGTCCATTCTTCTCCATACAAAAACTACATTTTGGAAGGGGCGACTAGAATCAATTATTATTATATTTTTGTAAATTTTGACGTTCAGAAGTGGCTTTTTTGTGCCTAATTGAAATAAATTATTTGTTTTTTTTTTGTTAATATATATTTCTGTATCTATCTATCCGTGACATCACTGCGGGCATTTATTATTAAAGGAGATGGAAAACGGTGGGCCCAAATGTAATAAGTTAAGATATGATCTAAAAAAATAGTCATATTTTTTTATCTTAGAATATGAAAAATCACCTCAATTCTCAATCTGGAAGCGGAGAAATATGGAAAAGATAGTTTTCGTGAGATTATCGATTGAGTAATTGATTACACAGTTACGAAAATAAAACCTTTGCACTAAATAATTATCTCAAAGTAATTAAATGCACTATATATGCTTATGTGCAATATAGTGCATATAATTACAGTCTTATTAATAAATAAAATATCAATTAATTACTGAAAAAACAATATTAATGATTATCGATTTCATATCGATTAAAATTAGTTTTCTATTTTTAGTCTATGTCACTGTTGAGTGACACTGACCTGACACTAGGCAGTTGCCAACTGCTTTATTGCTCTTGTTTGCTCACTCGTTTCGTGTTTTCCGATGCGTTTTAAATGCTTTCCCGATTATTCTTCATTTTTCACGACCTCTGCTTTGTATTTTACGGATTCCGACCCTGCCTACTAGTATCCCTATGTAGTCTGTGCTGCCTACCTTCTACGACCCTTGCTTTCACACTGGACACCGAAGATCGCTCACACGTTTGACTTGGAATTGTTATTTTGGATTTTACCGCCGGCTTGTGGATTGGATATTGTTGAAACTATGGATCGCTGTGTGAATTGTGAAATAACAACTGGTCACTGCAATACACTGGGTCGACGACCCTTAAACGATGAAACAATTCTGTCAGTGATTCGGCAATGGCTTGCACCTCAGTCTGTAAATGATAACCTTAGCGATTTTCCACAGCTCTCCGATAGTGATTTCTTTAGGAACATACCAAATCAAGCAGGCGCGTTCCTACTACGGCGAACACGTAAGAGGAAATTATGGTTTTAATATAGAAGTGTGCAGGGAGGTCAGCAGTAGCCTTCTTCGAGAGCTGTCGGCTGCCAATACCTCCTGGTTACTTAGGGGTCGCATACAATCCCGACATATAAGTCGAAAAACTTATTTTATTTATATTTTAGTCGACGGCTCTCGTAAAGGAAGGGAGGCTATAGTAATGCATTACTGTAATTGTGTTGTAGGGAAACGAACTGTAGGCTGCTGCGCTCATATGCATTATATGGTACCTTAGCTGGGCTAGGTACCAAGATCATAAAGCACCACCTGCACAATTCCTAGACGACATTTTAATTAATTGAAGACGAATAAAACACTTTATTACTTAAATGATTTTTTATTTTATTTCAGACATCCTTTCCGTAACTCCATACCTGTTACCTACATAGGTAGGTAGGACTGAAGTCATTGTCGTTCATTCATATGATTTATCAAACATTTCCTACTAAATATAACAACTATTAGTGCAAAAGCACATGTTTTGCACTTCTGGAATCAGCTGTTAGTTAAAGATTGTAACATAACCTCACTTTTACAAAATCTCTGTTCTCAGATTGACAAAGTCCGCAGAATTTTCAGTGAAAGGTTGATAATATTATAAGCTATTAATTGACGCCACTTTCATCTTTTTACAACCAGGCCCAAGATTGTATGTAATCGTTTCAGTCTCCTTTCGCAGCATTATGCTGAGATAGGAGCTTTCTGCTTTTATTTTAATTTTACTTTGTTTTTATTTTTATAGTTTTTTATTTTTTATTGACTGTGTGTTTAGTTTAATTGAGATCTCATGTGCTTGTCTCAATAAATACTTTTAATTTCTTTTTTAATTGCACACATATACCAACTCATTGATTCACGCACGGATTAGATGAACATCTATTCCGTGGATTCACGCATCACCAACTCAGATTCAAATAGTTACACAAACATTTGGACGCATTTCACACACGCCAGTGCTTCTACGGGCAGTGCATACCTATAGCTAGTATAGTAGTATAATCGGGAAGGAGCCATTGCACCCAAGTTCCGCATAGTCAGCGCTAGATCGACGTCCTAACTCAGCAAGTAAACACGGGCTAAGAGGACAGCGGGATGTGATGAGAGTTTTTAAGTACTTACAGTTTGAAATATAGTGTGGGTTTTACTTCAGATTACGTTGAGTTCTATAAGCCTAGGTGTTTACTGATATACTTGCATATTACTAGTGCAAGCTTTGTTAACTATAATATTACAAATGCGAAAGTGATTTTTTTGCTTGTATGTTGCGCTTTCACGCTAAAACGGCTAGAAGGATTTGACTGAAATGTGACACTGGGGTAGACCTAGATCTGGAGAGGGACAGGCTACTTTTCACCCCGATGTCGCGGCTAACAGCTAATATCATTATAAATGTGTACAATGTGAAAGTAACTCTGTCTGTATGTTACTATTTCAAGCATTTACGGCATGAACGAATTTAGATGAAAGGAGATGTTTCAAATGTATGGAGCCCCGGCCACGTCTTTGCACACCATACTAAAAAATGGGAAAACACAATTAAAACAGTTTTCAATCATCCAATTACTTTAAGTTGGCTTTGTTTGGTAGTAAAACACAAGAATGTACAGTTGAAATTGCAACACACAACAAAAACCCGTAATGGCGGTAAGTTGTCATGTTGATTGATACGTTTGACATGTTTATTTGTCTTAATTTTCAAATAACTACGTTTCGTTCAGTCTTTTGTAGACTCGAGAAATTAAAACAGAACGAACATAACACCGCGAACGACAACGAAAGCGACTGAAGTGACAGTAGACAGTTCACGATCTATGATCAATGGCCGATCTATGGTTTACTGTCATTGTTTTTAACCACAGAGTACCTAAATTGGCGAGACGCCATATTGAAAGTCGATAAAAATAATTGATAAATATCAAATTATTACAAGAACAGTATGCATTTAAGCAATTTATCTGTATTTTTCCCGAATTTCATAGATTTTTCGAGGTAATGTACACATACTGGGCCGGATTTGGAACATCTCCTTTGGCACACGGATAGACCATGACCTACGTTAGGACATAGGATACTTTTTATACCGGTGCACGGTGGTAGGTACGTTACCGTGCAATAATTTCCGACCTCCACTTGGGCGAAGCCGCGAGCAAAACCCAGTAGTAAATAATTAAACGATAATACTCAATCAAGTTTTCAGACAGCTTAAGTATACTCAAAGTGTCAGACTTTGAGTAAATAGCGATTAATAGGAAAACCTGAGTTGATTGATTGATTAATGCTTACACTATGAAGCCATAGATACACATGCCTGTAAAGGTGTGTCCACATTGAGCGGCAAGAGCGTGGCCGCAACACGCGGCGTTTGCAGGACACGTTTCTGCCGTAGAGTTAGGACTAAACCAACTAATGTTTGCGTTTAACAGAAGCGTCCATTCGCAGCGCGGCAGGCCCCCTCGCGCAGCTGTCGCGCACGATTGCCGCTTTATGTTTGGACACACGTACCTTAACTTGAACAAAATTATGCAAATAACTCGCATGCCATTGTGCCGTAAGACCTAAATAGAAGTTATCATTTATCATGTGTGTAACTTGCACAAGCGTATGTACGCTTGTACAAGCACTTGCACAAGCGTATGTAAGCGTGTAAATGATATTTATGTCTATAAATTTATTCAAATAACTTTTACGCGTCAAAATTAATTATGTTTTAAAACTAGATGAGTTCAGTGTTTCCTATCCGACCACTGTGAGGAGAAAGACCGAAACAAACTCTGAGGTCACAGTCTCTTTTAAAGTCTAGACATAACCTTGGTCAGGCCGTATGTATGAATATTAGGTATATAAGTGCAATCATTTGAACCCGCTAGATAGATAGAATACTCTTTACTATGTACATAATAAAAATTACAGATATAAATGTAGATATTTTATATAGGGTGACACAATGAGCGGTCTTATTGCTAAACGTGATCTTTTACAGACAACCTCTGAATAGATTAAAGGGAGAAGGAGAGACAATACTGCAGGTAGTCAGTGGTGTACCATTTATGTACATATACAATAAATACATACATAAAGCATATAATAGCCCGCTAGCCCACTGGCCTTTAAACACTTACTGCCGCCGCTGTCTTCAAAGCCACTGCCTACATCGATCTAATCCCTTCACACACAGTCACGTACTACATTCGTACACATTTCTGAACGAAATGGTGTCGAAAAATATCTTGATACCCTCCCCCTATATCAACATTCGAGGAAAATTGTTTTTATAGATTCGATATGCCTCAATTTCAATTGGTCTTGGATCTCTTTCGATATTCGACTTCGAGAGGAATCAATTTGGGTTTGAATGAAGTAAATGAACCTCGGCTTGTGGTTTTCTTAATGCCCTTTTATTGATTTAAATGTACTGGCGGGAAGATTTACAGTTAATTGTTTGGTCAAAAAGGTTAGATTTAAAAGATTTCTGAAGTATAGAAAGATCAGACCTACTGGAAATAATTATATTCAAATGGTAACGAAAGAATAGCACTTTTTCTAGTAGTGGAAGACATACCATAACATCACGCTTTGTTTCTCCGGAAGGGTTAGGCAGAGGTCTACCCATTAGGTATACCCACATTTCGCCACTTATGTTTAAGTCCCATGTAATAGGGCGCGAGCCAATTGCCATCAACCGGGCATAAATCCAGACTCGGGGCTGCTACTGAGAAATTCATAATGAAAAACCAAATAACACTTTCGCCGACCCGGGAATCGATCCCAGGACCTCATACTCACCAGTAGCGCTTGCGACCAACGAGGCAAGCAGTTGTAGAGTAAAGAAAAAAAACTTTTTCACAAAAAATAAAACCGATTTTCAAAAAAAAAAAACACTACAAAGTAAAAAATAACTTTGATTTTGGAAGTCGCTGGCAAAAAAACAAAAAATAAAAAACCAAAGACACGGAAGTCGGTTTTATTTTTTGTGTAAAAGTTTTTATTTTTCACTTTTTATTTGTGGTACCTACACAAAACCCCTACAAAAATTTGAATACCACTACCTGCTATGTAAATTACAGTGACAGGAATTATTAGAATATCATCCACATAATATACTAGGTGGGAAAATGATGTATTATTGAAGCTAACTCCAAAACCCCTCATCATATCTTGACCAAATTTATATGGGACCATTTCTGAAGTATTACTATACCTATACCAAACAAAAAAAGATTCATCAAAATCAATTCATAATTGGCGGAGTAATCGCGATACAATCATACAAAAAAAAAAACATTCAACCAGGGAATGTGGTATTTTACAGCGAACTAACCTCAACAATCATACAAAATAACAAGTGCCAGTGACAATGACAATTCTTACGTCACTTTAGCCGGGCCGAGGCAGCGCCACTATTATGCCGCTAGCGGCACTCTATATACTGCCAAGAAAAAATAAAATATAATATACCAAGGTGTCTAAAATGACAAAAGAATTACAGGTAGTTTTGCCAACAACTAGGGACGACAAACGAAACACAATGGTTTCTTTTACAAGCATTCCATTCAAAATGTAACATAGAATTTGTTAAAGAAAAATGGGACTTGCTTGGTATCATCTATTGCTTGTAGTCTTGTTAAGAGCCGTGCATTCTGAAAGTGGGCAACGTCGCAAATAGATGTCAAATATTTCGCTGTTTTGGTTAATTTAGCAATATTAATGTTTGTAAATATGAAATATGGCTAACTAGTGAACTAAAATCTTGATTATGAAATGCAATAATTAATATTGTAACACCGAATATTTGGTTTAAGATGTCATAAAAGTATGTGTAAACTTTCCAAATGCCTTTTTTACACCTAACACGGTTACAACATTAAATTCAGTGTTATAATTGCAATTCATAAAAAAATAATCAATACAGGTAAATATTTGACGGATACCTATTTGCGACGTTGCAAAATTTTTGAATGAAGGCTCTCAAAGCTTTTTGCAGGTTAAGTAAAATAATGCAATACTATAGTGTCACTACTAGTTTATTATCAAAATTATTTGTACTAAAATGTCCAACTCAACCCTTACCTCCTTTCATATTATCAACTAATTTGTCAACACTTACCCCAGTTAACATTTAGCAGTACACTACAATAACCATAGCTAGCACTACAACAATAATACATCGCCACAAAGCATTAGGATAGGATGACATTCACATCTGACCCGGGACAAGTCCTGAGATAACTTCCGACAACTTCCCGACTAAATTGTCCATTTATTTGCTAAATTAGCATGAACTTGTGCCTTCCACCCACTGAGTACGCTCCAAGTGGAATTACGACAGTCCTAACTATTTTATAATTATGTCTTTGGGTCATAAAGTCTATAATTTACGGTCAGTAAAATTAGTAAAGGTGAAGGATGATTTATTCTATTATTTTATCGTAAATCGTAATTTTATGACCCTTAATGTTTTATAAGATAGTTATTAAAACTAATAGCAGGATTTGTATCTAGATATAGTTTAAAAATTAAATAAATCTAGCCCTACGAAGTTTTATTAATTACGCGCAAAACGGTAATTACGGCAGGCCAGTGAATGTTCCACTGCTCAGTGTAGTTTGATTTGGAACCTTAATTGTTTGAGCCCAACTTACTCTCGACCAGGTATTTTTTTTTCGAAATCGTCTTTTTTAACCACTTTGTTTTCATTCATTTATTTGTTTTTGTTGGGATTCGAATTTTGTAAGCCGATTACAAAAATAAAATGAAACCAAGGCAACGTTAAAAACATGTACAATGTTTGCTTGCTAAATTATAAAGTAAAAATACTGCCTCGTTGGTCTAGTGATCGCGTGTGCAAGGGTTGTTGGGTTATCCATCAGGAATGTTTTAGTAAATAGGGCGGAGTCTGGATTTGTGCCCGGTTGATGGCAATGGGCCCGCCCTCTACTACATAGGACTTAAACATAACTGGTGAAATGTGGGTGTACGTGTTCACATTATAAACCTTGGCCTAACCCTTCTTGGAAAATAGGCGTGATGTTATGGTAAAAAGAATAAAACCTACATAATTGGGTACGCATTAAAATTTCTTAGAAATTGGACAGCAAACGACGTTCAAGGAAAAAATCAATTATTACGTCACCGAGATCTTATGTCGAACATAGTACAGCATAACGTGAGTAAAGTTTGCGCAGAAGCGTGTGTAAACCCTAAATACATAAAGGATAAATATCATGCCGACGTCAAAGGGTTTACAAATTAATTGCCATCAACTTCTATTTGTGAAACGTTAATCACATGTAATTGGATACGGGGCTTTTATAACGAGCCGATATGCTATTTATTGGACTGTTCAAAATTCAAATGTGGCAGTTGCTTGATGTTGGAATGTCGGGATTCGGTTGTATGATGAAGGTGAAGTGTTTTTACTTTATGTTCCAGAATGTTGGATATTTTGAAGGTCATTGATATTGATCACATAATATCAAGATCCAAAAACACAAAACAAAACATTAAACCAAGGGTGTAAAATTTACTCATCTACCATAGAAAAGGGAGGATCCTTCGACCAGATGGATTTCGTGTCTGGCGGGCAAATGCCCAATGGTTGAAGTCGAGAGCTTGTATATATTGTGTCGATCGCGCGGTAAACTTTAATTGCGCGATGCAGGATTTGTGTGACGTCAGGATGTTGTATGGCGCCAGGTCTTATTGATGCGTACATAGTTCGCATGTTGCGATGTTGATTCCGCCACAAACCAATTAGGTTTATTCATTAATTTTGAAATAATATTGCGTCGGTAAAAAGTTCATGTAGTGTGTGTGTAGTTCAGTATAAAGAGTGGGTATCCTCTTCTTTCTCAAGATCATCGTGTAGCTAGAAGATTACTTGTCATGAAATCCCATTCTCAACAAAAAGGTAACAGTGAGCGTTATCTCTTTGTGTGATAACGATAACAACACATTTGCAACCCAAATCTTTTTTCTAACCAAGACCACCATAATTGCCAAAGTAATATTTCTAAGAAAAGTTTCGTCAAATAATTCACCTAACAACATTTTTGACACAACGGACACCCTATCACTCACACACACACACACCCCTACAAAATCTCCTCACGTGTCGGCGTCCGTATAACTTACAACTACAACTATCAAGCTAGATTACAAACAAGTTGTTAATTGTGGCGAATTACGACGCCCGTTCTGGTTTTACTAATGAGTTCGCCGGTTTCTTGGCAAACACATATCTTCAGCTTAAACTGTGAGAAGTTAAACAGAACACATCGGCACCAAATGCACCAAAGAAGCTTATTTGTTCTACGAGTATCTGTAGGTAATGGCGTCTAGAGATTACATTTGTTTGCTGTTAGTTTGAATGTGTTTATGAATCTTTCATTTTATTGGATTACGATGACAAAACTGTTAAATATGTTGTAGAGAGGTGCGCAAAGAAAACTTATTAATTTACTTGTTTGCTCTTATTTTCTCTAAGAGTGTTATCACACTGACGATTTGGCAGTGTGTTTCCGATGAAGTGATTTGTAAATGTACTCCCTGCGGGTGCGAAGCGAGCTAGCTGCGATTATGCGACGTATTGTCAGCGTTTTCACAATATTGTACACTCTCTTATCTCACTCTTTTTTGAACACTCACATCAATCGCTCTCGTTATGAAAACGCGACGAACACGTTGCGCACACGTGGCGTGCTCACTCACTACGCCTCGCTGGGAACACCCTCGCAAATCGTCATTGTAATAAAGACTATATTTTTCTTAAAAAATTGCTAGATTATGTCTTACTTTAACGTGAGAACCCGATGGGGGCCGAGCAAGGATGCAGTCTTCATCTACGTGCTTTTCTCGACCCTACAATATTTACATTTCTCCTAACGCCATGAGCGCTGTTGTCATGTTAAACAATAGCCTGCTATATGCGGATTTCACCAATGAAATTGAACGCGTTTAGCACATCTAAACACGTTCAAGAGCTGTCAATATTCCAAAACAATTTTGACACTGACAGCTCTTGAACGCGTTTTAGAAATCCTAATCGCGTTCAGTTTCATTGGTGCAGTCTTATTGACAAAGCGAATTAGGTAGCTAACCTTAAAGGTTTATGCACACACGTCAGTCACGTCAACGTCAAGTCGCTGATCAGTCACGTCAATTTCAGGGACGCGTGTGAGTAGCTAGTTAGTCTGCCAGTAATAGCAACGCCTGTTTCGTTCGTAGCAATACAAGTTTTGACTTACCGGTGACGTGACGTCGACTGAGACACGCCGGTAGTGTCAAAGTCAAAGTCAAATAATTTATTTCAATTAGGCACAAAAAAGGCACTTATGAACGTCAAAATTTACAAAAAAAAAAAAAAAAGTAATTGATTCTAGTCGCCCATTCCAAAAGATCGTTTTCATATGGAGAAGAATGGGCAAGAAACTCCACCGTTACTCTTTTAAAATATTTTCACAATATCTTGTATACAATAATTATATGTGCAGACGATGCACCTAGAATAAGATTACTATACCACGATAGGTAAAAAGAATGAAAAATTAAGGAATGACATAAATTAATTATGTGATAGATGACGTGACTGACGTGTGTATAACGTCCTACAAATTCTACGTACCTATCTATATTCTTGACGTGACTGATCTGCGACTTGAATATGACGTGATTGACGTGCGCATGTACCTTAAAGGATCTGCTGCTCTGTGTTTCAAGAAGGATTTAAGTGAAGCCCGAATAAATCCTGACATAAAGTCCTTTATGTAGTCCTGTAGAATTCACAGAGATTTATGTCTTTATGTTAACAAGTCGTGATTATTTTGATGATAATGTCTGCTAACTAAATAATGAAATAATTAGTAGCTGAATTATTATTACAAGTGAAGATAAATAAATACAATAATGTTTATTTATTTTTGTGTGGGTTGTATGATACACAGTTTTGAATAATACGATTCTATTTCGTGGAAATCAAAATTTCGTGGAAACTGTTTTCGTTGAATGTAAATCTTATGACGTGTTAATATATTTTAAATATAATCAATATAATATAGATACAAGCAAAAAATAATTGAAATAATAATCGTGTTAGTCTTATTAAATCCCGTTAAACAGCAATTGCTAGACGTACCTACTGAATTATTATAACTGATAATAAATAATGTAAGCTTTCATTACGTTATTGTTTTAAATCAGGTTTCGTGGAATTATTCGTGAATGTTAATAGCTTAATTGGTGTGCAATTAAATACAGGTACATTTTTTATGTTAAAACTATTTTACAAAAAAAAAAAAAAAAACAACCGACATTTCTCAAAAAACACTACAAAGTGAAAAATAACTTTAATTTCGGTGTCTTTGGATTCTGAAATTAAAGTTAATTAATAATAATAAAAAATAATTTACAAAATCTGTTCTCAATTGACGAAAATACATAAAAATAAAAAATGCATACAGACAAACATATAACCTCAGTAATCTCGTCCTTTTTTAAGTCGGTTAAAAAGAATCGAAGGCATCGTGATGACTTCAATAGTTCTTGAAATAAAAATTATGCTACATGATTCAGAAATAACTGAAATCTTCATACAAATGTAAGATGACAATCAAGACATCTGACAGTCATGTAAGATTTTTGTCTAAATGAGGAAATCGAAGTTCTTGTATTTTTTTTTATGTACTTTGAAAAGTATTTTGTATAGTCACAGTTTCTGAAGAGCGGAGACCACACAGCATTCGCAATTTACCGGTGAATGACGTCACTGAAACGTTATTTAAAAAAGTAAGTCGTTGCGTTTTCCAAGTAAACGTTTTTTGACACCATCAAGCCAAACCCCGCTGCCAACATTTCCATGACAGCCGTCACTGAGGCAGTTATGTGGCGGACATCCTTTTCTAGGAAACTAATTTTGATACAGATACGATCGCAAAATGGCTATAATAACCAAATTCCCTCGCTTAACAAATCATAGTTCCTAAAACTTAACTACGGAGTCAAACATCACGACACTACCGAAGCCCCAAAACTTTTTGGCATACAAAGGACGTGGTAATCTCACAATTTTTCCATACCATGGAAATTGAATTTCTGTTCACCATAAAGGACCCGAAAAAGGAAAAGTTCGCGTTATGGACGATTTGGCCAGGCCATTTGGCAAACATTGGCGTTCAAGTTAAAAAAAGAATAAGTAGTAACGTGGTAAGGGGCACTTTAGTATGCGCTAAAGTTTTGTGGTTTCGTGGTACGGGGCACTTATGTTGGTCCATTGTGATTATGTACCTATGTTGTTTGTGTGGGCTTGTAAACAGTATTTGACTTCATACGTTACGGTTAGCTTTTAGGTCATTACACTACGTTGATGTTCTTTGGCGGATAATTATTGTAACAGTACCTAGAATTTCATAGAAACAGAAGCTATTTCTGAGAAATTATTCTCGCTATTCGATTTTATAAAGGCTAACACAATATCATGCTTGTGTTCCCCGTAGGGTGCGGCAGAGATGTATGTAGTACCTACACCCACGAATATATTTTGGCTTTAGGTACTGGTTTGTAAGTTCTGTGTAATTGCGGGCCAGTCTATTGTCATCAACTGGATAAACATCTAGATTATACACAATATCTTTATTTACACTTCAATTTGTTAAGATAAGCTTTGTAAAGTATACAAAACAAATTATACCAGTTTTACCAAATAAACAGATAGAATGGCGTTGGACGAATATTAACGTTCAATTTCATTCGCCGCTGATAAATGAACTTGTGAAATTAAATAAGTTTCGACTTTCCGTCTAAACAATTGAGTTATAAAAGATAAATAACCCGACACAAACTTGTATAATTTGTCATAATTAGTGGAATTGTAAAAAACAAGATTCAGTTATATTCAATTTTAAAACTGGATTATTCCAATATTCAAATTGAATACCATACCAGTGCTTATTATTATAGTATATAAGTTTACTGATTATTTTGGGTACAATTAAATAGTATAATATGAGCACTTATTACTTTTGCATAAGATTTATATTTGGCCTGCGCAAAGATCACATTTCTGAATTTCGTACAAAAGTCAAGTGTGCCTTCCCATACGTCTTCACCGGAATTCTTATATCTTATTTTAGCTTTACAGTATTTTATTCAATCCTACAACCCCCTCTTATCTTAAAGAACGTTTCAAGTTCCTCCATGACACACATTGTAGATAACTGAGGTCACTGGAAAACTTGGGACTAGAGAGATCGCGATGTTTTCCAGCAGCTTTTATGACAAATCTTTTACAGTTCAAGCAGTACGGTTATGGAAAGCCGTGTCGATAAGGCGTGCTCAATATTATCCCCAACACTTCCTCTCTTCTTTCACATCCCCATTACATAGTTCCTTGCTCTTGTTTCATGTTTATTATTTTATATATATGTATATATATTTGTCTATCTGCCTCGTTGGTCTAGCGGTCGCAAGTGCTACTGCTGAGCATGAGGTCTTCGGTTCGATTCCCGGGTCTGGCAAAGTGATATTGGGTTTATCTATTTGGAATTTCTCAATAGCAGCTCAGAGTCTGGATTTGTGCCCGGTTGGTGGCAATAGACTCGCCGCCTATTACATGGGACTTAAACATAACTGGCGAAATGTGGGTGTACCTACTACAGGTACACCTCTGCCCAACCCTTCGGGGAAACAAGGCGTGATGTTATGTTATGTTATATATATTTATGTAGATAAGCATATGCTTTATGTATGTATGTATTTATTGTATATATAAATGTTACACCACTGACTACCTGCAGTATTGTCTCTCCCTTTAATCCATCCAGTGGTTGTTTGTATAAGATCGCTTTTAGCGGTAAGACCTATGTCTGTGATCTAATATTATCATCCATCTAATATTAACATTGATGGCAATATGCCTGTCCCTTCATAATTCATCATTTCAGCCGAATGACGTCCGTTGCTGGACATAGGCCTCCCCCAAGCACCACCACTTCGATCAGTTCTGTGCTTCTCGCATCCAGCGGATTCCTGCGGCCTTCACCAGCTCATCAGTCCACCTTGTGGGAAGACTTCCAACGTTACGTCACTCCAGAACCTTTTGGTCCCGTCGGCCATCAGTTCTGCGAGCAATGTACTGCCCAATGCCACTTAAGTTTGGCAATTCTTCGAGCTATGTCGGTTATCTTAGTTCTCCTACGGATCTCTTCATTTCTGATTCGCCCGTCCCTTAAAACATAGGATTTACATTTACAGAATTGGACAAATGTAGGGGCACTATTACTAAGTGTGGTATGGTGCCCCTACATTTTTCCAATCTGACTACCCTTTTGAGTAATACCTTCGACATAATAATATGTCAAAAAAATAGGTTAATAATAATTTTCAGATATAAATATTCAGGATCACTTTGCGTGACCACAAAATGGAAACCCATGTCAGAGGTGACAACTGCATGAGTGACCAGGACCAATGATGCAAAGAAACTAAGTATATTAAGAACTAACTTCCACCAACGGCTTCGCCCGCGTGCTATCTTTATACATTATAGCTTATGTTACTCAGAATTACTCTGGTTAAAGAATTTTTTAAATCAGTTCAGTAGTTTTTAAGTTTTCCTTCAGTTTCTCTTATTGAATCCCCGTTTATCGTTCTCTACAAATCCACATTAATGAATGAAATATGTTTAATTGATAGTCTCTCTAACATACAGTTTGAAGTGCAATCCGCAAACAGAAGTGCAAACTAATAACTTTCATCGTGTGGTTACTAGGGAAACACTATTTCAAACTGGTATTAATGTTCGTTCTACTAATTTATTGCTCCACTAGATCCTATTAAAGGCGTAGGGTTAGTTTTGAGAGCCTTTGGGTTCTGTTGTAATAGGATTTTATTAAATTGATTTATGTGTGCGGTTATTTTAGTGAGAAATATATTATTACCTGGTTATTTTATGAATAGCAGTGTAATATCGGAATCTCTAATGAAGTTCTACGTTCGAAGGCGTAGTCTGTTGCTACGGCGTAGCAAATTGCTACGGCGTAGCAAAGTGCTACGTCATCGTGCTACGCCAAATCTAAAGCTTGAGTTTCCTGAGACAGAGCGGTGCGACCACATTACATAGTTTACACTGTGCTGCTGGGAAGTAATTTTGATTTTGACTGTAGCACTGTGTAAGTATAATATGTTAGAGAAATCTGTAGTAAAATATCTGAAATTAAGTGTTTTGTTCAGATGTAATGCGTTATAGCAGACCGCGTTGACCGCAGCTCGACCAAAACATCTTTCACTTTTATATCCATAGTAAAACAGCTTATTTATGTACCCACTCTGCATACGGTGATAAAATAAAATACACAGAATTTAATAAGAGAATTTATGCGATAAGTCACTGGTCGACCCTGAACGTATTACGTATTAAAAATATTAACAAAGACTTTTATTACTGAACCGAGGTTCTTCATTTTTACGATGGTATTGAAGTAAACTGTTTATAGCGGTATGAACAGGAGTTAGGTTGAGTTTTATTAACCTTTTTTTGGTCGGACTCCCTTAAGTTTTAGAGTTTAGGCCTCATTGGTTGCAAAATGGGTTTCCGGTGGATTAAGTTTGGTAAGATGAGTTGGTAAGTTCTTGTTTTGTCTTTGCTGATTTGTTCATCTACAATGTTTGCTTTTCTTACTTTACTAAAAAGTAATTGAATATTATCCCTATATAGTCACTTTTTGCGCATGCAATTCATTGCATATTTTCTACGCTAGTAAAATATCACAGAAAACTTATGACTTTAATAAAATCTATAAAAATAATTTTATTAACTTGTATTTGCCATAAAAAAAACTTTCTGGGAAGTATATAAGTTTAATATTTATTTCTAAACACTATGTAAGTGTTACGAAATATAATGAGTAATACGAGGAATCCCGCTGTATATCACGTAAAGTAGGCAAGAAAACTTTTACACATTTTTGCAGGTAAATATTCATATTTTCAGTAATCGTTTATAAAAACCGAATCAGGTTCCGTACCAAACGGAACCCTATTACTAAGCCTGCGCTGTCCGTCCGCGTGTCTGTCAGCGGGCTGTATCTCATAAGTAGAAAGTTGAAATTTTGATAGATCGTGTGTTTCTATTGATGCTATAAAAACAAACGGGAAAAAAAGTTAAAAAAGGGGGTCCGCATAGAAAAAACGTATTTTATGCGGCATTTTATGCTAAATCAACTAATAACTGCCTCGTTGGTCTAGACCAAACACTTGCGCTGCAACCACTAGTGGTTGCAAGCGCTACTGCTGAGCATGAGGTCCTGGGTTCGATTCCCGGGTCGGGTAAAGTGTTATTGGGTTTTTCTGTCTAGAATTTTTCAGTAGCAGCCCGGAGTCTGGATTTGTGCCCGGTTGATGGCAATAGGCTCGCCCCCTATTACATGGGACTTAAACATAACTGGCGAAATGTGGGTGTACCTACTACAGATACACCTCTGCCCAACCCTCCGGGGAAACAAGGCGTGTTGTTATGTTGTGTTGTGTTGTGTTATGCTAAATATTATACGGTAGTACGGAAAACTTCGTGTGCGAGCCCAACTCGCACTCGGCCGGTTTTTTACCTACACCACATGCCACTATTTAAAAAAAAAAACTCTTTCATATAATTTTTTTTACAAAAATAAAGGATTTGGCAGACCAAAAAAAAACAGAGGGATTTTCCCTTATTGAGTGACCAGGCTTTTGTTGTGGGTCCTTTGTGTCTGAAAATGTGAAGATTTTATGACTGCCTGAATGTGGGCCACTGTCCCTGTAACGTTAGCATATTAATGAGTAAAAAGCCTTTCGTAATTATGGTAAAGTATGAAATTAATAGATTTCTTTACATATTGTTCAGCTGAATTATTTATTAACTTGAACTTTTATTTTTAGTACCTCTTATAACTTTATTAATTTATCGAACATCAATATAAGAATACATCTAGATAATTAAGTACGTATTTGAGCAAGCGCACGTTGATGATCAAATGGCTATT
This sequence comes from Xanthia togata, assembly GCA_963853775.1. Classification (NCBI taxonomy): domain Eukaryota; kingdom Metazoa; phylum Arthropoda; class Insecta; order Lepidoptera; family Noctuidae; genus Xanthia; species Xanthia togata. The sequence continues at coordinate 9,980,942 of OY970807.1, forward strand.
AGATAGGGAAAAAAAACCAGCCCTAAAAATAAAAATAAATCAAGCGCACATAAGTTGGAAAAGACAGGCATTAAAAAAAAATCCTTCTAATATTCATTCACTTCAGAAACATCCACGAAACCTCAAACGCAAAGAGACGAAACCATTCACCAAATCTTTTCATTTCTACTTTTTCAGCATCAACAAGGCATTGAATTACGGCACTATTTACTAGAAAATGAATTGGCCAATCTGCACGCCACGGGTTTAGGGTAGATATGTACCAACTATTCAGGAAAGCCGACTATCCGGCCATATTTTTAGTCGGCGACTATTCGGCAAAGATCGCCGCCTGGACGTCTCTTTACTTTATTCATATTTTAATGCTTCAAAATTGGGTGAATAAAAATGAAATCGTTACCTTTTTAAAATCGGCCTTACAGTTTCAAAAAAATATAATCTAGGCAAAGAAACTTTTATAGAAAGGTACGAGTAGTCAATACTCACACTAATATTATAAAGGTGAAAGTTTGTGAGTGTAATCTTTGTCTCTTCTTCACGCTAAAACTACTAAACGGATTTGGATAAAATTTGGCACACAGATAGTTTATAACCTAGATTAACACATAGGATACTTTTTATCCCGATATTCCTACGGGATCGAAACTTCTGTGGGGCGCAGCTAGTTGAACATAAATTTAAAAAAAATATTTTTACAAAAAAAAAAAAAAAAACGAGTGCTTCTACAACTCTGATTAAAGAACGTGCTTAAACTGTTGTTTATTATTTATTTTAGAATCATCGTAGTTTCAGTTTTGTACACCCGAACTCCACCAACAGCAAAGATCGGTTTGGCCGACTAGTCCGACTTGTCAATCGTTTTTGTAACCGACTCGTCGTTCGGCTAGTCTTAATCAGCCCATCTCTAGTTAAGGGCTATGCGCATTTATTCGAACGGTAACGCGCGTTAACTATGCGGTTACAAAGCGGTCGTACAGCGGTTAGTAATGACGTCATCTGTATGGAGGCTCTCATTAGATGTGTGGTTGAATCCGTATGACTTCATTTTGTCAATCGTTCGTTTAATGTTGAAGATCATTTTAGTGCTGTTGATATTTTTGGTGTGTTGTTTTTGGTATGCTAAATTTTCATTTAATACTAATCATAATTTAGTAAACTAACTCACCTGATAGTTGTTGTACTGTCCATATAATAAATACCTACTTTTAGTTTTCCAGACCAAATTGGTTCAGTAGTTTTAGTTAAAGTGATGCGTTTACCAACAAAATTTAAAATCATTTATTTTTTATGGATAAAGATTTTGTAAAATAGTCTAGTAAGCCCTTTGTGGTTGGATCTATACAATCCTTAAGCTAGACGCAAACGCTGAAGGCACTGAAAAATGACAACACAAACCAGCAGCGCTTTAAAGCGATGAAAAAACGCTACAAGATGCACTCTAAGTTCTGGTACTGAACTGTTTACAGCTCTGCAGCTTATATTGCGCTGGTGACACCACTCCCCGCTTCCGCTCCATTTTCGCGATTTTTAGCCAAACTACGTTCCACACTGCCAATATTGAAAAGCGAAGCGAACATTTGGCATGGTAAAGCTTTGAACACCCGAGGAGGTTTAGTATATGAAACACACGACGGCTCGGCGAGAATCTTTGTTATATAATTTTTTTATTTGATCTGGGAGCACGGTATGAACTTGCTTTTGGTGATGTTTTTAAACATCATCAAAAGCAAGTTCATACCCTTCACCCCGGGCATTTTAAGCCAGCTCCCCTGTTCCCTCAAAATCAGAGCTCACGCTTGCATACTTACTGATTTTTTCACTTGCAACTGACAATATTAAATATCTTGGAGTAATCATCGACAATCTCCTTAAATGGAAAAAACAGATGGACTCTGCTGTGAAACGAGTGCGAAGATTAATTTATATATTTATAAAACTGAGGGGGGTTGCTGATTTCAAATGCCTGATAACTGTTTACCTTGCCCTCGCTCAATCAGTCCTTGATATTGCGTGACTGCGTGGGGTGGAGCACACAAAACTACCATGCTGCGTCTGGAAAGGGCGCAGAGAGCCGTACTAAAGGTCCTATCAAAGAAACCAATCCGCTTTCCGACATCTGACCTCTATTCACTATGCAAGGTCCTCACAGTTAGGCAGCTCTTCGTACTACAGACTGTTCTCAGAAAACACAAACTGATTCACTACGACCCAACTTATAGTACTGCAAAACGCCTCTCTGACAGAGTTTGCAAATATTTACCCTGTGAAACAACAGATTATGGTGTATGACCATTTTTTTAAACTATTATTGTGTTTAACCATAGGTATTGGAGCTATTAAGATCTCTTTTATATCTTGAATTAGTAAGTTTAAATTTGAGGTTTTGAAGACGCAACTTATCCCAATTCGAGTCGAATAGGGAATTCATTTTATGAAACCCATGAATGTACCTATACAAAATCCTACCAAAAATATTTTCATTTAAGATTTTGCCAAAACGAGATTATGGCTCGCACTGTCAAAAAGTTATCAGATCTCATGTAGAGCCAAGCTTCTAACTCTACAGGCCCTAACTTCACAAACTCTACACCTTAGTTAAAATATGTGGCTTGGCCGTTTTGCTACCGTCACATGGGCGTAAGGTGAAAAATGTATTCACTGTTCATTACTTTTTTGTTATACAATAGTTAATTATTTCTTATGTAGAACCAAGCTTCTAACTCTACACGCCACACCAATAAATCGACGGCGATCGTGCCGGAAACGGCCAAGCCACATATTTAGACTAAAGGTGTACAGTTTGTGAAGTTAGGGCTTGTATAGTTAGGGCGTGTAGAGTTAGAATCTTGGCTCTATATGAAATCTTATAACTTTTTTCTTTTACTGTTTATATTAAGCGATAGATCAAGGAGATACTTGGCTCATAGGCGATTATATTCGACTATAGCTGACTTTTGTACAACTAAAGTCAATATTTATAAGGTGAACACCTTGCAAATTAGTCCTGCCCACAGGAGAACGTGGATGACCCATATTAACTTCCATCCCCTAATTGAAAGGGTGATTTACTAAAAATCCTGAAATATGTAAATGTGAATGTGTAAATGTTCAGACCTTTACCATCTAAATTTGCGGAAGTCTCATACAAACTTCCATCCCCTAGTTTAAGGGGTTGAGAGGTAAAAGTTCCAAGTTTTAGATTTTTATTAGTTTGTGTACTAATACTATCCTACATACCAAATTTCAGCTTTCTAGGACTTCAGGAAGTACCCTTAGAATTTTGATGATCATCAGTGAGTAAGTTAGTGATGAAATCGTTTTTTTTTTTTATATCAATTAAATCTAAAGTATATGAGTTATGCAATTGAAACTTTATATTTTAGGAGTATGAGGAACAGGGTGTCAAGTTCACTCATCCACCATAGAAAAGGGAGGATCCTCCGACCAGACGGGTGTTGTGTCTGGTGGGCCGACTGCCCGACTATTTATGTCGGATAGTCTTATATATTTCGTTCGCGCGGTAAACTCTAACTGCGCGATGCAGGATTTGTGTGACGTCATGTCTTTGATGCGTAGTTCGTATGTGGCGGTTTTAACCGCTACAATATGTTTAATAAATTCACTATTGACATCATATTGTCCCTACATAAAATAAAATAAAAAATTAAATAAATAAAATATCCCGAGAATTTTGCTTATCTGTTATAATTCAAACCCAAGTTATGAGGGTTCAAAAAAACGGCAAAGCGCTTCGAGAAAAGGTGCCCTTGCTCTTCGCTTGGCTCGTCTTGGCAGCGCTACCGTAAAAAAAAAAAGTAACAACTATTTATTTTGACATAAACAGTTGGCACAATTACAAAGGAAAACGATGATAGCTACATAAGTTTATAACTGTGTCGCAGCTATCAACGCCCATCTAAACAAGAAAATAATTGTTCCAGACTTAAGAGTCCTATTACATTTTTGACGCAAATTCATGATTTTTGACGTTGTAATTTTCAGCAGCAGTAAGATATTTGAATTATTTGATTATGATTAACGATAGTGCCATTCTCTTTATTGTAAGTTGGAATTACAAATTTTAACTTTTCTTGTCGTGTAATTTACTATGAATATTTTACGAACTCAGTTTACAAGGAAAAACGTCGGCAATGGAACTTTGACGCTCAAATTCACATTGTTTCAATCAGTTCTAATAAAAGCGAAAGTTACTAAACGATAATTTTAATGTTTTACTTGTTTATTGGAGTTCTAGAATTTCTTTAAATTCCTTGAGTTTTCAGGGAAAATTCGTAAAGAAATCCAATAAATGTCTTGATTTTCATGTCCATTATATTCCAAATAAACACAATTAAATCAAATAAACTAATATGATATAAAACTTCGATCTACAGTGCATACGTTTCATTAGTTTTTGTTTCTTAATATAATAAGACAAAATTACAATAAATTAAATTAAAGTACTATATAATCCGCTTCAATTCAGCGAATTACACGAAAATAATGTGTAACTCCAACTTACAAGAAAAAGAATGGCACTATAGTTATTATAATCAAATTATTAAAATATCTTACTGCTGCTGAAAATTACAACGTCAAAAATCATGAATTTCCGTAAAAAAATGTAATAGGACTCTTAAACTAAAAATATTGTAAAACCAACATTGGGGTAAACTTTAGTAAATAAAAGTAGATAAAAGAGGGGGTGTGTGGGAGTGTGTATGTGTGTGTGGGTGTGCATGAAGGGGAGTGTCTGTGTGTGCTTGTGTGAAGTGTGGGGTGTACTTATGTGTGTGTGAGTGAGAGTGTAGATGTGTGTAAGTGTTTTTGCTAGTTAAGTTTCCAAGAAAAAAATCATTTGCGTCATATGACAGCGATTTCAACCATTCGGTCAACTTCCTTCCCAAGAGACTACGGGGTAAATGATAAATATATAAGGTCTTATATATGTTGTTATAGAGCCTAGGGCTGATAAACCTGAAGTGTCTTCTCGCAACAGATGTTATAATGTATTTAGAAGGGTAAAACTATGCCAAGTACTAACGTAACTAATAATTTACCATAACAGTTTTAGACAGAAAATCGATATAGTTCGTATGTGAACGTTGTTTCAAATATCCACATCTCAGGCATAGTTATGGTAAGTTGGACGAATAGCATTAACTTATTAGTTCCGACAGGGCAAGTTGGTAGCAAGTTGTTGAACTCCTCGCCAGATTCGGTCCACGGCAATGAGTACTAAACTGGTTTTATTAGCTTTATATCGCGTGCGCAAACAGGGAACAGTAAGTTCACTTTGTGTGGAAGCGCAGTATTGGAACTGCTGTTATATCTTGGACCAAAACTTTGTGAAGATTAGTTGGCCGTTAAGACTTAGGGTGCCTTTTTAATAGCCTCTATGATTGGCGATACTTAAACGGGCTAGTGGTTCACCTTCAACAGCTGACTGGCCAACATTCTTAATACTTCATGAGCTATTCCAAAGTCAATGTCAAATAATTTATTTCAATTAGGCACAAAAAGGCACTTTTGAATGTCAAAATTTACAATTTCCAATAGGTAGTTTTCGTATGGAGAAGAATGGGCAAGAAACTCCACCGTTACTCTTTTAAAATGTTTGCACAATATCTTGTATATATAATTATATGTGAAGACGATGCGCCTAGAATAAGATTACTTTATCACGATAGGTAAAAATAATGAAAAATGAAGGAATGACGGATACAATTAATTATGTGATGGATACATGGTGCAAATTTTACAAAGATTGTAAAATTATACGATATTCCTAGCATTTTAACAAGTAATTATAATAATATATAATATAATATATAATAATAATAATTCCATGCTATAATAATATACTTCGCCACGTATAGCATTCCTAGACACAGTGGTCACGTGGGAGACACAAGTTTACGTCATCACATTTGTGTTACCAGTAGTGTGTAATAATAAGTCCCCAACCACCTTTATTACCTGTGCAAATCCGATTTAGTGAGGTTTTAATTAACAATTACGTTGGTATATGTTTAAATTGAAATGTTTCGTTTGATTAGACAAACGAAACGACAATTTAAATGCTTTGTATGTATTTTTTAACAGTATGGTGACTGAAAATCTTTCTCTAATTCGTGTTTTGTTGCAATAAAGTGGCAACTGGATAGTGACGTCAGCATGTGTAATTCCCGGAAAGCCAGACCTTGTTTTTTTGGACCATGAGCTATTCTTATTGAGTTATTATCTCTTTACTTCTTCTTCTCTAGTATCGGCACTAGAGAAGAAGAAGCAAAGAGATTTAGAGAAAAAACGCAACGAATATTTTGTTGTTGAATTTTCATGATTTGCCCGATAAAGTCCTACTGTTTGGTTTCAGAAATAGGGATGTAGACTGCAAGATTTCGTAATCGAACAGACTGCAACCACCAATTATTGTACGCTCTTCGATAGTTCATCTAAGGTTTGTTCAGGAATAAACGTTTTGTGTATTTAATATACAGAATTTACCTGTCGGCATGACCACGACACGACCATGACGCCCAGTCGTTTGAAATCTACAAAGACACACCACATAACATGAGGTATTGAAATTGAAGGCCGTCGAATATCGGTTGTACAAAGCCTTGTATTGGTTTCCGAGAAATCGTACTGAACACGTTAAGGCTGTGTTTGTGATGTCAGAATAACTTGTTGGTAGTCCGAGTGTTTCTGAAACATGCAACTTTTGTTCTTATCGGGGTTTCCCTTCTGTTCTAATGGGTTTGGGTGAAAATTACCATCATAAATTTTTGGGGGAAATTAAAACAGTCACCACCAACTCCGCTTCCAATCTTGCATACCTACTGGCCAAAAGTTTTCACCACCGCATTGACATTTTTTAATTTTCGTAAGCGTTTAGGCTCTTTTCTCTCTTGCTGTTAGAATGCACACGCTTTTATTTGAAAACTTGAGACTGTGATAAGTACACATGCAAAGATTGAATATTTGATATGAAGTTTCATGGTTTGAAAATATATAATTATGATAGGAGATGCTTTTGACATAGACGAAGAAGCTTCATTATCGTTTCGGGAACCACCCTTCAAGACGAAAAAACGTCCAAACTCGATGGGTTTGCGTCATTTTATTACAGAGTTCCCATAGCCGTCTTCCAAGGTGGCATCTTTTGGCTCCATCATCAGACCCTGGACATTACCTAGGATCAGAGCCCTTATCAAGACGAATCAAATGAGTCGTTTTATTACAGAGTTCCCATGACCACCTTCCGACACCATCATCAGATCAGCTCCATGTCATAATAATATTGTATTGTCATCCGATTTATATATGAAGTGACTCAAATTTAGCTTGCAAGATTTCATTACAGACAGACAGTAGGACAAGTGAAACTAAATGTAAATAAAAACTGGCCAAGTGCCTGTCAGACTACGTACAATGAAGGGTTCCGTAGTTGGGATGAATTTATCCCCAGAACAAACTTAGCAATAAATAAATAAAAATAAATAAAATGTTTATTTCAATAAGTTACAGTAGTTACATTTATACATTTAGAAATGACCCTTTAAGCAAAATAAATGCTTGTGTTAGGACATTCCGCCCTTCAACTACAGTACTGTGTCACATACCGAGTTATTGAATATGATAATGAAAATACTAAGTTAAAAAAAAAATAAAAAAATAAGTAGACATATTCCTCCATTTTAAAGGAGGAGTCTTAAGTTAAACAAAAGGAAAAGAAATGAAAATTGAGTAAATTAATAGTGCGCGCATAGTGATTGTGCGTATGTTCGTGTATGTGTATTCATGAGTGTGTGTGAGTGTGTGTATGTTATTTGTGTGAGTAAGAGGCTATGAAGTAAGTGTGGGTATGCGTGATATGAGTGAGGAGAGAGGATTGGTGCGATAGGTGTTGATGTATTTTAGAAGTGATTGTACTATGGGGTGTGGTAGGGATAAGAGATTGAAGTTTTTGTATGGATTTTCGAGTTAGCCCTACGACATGTCTTGGGATCGGAAGATGTTGCATGACATCTTCCACTAACCGTTGTTTAATGTTTGTATTAAACATTCAACTTCATCGTACGATTTCGATTTTAGCCATTTCGTCATAATACCTTTACATTCGCGATGTGCACGAGGATAAATTTCTAGCTCTTTGTTAAGAAGATTATATAAGCGAGATGATTGACTTGCATATTGTCTTTTTGCAAATGTTGATTTAATCGTGATTGCTGGGGCAACATTATACTTTCTTCTGCTTTCCAGCTTAGAGGGGTCAAAAACGAGGGATTTGTGTTGTTTTAGAATGATATGGAGTACGTACATCTTTCTGACTGTCAGCAGATCAGATATTTTATAAAGGCTTTCCGTCGGGTATCTAAAGGGTTTAAAGAGCATGACTTTAAGTAGTGACCTCTGGGCAATGTAGTTGAAAAACATGTTCTCCTACACATTCCAACTGCAAATGTAAATTTGTACGCTCAATATTCTCTGTATTTTTTTCAAAATTTTGGGCGGTGTATTTTCGGAGATAAGGGTCAATTTTTTTTTTTTTGAATAACCAAGACATTTTTTTTTTTTAATCCTCACAACAAGCCCTTTCATTTGATACATCAGATGGAACAGTTTGTAAAACTTTTTTTTTTCTTTCCATTCGGTCCCCGAAAAGTCAGCCCCAAATTAAAAATTCATATTTATGTTACACGTTCGCGTCAGAGAAATTCATATGTGTACTTAAAATAAACTGGTCCAGTAGATTAGGAGCAAATTGACTGTGACAGACAGACACACGAGTGATCCTCGGTTCGGTTATAAGGGCTCGGCTTTTTATTTTTGAGGTACAGAAAACTGAAAAGCCTTTAAAAATTAGTAAGTTTTCTGTACCTCACTTGCACAGTGTATTATTAACTAACATAACATGGTACCAGCACATAAACTGCGACTCTTTTTACGGCACCGCGAGAATTAACGTAGCCACGTAAACTTGAGTTATTAAACTCAAATATACCTTCACATTTTGTTGAAGTTCGGATTTTACTTGGCAAACCACAAGCTTAATGTATCGCCGACAAAGAAAACTCTTCCTTTGTTAATTTATATTGTGTAATTTTATTTGGACGGTATATTTTATGAACATACTGTAGTGAACACTTTTTGGCTCCAACTTTTTGAAATTAGCAGAGTTTTGCTCTGTATACTTAGGACTTGTTTAGGTTTCCTCGAAAAGTTTTCGGCAAGGTTTTCAGGGATTTGACCCCGTCCTTAAATTAAATATTAGTCCTAGGGTTCATAGAGGCCACATAAAACCTTGACGGTTATTATATAATATATGCGGTCAGTACATGCCTGTAGAGTATGTAACGCCTAATAGTGATGCATAACCGTATTTCAGGTACAAAACGAGGTCCCGAAATCCGATGTTTTACGATAATGTCTTGAACGTTTAGTGTTATCATAAACACTATTACCGCCATAACTTTGCGAGAATATCTTCGACTAAAATTTTCTTTGTCATTTTGCAGATGGAAATGATAAATAATTCATCATTTCAGCCTTACTTAGACTAAGTACACCATATTTCATATCGGGCCCTTCTGTGGATGCGACATAAAATACTGTCGAGGTAATCCTATCCATCTATGATTTATATGAAAGAAGGGTCAATGTGGAAATTTCATAAGCGATATATCACCGTTTCCTATGCAGAACTATTAAGATACGGCGTTTTATAGGAATAGAATAATCGCCAGGCGTGGCGCCTGATGACGCAATCATAAACACGTGGCTCGGGCAGTAAATATGGAATCGCTTTCCATAATAATTTGTCTTAGTGATGGAGGATTTGCTTGGTCGTATTTCAAAGATGTTATTAATTTATGTGACCGTGTTATGTCATTCAGAGAGTATTTATGTTAGCTCAGTTTTTGTGGAAATATGTTGTGTATAAAATTCTTTCTTGGCAAAACAAACTAGGAACTGAATGATCCTTTTTTTCTAGTATATTTATATATATATATGCTTATAACATTTTAACGTTATTCTGGTAAATAATTTCTATGATTCATGATTTTTTGTACTGTGTTTTAGAAGTCCGTTTAATACATTTAAATTTAATTCGCTGATCTGATATGGATATATCATAAAATGAAAGCGAATGAATCGGAACTAAATTACGAATATACGTAATAAATGAAAATGGATTAATTAGTCACGCATTCAGATCAAAACAGAACATCATGTTTGATATAAAGCAAGCATTTCGAATGAACGATGTACAAAATTAAATTAATTTGTTAAATGCTAAGCCGTCCGCTACTTTCAATCAAAACACTTTATTCATGTTCTCTTCAAAGGAAAATAACGAAATAAATTGAAAATACCTTCCTTTGTAATTAAGGGGTAGGCTTTTGAGAGATGAGTAGTGAGAAGAAACTTTGTTATGGCTTGGTTTTTATTTAATTTGCTGCAGACAAAGTTTGCAGTGTGGTTTTAAAAACAAAGACTTGCCAGTCGTACTCGTAATGGTTGAATAAAGGATTATGTGATAAGGAGGGACAGTAGCATACTTAATCTTTGTTTCTGCTTTAGGTCCTACTGATAGTGTCTTGTTTAACTTTATAAAATAATGGTCTTAGATGATTGATCGATCCATGAGGTTAAGCTACGCTTGCCGGGGTTGTTCCGTGGAATGAGTGACACACAATGTGTTACACACTGAGAGAAGTCTCGGTATGTAAAGATGGTCACTCATCCTCGGAAAGCACGTTAAGCCATTGGTCCCGGATGTCATTCGTGGATCTTTGACAGTCGTTACGGGTAGTCAGAAGCATGAGAGTCTGACAACCAGTGTCACCAAGGGGTATCGTATTACCCAGTTACTGGGTTATAGAGGTCAGATAGGCAGTCGCTCAATACGGGTATCGGCTGCATCCAGTTAGACTGGAAGCCGACCCCAACATATGTAGTTGGGAAAAGGCTAGGCAGATTGATTGTTCTTAGATGACTGAATAAAATAACATAACATAACATCACGCCTGTTTTCCAGAACAGAATTAATGGTGATGTTTTGACTGAATAGTGGCGCAGTGGAAGCATGCAGGACCCATAACCTATTAAAACACGTCAGCTTTTCGTAATCGACTGACAGTTTATTGAATTTAGGGATGTTACAAAGTAAAACATAGATGGCTCTGCTTGTACCTTATCAGACATACATTTTTTTACCTACATAAACTCACGGCTACTTCCCTTGGGCGTAAGCAGAAACTGCAGTACGCCTGTTATGATCCTTTGCTTCGCTTATATTCTTACATCTGGCCATTATACCTGTAGTCTGTGATCTGGTCACGCACACACGCCAGTTGCGAGTACCTGACCTGTCTTAAAAACATCACCAATAAGTTCATCATCATCATCATCAGCCTATAACGTTCCCACTGCAGGGACACGGCCTCCTCTCAAGGGCACTCCCTCTCATTATTCATCATCATTCCCTTAGTGGGCTATAATCCACCACGCGTGCCCAGTGCGGATTGGTAGATGTCACATGTCTTCGAATTTTTGGTTCTAGGACATGCCGGTTTCCTCACGATGTTTTCCTTCACCGTTTTGAGAGCAGTGGTGATGAAATAAATTACGCAAAGTAATGCGCCTGTCTGGGTTCGAACCCACGACTTACTGTTCGTAAGTCGGGGCCGCCACCACTGGGCCACCGCTGCTCTCACCAATAAGTTAAAAGTACTTAAATAAATCAGATTTCTTTTTTCAAACAATTGCTTACAAAATGTCGCTACGTTTTTATGAAGCAGCATTAAAGCATCTTAATCAATAAGCTCAATGTTTTCCATTTCCGATACGAAACGTTCACTTAAGGAACGAGAAAATTCTCCTGAAATAAAAGATATTTCTCTCGTCGCATTACATCCTTCCAAATGTCGTAACGCATTTAGGCGTTCACCTCGAGCCCTATAAGATTTAACATAATATCATAAGATATTTTAGCAAGACGCCACCCTCCTCACTAACTGTCGAAAAGTTGTTTACCTAACTTCTGATTGCCTTCTATTCTCCGTTTGTTTACTTTTTACTTAGAACGGGAAATAATATGAAACTTTTTTCGTTAAAGGCTCGAACATACATAAATGGGTTTAGAACTCGTTCTTCTTACTAAAATTTGTTTACCTATGCGCTGTTTTTATTGGACTTTCGGCTCTCGCTTGAAAGGTTTTGTTAATGGAGGAAGACGAAAAGAAATGTCGATATTTAAATGGGGTGTTTTCGTTTTTGAAACAATGAATGAATTTAATTGGGGGTATTGTTGCCAGTCTTGCCAAGGTGTGTTACCCAGTTACTGGGTTGTGGAGGTCAGATAGGCAGTCGCTCCATGTTAAATACTGGTATTCAGCTGCATCCGGTTAGATTGGAAGCTAACCCAACGTAGTTGTGAAAAGGCTAGGCAGGCTGTGGCGTAACATGTTTCTGAGACTTTTTAGGTATTGACACAAAATATCTGAAGCCTTTCGAACAACATTTCATAATTAGTTATTTCTTAATTGAAGTCATTTCAAAGAGCTGAATTGGTCCTTAATTCAAAAACAACTATTAACGCTTACTTAATCCGTATTCAATCTCAATTACCTCCCACGGCCAGAGCAAAACAAGTTGCCAATTACGAATTGTAATTAAATCTACAACATCGGCTTTTCTGCCCGGCCATCGTGGACTCCCTAACTTAATTCGGAGCGTGGAACAATTCCTGACACAGTGCATGGTAAGACTTGGAATCAAGTGCTTTTTTGCGTCTGCCTTGCGGCTGTATACTCCCCAACCAATTACTGCACGCTACTTTAATTACACAACTTGTAGCGAATAAGTTTCAGCTGAAATTAGATTTAAGGTAATTTATTACCTTAATTTTCACTTTATAAATTACTTTTGTAATTAAGATCTCAATTTAAAGTTGCGCTTGTCGGTCCGGACACGTGTTAACAAATGAGTCGGCATAGTTTCACGATAGAATTGTATGAATGTGGATGTGGAGTATTAAGAGTAAGTATCAAAATAGTTGAGCTGAATGGTGCTGATATGTCATGTTCGTGAACAACGCCGTCAGTTGGGACTGGTCATCTCTTAGCTGCCATGGCTTATTTTAATTTTTGAAATATTCTTTGTTTTTATCCTTTTATTACGGACGCTTTTGACGTGCACGTCTTTCTACATTGTTCTCACATGTTTAATTTCGACATGAATGATGTAACTAAAATTTTGTAACATTTTTTTTAATATAAAAGATTGTCCATGGTGTTTCTTGCTCGGTCTTCTCCATAGGTACCTACGCTTTGAATGGGCTACTAGCTTCATATTTCTGACTGGCCGACTCCTTGACAGTTCAAAAGTAAATAGTATAATTGAAATAAATCCTTTGAGTTTTAGTCAAATAGAAATCATGTTTTTACTTTGGTGATGAAAGGAAAATAATGTTGAAATATGTAGCACCTTAATAGCTACGGAAGCTCTTAATGTAAAAAAATATCATACTTAGAACAAACCTTGGTGCAGGTCAGATGCATAATTTATACCGACAACATATAAAAAAGGGTTGCTTAGCTGTCAGAATAGTGATAATCCTTTTGTTTTATTTCTAAGTTGGAAAGGTAAAATTAATTTAATGCACACAGTTTCAAAGCGCGTCCTTGATTGGCTCAGTGTCACCGGCGCGCGGCGTGTTAGAACAAGTATGACATTCCGGATTATAACGCCCAACTCCAGTACTATGGAGATTCCAAATTTCGCAATTACGAGGGTCTTTTTCCAGTTCTGTATTTTTTATGAAGAGGATATTTTACAGTTATGTTTTGAGAATAAGCCGGTGGTTTCGTTATTTTCTGAGATTGTGGGGGAAAAAATTTAATTTAAAAAATAACGTACGAGTTGGTAAGGTACTAAGAAATTATTTGTCTTATTACAAGACAAGGTTTTTCTTTTGACACGGTTTACACACTTTGTTAGGCACTTAGTTGTCAGTTTATTAAGAAGTTTTCCGTCGTTAGATAATAGTTCCAAATAAAAAAATGGCTCAATGGTCTGAAGATAAACATATCTTGATACTTGATTATCTTGGTTATCTTGATTTGTAATAAGATAGATTCAGTTTTCTTCGAGGTTAGGAGTAAAGCTTTCAGGTTCAAACCATACTGACTGCAGTGAAGCTCAAACAGAATTAAACTGAAGCAATACGTACCTAGTATCAGTAAGAAACAAAAATCTGTTGTGATTGAAGCGTTTAGTATAATATAATTCTATCAGATATAGAATTCAGGTTTTGTAAAAAAGTAGGTATTAAAATTTAATTTTTTAATTATATCACTGGTCGCAAATCCCAAATTCGAATTTGGAATCCCTTCGTCATATTTTAATGAATTAATGTTTTATTCCAGTATCAAAATAAAACACTTGTAACTGTAAGCAAAAACGTTTTTAAACTGCATATTAAGTGCATTGAATATTTATATATTCATTGTTCTTCCCATCGTAAACCGTATTAACTCAATTAACAGAGCTGAGAGGCTCACGGGAGCTTTAACAGCTGCCTTCAACTAGTATTTTTATAAATATAATTTATAAAACAACATGAAAGAAGCAAACCTATTTGTTATTGGAGCATAGGTTTTTAATTTTGTTAGAATTGTAATTTCTTTTAAGTTTCAGAAACTCAAAGAAATTTATGAAAATTAAATATTATGTGTAAATAATTATTCGTTCTAGGTACCTCTTTCTGTTTTATTCATATATTTTATTCGTTAATGTCATTGAAGGCACGTGAACATAATATTCGTAAGAAGTTGGTAGAAACATTCCAGCGCTGATTTGCTGGATTCGTTTTCTCCTCTACCTATCGTTATTTCTCCTGACAAGAAATTATACAGGGTGTTTGGCAGAACGTTGAACATACGAAAATGGTGGATAAGTGGGGTCATCTGCTACGAGTTTGGCCATTCATTTTTTTTTAAATGCAAGTTGAAATTAAGAATTTAGTATTTTTTACATCTTTCCGTATGTTTGAGGACTCATAACTTTTTTTTAGCTAACATCTGATTAAAAAAAATCGTTTAATAAGAATCTGCCAACATTAAAATTAAAACAAAAACCTTTTTTACCCATTTTTAATAAAAATTACAACTTAAGAAAGTGCTGAAACTAAAAAAAGTTTTTTTTTAAAATGTTTAGGGGCCAGGGCCAAATAAATTAGGGCTGAGTAAGTAGCAGATGACCCCAGCTATCCACCATTTTCGTATGTTCAACGTTCTGCCAAACACCCTGTATGTACACTCCGCGATTATTGTACTGTAAGCTGTACTTTAGTACGGAGTGGAGCGGAGTGGGGCGCGTCGTCGTGGATTGCACTATCTATATGTATCTATGCATGAGTAAAAAGAAAGAAAGAAAATAGGTTATTTGCTGTAAACATGACGCAAAGGTCTTCCTTTGCGGCATGTTTACCCCAAATTGTTCTTTTTTGTGTTTGTGTTCTTACACACACACAAAAATGAACAATTTGGGGGAAAATATGCGTCAAATACAAGTAAAAACGCCATCGCTCAGCATAATGCTGTGACCCTATGCGAGAAAGAGCCCCAGGGTCACAAGTAGTTATGTATTCCTTATGTTGCACCTGCCATGTTTGTCTCTGTGGCTGGTAGAAAATGCCTCAGGTAGGTATTATACAGTATTTTTTTACTAGTGCAAGTTTTAATAAATACATACATAACATCACGCCTGTGATCCCCGAAGGGTTAGGCAGAGGTGTACCTATAGTATACCCACATTTCGCCAGTTATGTTTAAGCCATGTAATAGGGGGCGAGCCTATTAGCATAAACCGGGCACATATCCAGACTCCCGCCTGCTACTGAGGAATCTCTGATGAAAAAACCCAATAACACTTTGTCTGACCCGGAAATCGAACCCAGGACCTCATGCTTAGCAGTAGCGCTTGCGACCACTAGACCAACGAGGCAGCTTAGAGTTAGTTTTAATAAATATTTTTTGATTGATATTCTATGGATTGTCCTTTTGATGACGATCTACAGTTTGTTCCAATTATTTCACGGTAGTTTGTTCATACTTTTCCGGCCATCACCTTTTAAACTTATCGTTTATCAACAAACAGAATAATGAGCAAATATATTCAGATCATACGATAAAAACATAATATGGACTTTCAGGTGGACTATGGGAAGCTATGAGGAGCTCGTGGCTAAGTAATAACTGCCGCACGGGTCGATCCGTCAGGTTAAGCTACGCTTGTCGGGGTTGGTCTGTGGATGGGTGACCATCTTTACGTACCGAGACTCCTCCGTGCCTCGGAAAGCACGTTAAGCCGTTGGTCCCGGCTGTCATTCGTGGATCTTTGAAAGTCGTTACGGGTCGTCAGAAGCCCGAAAGTGACAACCAGTCTTACCAAGGGGTATCGTATCACCCAATTACTGGGTTGTGGAGGTCAGATAGGCAGTCACTCCATATAAAATACTGGTATTCAGCTGCATCCGGTTAGACTGGAAGCTGACCCCAACGTAGTTGGGAAAAGGCTAGGCAGATGATGAGGTGGACTATGGGAAAAATAATTTCCCATAGTCCACCTAAGTGAACCAGGCGGGTGGACCATGGTCAATACACGCATAATTTACCACCACTGGCTATTTTCTTCATAAAAATTCATCAAAAATAACAGATGCTTATATTAATAATGTTGTTATGGAAGGCTCGTTGATATTTACGCACATTTTCAGTCATAATTTCGTCCCGAAGCTGAAGGCAACAATCTGGTAAAATGCAAGATTGAATTTGCCTCTGATAGCTAATTTATTTCTCCCTCGAGGCGTCGTGTACACTCAACCGCATTAATTTATAACAACGTTATCGTACGGAATCTTTTGCATATTTTTTTTTTAATTTCGCAGGTGTTTTTGAGTTGTTTTGGGATTTTTGTCAGTTTAAGTTAACGAGATAATTAATCATTTCAGAGCCATCATTTGAGGACTTTCATAAATGTTGTTTTGGTGATTCTTAAGTTGCTGATTGAATTTCATAAATCAACATTTAACTTGCCATATTTGAAATTCATAAAACAAGTTTTTGGAGGATGTTTTTGTTCTGATCTGAAACCGCAAAACTGCACTTAGAAACAACGCACTAAATTACCAAAGTGGAGTGAATTTGTAAAAGTATTTACTCACACTATACCTACAATTCTCAGCAAAAGGATAAAAGAAAGGTCAGAAAAAGTCTGAAGTCCTATGTAGCAATTCTAGTTTCCTGGCTGAGGATTTAATTATTCTGTTTGCAAATTAAATTCGAGTCGGCTTCTAAAAACACATGTTCTTTCTCAGTCTGGAAACAGTAAAAATTAAATACAAGCAAACGACCCCTATCTAAAACGAAATCTAGACCAAAATAAACAATTAAAGTCCCAAACAAAACACACTTTCGCAAGTAATCTTAAATAAATGTCGCCATCAGATAGTCTTTGTGGCGTCACAACGAATAGCTCGTTAAAATGTTCCCCGCGATTTCTAAAGTACCGTATAAAGAGAAAAGCACAGAATAAAAACGTGCAGCGTTATTCGTCTGTATCTCAGTCACACATAAACCTCACAAATTGACCCATTTCAAGTTGAACGTAAAACTAAAGGCCCCCACACACATTACCGGGAACCCTGCAACCCTGCCGGGTTACCAAGGACGATACTTTGGCACTGACGGGCCAATAAAAACGCGCGTACAACATAATTGTGGTAATAACATTATGAACGTTAACTTTGTGGAAGAATTAGTGTTTGTTTAGTTTTGTATAGGGAAACGTTTGTAGCCTACTATAAATAATTAATTAACATGGTGTAGCGGTTACACCGCCACATACGAATTACGCATCAAAGACATGACGTCACACAAAACCTGCATCGCGCAATTAGAGTTTACCGCGTGAACGACATAATAATATATAAGACTATCCGACATCAACAGTCGGGCAGTCGGCCCGGCAGATACAACACCCGTCTAGTCAGAGGATCCTCCCTTTTCTATGGTGGATGAGTGAACTTAACACCCAGTTCCTCATGCCCCTAAAATGGAACTGAATGAATCTTGCCAAATATTTTGAAACACTTATATCATCATTTCAGCCAAAAGACGTCCACTGTTGGACAAAGACCTCTCCAAGCACCGCCACTTCGACCGATTCTGTGCTTCCCGAATCAAGCGGATTTCTGTGGCCATCACAAGGTAATCGATTCATCTTGTGGGAGGCCTTCCAACGCTACGTCTTCCGGTATGCAGTCGCCATTCCAGAACCTTTCAGCCTCATCAGCCATCTGTTTTGCGAGCAATGTCCATTGCCACTTAATTTTGGCAATTCTTTGGGCTATGTGGGTTACCTAGGTTCTCTTGCGGAGATAGCCATTTTTTATTCGATCACGTAGGGAAACTCCAATCATAGCTTTCTCTTCCTTTAGGCCACTTTGAGGCTTCTAATAACGCCCATTGTGACCAACCACGTTTCAGTGCCATAAGTCATCACTGGCAACACGCACTGGTCAAAGACATTCGTCTTGACACACTGAGGTATGTGGGACGAGAAGATATTGCGTAGCTTCCCGAACACTGCACTCCGATTCGACGATTGGCCTCTTTATCGAAGTTGGACAAACCTAGCTGGACAGTTTGTCCATATAAACATACTCAACCACAACTTCGAGCTAAGCGTCTCCCATCATCATGAGAGTGGGTGTTACATGGGCATTTAACATGACGTTTGTCTTGTCCATGTTAATTTTAAGACCCACTCTTTCGGTGGCTCTATTGAGGTCATCGAACATTGTACTGAGGTTCTCCATGGTCTCAGCCATGATAACTATGTCGTCGGTAAACCAAAGGTTAGTGATATAATCGCCATTGATGTTGATGCCTAGCCCTTTCCAGTCTAGAACCTTGAAGACATCATCCAGTACAGCGGTGACCAGTTTCAAAGAGATAACGTTTCCCTGTCTCACACCTTGCTGCAGAAAGATAGGTTTCGAGGTCTGTTCCTGGAGTCGGACTGACATAGTGGCGTTTTCGTACAGACACTTTAGCGTGACGTCGATGTAACGATAGTCGATCTGGCACCGTTGAAGAGACTGCAGTACAGCCCATGTCTCGATCGAATCGAAGGCTTTCTCGTAATCCACAAACGCTAAGCAGAGAGGCAGGTTATACTCGTCGGTCTTCTATATAACCTGCCGTAGCGTATGTATGTAGTCTACGGTGCTAAAGCCTTCACGGAATCCGGCTTGTTCGGGAGGCTGGAAGTCGTCAAACCAGCGCGTGAAACAGTTCGTGATGGCTCTTGAAAACAGGTTGTAAACATGGCTCAGAAGTTTGATGGGCCTATAGTTCTTAAGCAGGGCATTGTCACCCTTTTTAAAGAAGAGTACCACCGTACCTCATTTAACACTAAAAACGCAACTGGTACCTAAGCCCTAGGTAGATATTATTTCATTTTATAACAGTAGCGCAATAATCCAGTGGCGGTACCTTCATAGAAGCCAAAAAGCCCGCCTTGCCCTAATAAAATCATTATTCATAAGAACAAACCTAAGCCACACAATAAAAAATACTTAAATAAAAAAAAAGTCAATGAACTCGAACTCAATCATGCACATGTCATAGGAATAATCAAATTTCGAAATCCCTGCTTTTTGTGCCGCGCGCACTGGGCTAGGTTACCAGATCTACGCACTCATTGAACTCAATCATTCATATTATAGTAATCGAATAAAATTTAAATTCCGCGCTTTGTTGCCAAACCTACGCGCCAATACAATACATTCAAATGCGCCTTCTCGCTTACATTCGTGAGCTTCTTATCTGGCTTGCCTTACTTTTCTTTGTCTCACAGTTTTCGCATACCAATTGCTATTGAAACATTTACATTTGTTGATATACGTATTTAGTATACGCAGATTTCTATGAAATGAAAAACCCGACTTTTGAGCGCATATACGCACAGATTATTTTTTATTTTGAGAGGCATTAAGTTCGCGCAAATGCACTATCCGCTTTGTTGACCCGCGTAAAGTGAGTTGCAAGTCCGCGCGACGCGACGACGAATTTGTTATTGTTTTGATATTAATATTTTGATTAATTGATGAATTAGTTTTATTGTTTAAAATGGTGTCATACTAATTGCGGCGATGTCATACGTGCATTCATTAATATAGATGGCGCGTATGACAATTACATACTAATGCTTGAAATAATCATTGTGTAGAACTGTAGAACTTTTTTTTTTGTCGGCTTACCGTTTTTTGACACCTAGGCACGCCACTGCCTTTACAGGTGATGCCTATTAGTAGTAGATACAGTAGTATTACAGAAAGGTTGCAGCTTCTAAATAGCAATAAACAATCGTACGGAGACGCAAAATAATTGTAGCTGGCAAGGAAAAGGCTGTGTCACCTTCAGTGGATGTCTAAGAACTGAACAATGAAATTGTGGAAAATCTGCTGTGCTCCATCTGAGTTTAACACGATGCTCGGAACACCCATTATTCACCTGCCTACCTTTGATCTCTATACTTAGTTTGGCCATAAATTCTGTTACAATTAAAAATAAGAAAGATATTACATTTGAATTTGGAATCTGTCATTTTTATACGATTGTTCATTGCGTTTTCTAATTTTGGCGCCAATACATTGTACAATATTATGCGATATTAAAATGGAGTGGGGTGATAAAGAGAACCGAATCGCTGTGACTGCATTACACCAAGTTGGTATGGAACTAAATGCAATTTTATTAAATCTCCCTACGCTTGGTATTAGTCAAATGTTTGTGTACCGGGCTATTAATAGGTACAATGAGACCTCCTCTGTTTGTGACAGAAAAAGATCTGGCCGTCCACGTAGTGTTCGTACGAAAAAGGTGGTCAAAGCAGTAAGGGAAAGAATTCGAAGAAATCCTGTCCGAAAGCAAAAGATTTTATCTCGGGAGATGAAGATAGCACCCAGAACCATGTCGCATATTTCAAAAGATGACTTAGGACTTGCAGCCTATACGAGATGCACTGGTAATTTTTTAACTGATAATTAAAAAAAGAATAGGGTGGTAAAATCGAAACAACTACTGAAGCGGTACGCAAAGGGAGGTCACAGATTTTTTTTGTTTACGGATGAGAAAATCTTTACAATTGAGCAATATTTTAACAAACTAAATGACCGTATTTATGCTCAAAGCTCTAAGGAAGCTTCCCAATTAGTTGACAGAGTGCAACGTGGGCATTATCCGACTTCAGTGATGGTTTGGTAGGGTGTTAGCTATTTAGGAGTGACAGAGCCATATTTTTGTGAAAAAGGTATCAAAACATCGGCACAAGTGTATCAAGATACCATTCTTGAGAAGGTAGTTAAGCCGCTTAACAACACCATATTCAATAACTAAGTATGGTCCTTCCAACAAGACTCGGCGCCGGGTCATAAAGCTCGGTCCACGCAGTCTTGGTTTGAAGTGAACGTTTCGGACTTCATCAGAGCTGAAGGCTGGGCGTCGTCTAGTCCCGATCTTAATCCGCTGGATTATGATTTATGGTCAGTTTTAGAGAGTACGGCTTGCTCTAAACGCCATGATAATTTGGAGTCCCTAAAACAATCCATACGATTGGCAGTGAAGAATTTCCCATGGAAAGAGTGCGTGCTTCTATTGATAACTGGCCTCAACGTTTAAGGCCTCTGCCTCGAATTTTGCGGGCAGCGGGGTGGCGGCGGTGGCGGCGCGGGCGGTCACCGCTTGACTGGAGTGCACCGCTCGTTGCCCGCCCCCGCGCCGCTGTTTTCGAGAACCGGTCCATTTGATTTTACGCATAAGATCTTGCCACTCCCGCGCCGCCGCCGCCGCCGCCCCGCTGCCCGCAAAATTCGAGGCAGAGGCCTCAAGGACTGTATTGCAGCCAATGGAGACCACTTCGAATAAGCTTTTTATATTTTAAATTGTTTTATATTTATGTATTAAACTAACACACTGTAAAAGTAATAAATATTATATGCAATAAAAATATTTTTTTTCTTCGTGACAATATTTATGGCAAGACTAGGTATAGACTGTCATTGACACACTAAAAAATAGAAGTCCTTTAGCACAGATGGCAAAAACTCCGCATAAAGCGACTCTTGCTGCGACACAATAAAGTGCAATTTAGTGTAGTTATATTCACATAGAAGTTGCCTCTCTTTCTATCGCGTAACTCTGGTATTTTCTGGCTATATACGTTACACCCACTGAATTCGACAAGTCGAGCCTACCTCGTAACTACTTGTAGCTCCATCCACCCATCTGTAGGTATTAATCTGTGCTTTTAGTAAATAAATTATTACTTCCTTTATAATAGTCTCCAGTTATCGTTAATCGATCATTAAAGTTCAAAGTACTCGGATTATTTTAATAATAATAAAATAATTTACCATATAATTCAGGCGACACAGGCCCATAGAAAAATACTTTAACCTAAACATACATATTTTAATAACAAAAACTTGTGTTAATAAATAAGGCTTAGACTATGTTAGCAGCACTTCACTTTGCACTAGCTTGACTTTCTGCTGTCCTGTGGAACTTGTCCGCGGAAGCGACGGAACACCACGTCCTGCGGCCAAAAGTCTTCTTCCATGACGGGGTGCAGATAATAGTTCGGCAAAAAAAAAAAAAAGATGGTGAAATGATGATGATAAAAATCTAAGTATAATAATCATAATTCCCGATTAAATGATAAATGACATAACATAACATCACGCCTGTAATCCCCGAAGGGTTAGGCAGAGGTGTACCTATAGTACACCCACATTTCGCCTGTTATGTTTAAATCCCACTTAATAGGGGGCGAGCCTATTGCCAACGCAATAGGCTCGCCACCTAACCGGGCACAAATCTAGACTCCAGGCTTCTATCGAGAAATTCCAGATGGGAAAACCCATTAACACTTTGCCCGACCCGGGAATCGAACTCAGGACCTAATGCTTAGCAGTAGCGCTTGCGACCACTAGACTAACGAGGCAGTCACATGATAAATGATTTTATTTCTATATGTAGTTTTGTACAAATACTTTTACCGACAATCATACTTTTTTTCAACTAAATGAGGTCAGTTTCCGTCGTGGTCGTTTCCTATCTGACTACTACGTTTATCGAGCGTAATGCTTCCACTAATACTATCATTAGATTATTATTTTTAAACACATGTTTATAAGTGACTACGACAACGTTATGTTAACTGAATTCAATATGATGCCGTACCAGTTGTTGAATTATTAATATAAAGGCTTCATGAACGCATTGCTGGGTAGGTACAACCTAGTTTTACACGAACGCGGAATAAATTCATGAAACGACAGTCCTTTTCGTCGTTTTTTTTTAATATCTCTGTGTTTTCTATACCTAGATTACTTACTGTTTTTTTAAGGAGTAAACAGCAGTTTTCTGAAATCAATTCAGGCTTTCACGCTCACTATGATGATTTGGTAAAATTTTACGACATATCTTCGATGCTGAACAAACACTACAATAGAAAGTTGAAACTACCCACTTACGGCGTTGTTTTTTTTTTTTTCTTGTGATTAAAGTAAAGTAGGTATGTGGACTTTGCAAACATTTAAAAAGTGATTTTGTGGCAATAATACCCCATGTTCATTCTTTTTAAAACTATTTTTATGATAAACCACCTTTGTATTCCTAATTATGATTATGTCTTACATGTATCTATTTTTCTGTGTACATAAATAATAAAATAAATGGATGCCATTTACCCCGGTAGCACACTTCCGATCGAATCGAATGCGAGTAGCGGAAAATGACACGAGTCTATTGAATTTAACTACTGCGGTTTCACTGCTGAGGTTTCGCGGCAGAGGTGTGCTACTGACGTTACGGGGTATTCTTAAAAAAAGAAAAGGAAAGTAAAATGCTTTTATTGGTAAGTATTACAGCAAAAAAAAATACACCTTAAAACTTTAAAAACAGAAAATAATGATTTATTGCCAAAAGAGTTTCAGCTCAGCATAATGTCAACACACGGTGTACCATCTGACGCTGATTTTCAGCTGCAACCCACGAGTACCATTCGCCAGAATAATAAACGCATAGAGACGTGTTTGTCCGTTTTTATAAATTAAAGGTGATATTTAAATTTGCTCATACAAAATCAAATAAAATGTTGTGACATACATATTGTGTATTTTGTGTTATGATTAAAGGGAAGCCAAAATAAATACCCTGTGCTATACGGAAAATCGTTATTCTATTATATTACAAGATCGCAGGAGCTACAGCATAGCTATATACACAAAACCCAGTAAAATGAAGTTTTAGGTCAGGCTAGACCTCTGGATTTTATCTTCCAGAGATAAAATGTTCAGACCTTACTAGCCCTGCGTGTTTTTTGTACGTGATTTCCTAGGCTCATTTCATTTTATTTTGTTAGTAGAAGACCTTTTTCCTAGAACACTCTTTTGAACATTATTGAAGTATTTCTAGGAATAAAATGTACTTATAAAATGTCCTGTATTCGTGATCTCTTAAAACCTTAATGATGTATTTTAATGATTCTTGAAAAAACACAGGTTTTTAAAAAAAATTATATATCAATAAAATTATAAATGTGAACGGGAGTTTCGTTAGTAGGCTTGAAACAAATTGTACACAATTTATTTCTGTAGTATGGTACTTGTTTTTTATTTATTTTATTCTCAAAATTACTGCCTCGTTGGTTTACTCGTAGCATGAGGCCCTGGGTTCCATTTCCAGGTCGTGGAAAGGATTTATGGGTTTTTCCATCAAGAATTTATCAGTAGCAGCCAGGCGTCTGGGTTTGTGCCCGGTAAATAGCAATAGACTCGCCCCGTCTGGAAAAAATGTGGGTGCGCTACATAGGTAAGTACCTACATCTCTTCATAACCCTTAGATTACAGGCGAGGTAATATTATGATTGTGTCAATATTTACATAATGGGCCTTTGTTGCGTGATTATTTATTTTTTGGGACGCTACATGCGCTCATTAGGTTAACGGATAGGAAAATTATACCTAATCCGCAGTTAGATACTTAAAAATAATAAATTTTAATCAACAAAATTAAAACCCCCTCAGGAAGTGACCAAACACTCAAACAGATTGTCATTACATCTCATCTACTTTGTCTTACAAAAACACTTGAACAATCAAAGTAAAAGTGAACATTCAAAGTGCGTCAATTGAATTATTCTAACTAAGGCGAATGTCATCACTCTACTTAAGGCGAAGATTAAATAATAATGAGTTGGAAGGCGAAGTGATGACATAAAATCTCGCGGGAAAATTGCTGGAGACACTCGTCTTTACTCTCAAGTTTGCATAATGAAATACTTGTGGAAATACAATATAACTTGAGTAGGAGTCAAGTTAAGCAGGCAATTTGTATTTTGCTAACTTTTCATTTAGTTATAATAGTAAGATAACTTTGTTATGAAGCTGTGACGTAATTATTAAGTTTGCGGCGTTTATAATGCTAGTTATTCAAAATGGCGGATGTGAGATAATGCTATGTACAGAAAATACAAAAAAAAGCAAAAATTAAAGTTATAATAATATTTTATGTCAGTCCATTATGATCATATGTAAAATGTTAATGAAGAATTATTATAAATTTTACTGTCGGTTCCTTGAAACGGCTTTGACTTTAATTTCTCATGTAAATTATTTATTTGATTTGTAGGTAGGCACTGGCTTCATTATTCAGTTTACAAAATACGAATTAAAACTTAAATAATTGTGAGCTATATTTAAATTATGTGAACACAAAAAAAAAAACAACTTAAGTTAATGCATGTATTTTTTTTATTTTTTATTTTTCTTTCTACATTTCACCTATTGCAGTTATAAGCTGATTTCCAACTCATTTGTTAAAACTTCTAGAAAATAATAACACACGACAAATAATGCTAAATATTTTCTACTTAATAGATTCTGTTAACAAGACCTCATTTTATAAGAAACGACGAAAAAATTATCTTGAATTGTTTTAGCAATTTCGGAGTTATGTTACGGTTGGTGGGGGGAAATAAAATTGCTCTCCTTGATAAAGTTTCAATTCTCAGAGGCATTTTATGTCAGTCCCCTTTTAATTTTGTATACTAAAGATTCGAGCGACTTCCATCAAAACTACCGTTAAACTGACTTTATTGAATTAGTATAAAAACCGTGACTTAATTTTATTTCAACACACTTTGATTGGGCAGTCAAAATTTTGACTAATTTTTTAGCTGTGATTATATGATGAGATTTGGAAATTCTACGTACAGAAAAATATTGAACTATAAAAGGTTATTTTATCTAATTATAAACCGAGTATCGGCAAGCATAGGACCAACGACCTTAAGAAAGTGGCTGGGACAGACTGGATGTGGAAGGTGGAGGACAGGGTGTGTGGCGCAGCCTGGGAGAGGCCTATGTTCAGCAGTGGATTGCGATAGCCTGAGTTGATTGATAAAGACTCGTATGAATACACTTCAACACATCATTAACAAAAAAAAAAACACTTTAAAATTCACAAACGAAACACAACAGAGAGTTACAAAACATTAAAGTTAGAAGCACTATTTTCCGCCATTAAAAGCGTTTTACCACTGTTTATTTGGGAAAAACTGTCAGCTTTCACATTTTGTCGTGACACAAGGCTGGATTTTACGGTTTCCTTCGGTATGGGTGCAAACAATATAGGTACAGAAGGTCGGGGCTCGAGACACACAAGGAGCGAAAACTGGGCACGCATACGTACGGCGAATCGAATCTCGGGCGAATGCCAGTCGCGAGTGCGCATACTCTAGCTGTATGTGAAGTGCGTCAATGTGTGCGCGCGGTTTCGCTCGCTGTTTGAAGCTGAGCTTCTGTACCTATTTATTTTGTGGCATGGGCATGTAATCCCGGGCGTCGGTCTGTGTGCCCGCTGAGGCCGTGTCTCCAGTGTCACCCAGGCGATTAAAGTGATTTACAATGTGGCTGCTGGCCCAAGAATTAAGAAGTTTATTTTAGTTCTTTGAACAAGGATTTATTAGGAAACGTATTAGGTGTGTGCAGGTTTTAGTATTCTTACAATGTATGTGGGTTTTATTAACGTTATTGCTAGTAATTCCGGAGTCACGGGGTTTGTATATTAATAAGACCAATGGCGGTTTTACTAAGAGGTATCGTATTACCCAGTAACTGGGATGCGGAGTTCAGATAGAACGTAATTGGTAAAAGGCTCGGTATGTGTTGAAGACCAATTGACGAAATATTCAAACTCATTCTGACGGCACTTAAAGATGTTTTGTAGCGACAGGAAAAGTTCTTAAAATTAACTGTCACATAACATAACATCACACCTTGTTTCCCCGAAAGGTTGAGCAGAGGTGGACCTATAGTACACCCACATTTCGCCAGTTATGTTTAAGTCCCATGTAATATGGGGCGAGCCTATTGCCATCAACCGGGCACAAATCCTGCTACTGAGCAAGTCCAGATAGTAAAACCCAATAGCACTTTGCCCGACCCGGGAATGGAACCCAGGACCTCATGCTCAGTAGTAGCGCTTGTGACCACTAGACCAACGAGGCAGTGAAAAATAAAATTAACTGTCGTTTGAGTAAATTCGTGAAAACTTACTGATGAATTGAAATCATCATCATCAATCATCAAATCATTTCTCAATTCTCCTTAAAGCCAATGGAAATTACAAACAAGAAGCCATTAAATCAGCACGTCCTCAATCATTTAATAGGTGTAGTGTTGCCATAGCGAATATGTAGCCGTAGGTATACGGTAGTGGTTCAATTAAGACATATCGTGTATCAAAGATTTACCTTAATGACCTGAACTTGAACCACTCAGGTATATCTGTGTTTGACGGAGTATAATATCGGTATATAATTATGTTGAAACAGGCTGGTTATGTAGTCTGCCTAATGAACTCTGTTTGATCTTTCTCCAATATTAATGATTAGAATTTTACGGTAAAATGTGCTCTTAATAACATAATAATAATTGTCATTTTATTAAAGGTAAGCTGACAGGGACCGCTAAAAAAATCTAGAACATGTAAATTAATTTTGATATTACGATACCACTGATAGACAAAGAAAGCGTTAAAACTGAAAACAACTCTCATTGGAGGGTTAAAAATACCGTAATCAGTGCTCAAAAAGATTGTAGTACTTTTATTTAATGATCTTCATTAAGCCGTACTTAAACGACTGGCTTTCAAAATAGAATTAAATACGCTAGGCATCTAATTTAGCTTAAGTACAAACGCCGTGTTTCACGAAACAAGATCCTTAAAACGACGTTCAGTAAGAAGAGACTGAATCTCTCCAGCGTCCTAATAATAAGTAAAAAATCAAAAGAATTTAACAAGTGGTGTTTCGTAGCGGCGAAGGACGGCGATGACAAATGCTCCCTCGGGCCCGCTCCACTGAAACTTGGACGGAAAATCCCGCAATGTTCACCAACTTATTCCTACTCATCTGTTATGTTTCATTTGGGTCGAGTCTAATGAAAATGATAAAAATATTCAACCTACGCTTAGCCTATTGTTGTACGTTTTTATTGTTCACAACCTTTGTTTCATAAGTGTACTCGACACGTCATCAATACAAAGGGAAATTGTTTAATACTTTATTAGAATTACAATTTCAGTCGTTTTCAATTATGTTGTGTGTTGTTTCCCTGGGCGATGTATAAGACGAAATAAGATCTTTTATTCAATTTATTAGAAAGTAAATTAACATCGTATTGCCGTGAGTGCTTCAATTTCGCTTGTTTGAATTCGTGACGTCGTGTGATCACAAGGCTGTGGAGTGTTTACACGTGCGCCGGGTTAGTAATACTTACCATCCGTTACAACTTATGTACAAACTCAAGCATTGTCTGGAACAACGTTATTATTCTCATCAGATTAATGCACGAGTATCAACGCGAAAATAGGATAAAACTTTTCGTTCTTACCGCAAAAATCCATTTCCAAGTTAAACAGATCTGTTCACGTTTTTTGCTCATTGAATCTAAGGGTCAATACACACGTGACGCGACGCGACGATGCTTGAAGAGGCTAGTGGTTTTGCGCTGCGCAGCTCGGCGCCACCTGACGCAGCGCGACGTCGCGAGGCGCATCGTGTAGTCGCTGGCAGCCCCTCGCCTCCCTGCTTCCTGATATGCCGCAAGGCATCTCGAGGCACAGCGTGCCGCACCACAACGCCGAGAGGCATTTTCAAATTAACTCAATTAAATGTGTATCTTATTGAGTAGTAAATAAAGTTATATTTTGTATCAATATCTTAAAAAGTGCGCGCAGCGTCGCTTCGCGTCGCGTCTCGGTGTGAACTGAGCCTAAGAGTTTTTGTTCCATATTTTTGAAGATTATCGCGGAGTTCATTTGGAACTTCACCTTAATGAGAAATGTAAGGCAGATATCTAAAGGGGTAGGTGTAAATTAAAGGGGGCTGGAAGATGTTTAATTCTGGACGGAACTTTTAATTACAATGAGAGTGATCTTCGTTATCATTAGTTAATTAAGTTTGATTGAAATTTGAATAATTCGGAGGCGTTTTTAATTTGAAGTTAAACTACATTGTCCGCTATTGAGAAATAACTAATTGCATTTCCTGATAAATTAAATCATCAACTAAAGGGAATTCTTTTTGTGAGGCTCACTTACATTTTTGCTTTCAGTTTGAATTTTTAGATAGAGAAGCTTACATAAATATGCATGTAGAAGTCGAGTAACTAAAGTAAAGGATTACTAAACAGCTCTCGGGCCAAAATGCGGGGATAATGACTAGAGGCTCAGAAAGGGTCTAGAAATTTAGTAAATCTTAGGTACCTGACTAAGGGATTTGATAAGTTTTGGAACTCTTGGGCCTAAATGTGCTTAACTAGTTGTCAAAATTTAAGAGGTGGAATTAGAGGACTTTCTAAATTGACGTACAATTTAGAAAAATATAAAAAAGTTGGGAGGTTTCATGGGACACCCGGTTGAAGTTCTTTTCGCTGTATATTATAATTATGTAAAAAGACAAAAACTTTTAACACTTGAAACTTGAGACTTTAAAACTATTTTTTTTGGGCATAACGCTTTTTTATTACGTGAAGATTTCTACCAGTCAACTTCTACCGCAAAACGTGATAAAAAACTTCGTTTCAGAAATATATCTCCACGTAGATACATATCTACAGATAAAAGTAAACAGCGTCTCCGCCATAAAAGAAAACACAGCTATCTTTAAGAGGTCGACAAGGGATGCGGGGCTCAGTGTGTGCAAACGAAGGGATGACAACGCATCATCCCAAGCTTAGCTACACTCTTAGCAATTATAGTGGCGTAACTGTTTTGATTCGTGCTGAGCAAGCAACTATGAGTTGATCGAAACGTAGGTTTGGTAGGGCTGATGTTCAACTGTTTTCAATTGAGAGATACTGATCACCAGCAGTGTTTACGTTGCTCACAGTGAAATTAATAAATTGTGGTAAGTTTAAGCAACAACGCAGAGAAACAAGCTATGCGGGGTAGGCAGAGTTGATTGATTTTTGCAAGTTGCTTTTATAAACGTACCACAACAGTCGAACAACAAAAATTACAATGTCCGCTGCGTTTCTTATGTTTCTGCAAACCTTAGATTTCTGTACTTCGCTGCAGCACTTGCGACAAGTGAAATTTATTCACCACGATGAATGATATTTGCATGTATATGCGTGTCGGAATGAGATAACAACTGTTGGAGGCCGTGTTAGTAAACATAGGCACAAGTAAACCAATCCAGGTCCTTAAGCATAAAAAATTAAGTAAACAGGATTAAGATAATGGCTTTATGGCTTGTTCACATAATGTTTGTCGGCACAAGATATAAGTACAGCCTAATTTTATGGCTAGTCATCGAATTCGTAGTCGAATCGAAGTCGTGTGACTTGCAGTGCGAAAAGGGTTTGTGAGCTTTTTGGGTTTCGTTACAAACTTGCAAGCGGTTAAAACTACGAAACAATACGATTCAACCTAATAATAAAAAGTATCTCAAACTAAGTTACAGGATTTCTTAATCAATCACAGTGCTCGGAAGAATTTGTTTGTAAATAAACTTTACCAATCAGTTCTCAAAACACTTCTAGGTAGATAAAATTGGTTTTAATTTATTTCAGAAACCATTTATTTCCCATAGCTGTTTCATTTAACATAAATAAAATTGAGTATTATTGTGGCCCAAATAGAAGGATACGGAAGGGACCGCTTGCTACGTGCTCGCAAACTAATTACTTACAAATATTATAATTTATTGCCAAAATATATGGAGAATATTTTGCGAGTTAATTATCTGATAATATTTGGGCAAAATATTGTGCCGTGTGGACTCTGGGTGGGAAGGTACTTCATTTTTCCCTAGGGTGTCAGTTATCATTGAGTGGAAGTAGAATCTGCCTGGATAGATGTGGCTTCACTAATTCTGTAGGTGAGTTATATACCTAAAATAGCGAAACATCTTACTGTACCTATAGGTACAGTAAGATGTTTCGCTATTTTAGGTCAGTCAGAATTTGACACTTCTTTCTTACTTTATCTTGTGGTTAGTGACCTGGAGAGTTTATGCCGCCTCTGACTTGGCTTGACATGCCTTCAAAAAATATATCTCAGACATGCCGCCGGTTTCCTCACGACGTTTAATTAATAATTTGACACTCAATTAACCATATAAAATTGACAGTACATCACATAGTTCGGCAGTTTCTGTCAAAAGCTTTCTATCTTCATTTTTAAATACAACAAGTGAAATTATATTCAAATTTAAAACGCCCCCAATCAATCTGCCTAGCCTTTTCCCAACTATATTGGGGTCGGCTTCCAGTCTAACCGGATGCAGCTGAATACCAGTATTTTACATGGAGCGACTGCCTATCTGACCTCCACAACCCAGTAACTGGGTAATACGATACCCCTTGGTAAGACTGGTTGTCAGATTTTCGGGCTTCTGACGACCCGTAACGACTATCAAAGATCCACGAATGACAGCCGGGACCAACGGCTTAACGTGCTTTCCGAGGCACGGAGGAGTCTCGGTATGTAAAGATGGTCACCCATCCACAGACCAACCCCGGCAAGCGTAGCTTTACCTGATGGATCGACCCGTGCGGCAGTTATTACTTAGCCACGAGCTCTTCCTGTATCTATTAAGATAAAATAAATAATAATAATAATAAATTATACTATAATACTTAATAATGTTTTATTGTCTTAGTTACAAATTAATTATAAATAACAATAGTGTTTATATTTTTTCTTCCACAAATAACACTTATTAACTAAACATATATATATTTATTTAATTACTAAACTATACAACAACAAGTCAAAAAATTAGTCGAATAACCCGCCCCTAATTGTTCCCGGCGCAAAGGTGCCCATAACGCTTGCAGCATTACCACGTTGGATGGCAATGGCTAACCTTTGCACCAAGAACGATCCGGAGCGGGAGTCACCCGTTTTATCACGGAGCCTGTGCCCTATATCGTTAATGAGCTTCTTGGCCTCAGTGCCCCAACACCCCATGGACTCAACGGCAACGGGCACAAAAAGGTAACGTTCCGCCAACGGAGCGTACTTCACCCTCTTCCTTACAGCAGCGTCTTCAGCTGCAGCCGACGGCGAGAGGACCGTGCGACCAAGGTGGCTGGCCGCAACAGTGCTGACGCAAGTTGCGTCCCATATTAGGCACTTGCCGTTCCTCCAAGGCACCAAAGTCAGCCCATCCGGCCGCTTGCCGTCAGTCCTGGACAGACCCGGCGGCTCCAGTACGCAGGGGACATCTGCCGACACGAATGCCCTCCTCACAATATCATTGAGCGCATGGTGACGCGGGAACCTCCCCGAGCAACGACGACAACTCAAAGCGTGATGGCCATCGGCCTCCACCATAGAACCGCAGGTGCATCTGTGGGGTTCACACACCTTGCAGCCCAGGCGGAGGGCCACCGCCACACGCAAAGAGTCATCATCAAGCAACGTGCCCAGGTGAGGCGAAGGAAGCGCGTGCAACCATGCTCCCGATTCTGGCTGCGATACAGCCCTGAGTCTGGCTAGATCAGCCCCCAAGGAACTCACCAGCATCTGCTCCTGGATCAGCTTAGACGTGACGTCATCCCAAGCTCGCTGAACATGCGTTGCGTCGGGGCTTGCTGCACCCATGTTGAGGACAGACCAAGCTGACCCGGCATCCAGCATATATGGTATGTTTGCCCCATCGCCATTGGAATGTAAAATAACAGACACGAGGTCAGCCACCCCATGAGTCGACGCCAGGAAAGCCGACAGGCCCACATCATGCACACACCGCACCCCAAGACCCCCGAGCCGGATAGGAAGAGCTGCCTGCCTCCACTGCGCATCATTAAAAGACACATTCAGGATCGACTCAACCGAAGATTTTAAAACACAGTCAAAAGAAGATACCTCCTCAGGGCAAAGCCAGGTGGGAGCGGTCCGCAAGAGATATGTAATCTTGGGTAAGGCAAAACACATGCGCAACAACAAAATCGCAACGTGCGCGGAGAGATCCTTGAGACGTTCCCGAGCATTGAGTAGAAGCTGTTTACGGGAGGAAATGGCTTCTGGCACTCCGTCAAGAAAAATGGGAGATCCCAAAAGGAAGAAAGAGAGAGGAGAAAGTTCCTTGAGACCAGGTAAATGAGACCCAAAGCGTGAGAAGTGTGTACGAGCACCAACGCCACAGGGAAAAAATTCGCACTTAGAGGAATTCACCTCCAGACCCAGCTCCTTAAGTTGAGGAACAAGAACCTCCAGGTCCTGGCAAACTTCTTCCAGTGATCCACCAATAATGCCATCATCGAGGTACCACAGGTTCAGAGACGATTTCAACCCAGAGATGACTTTGTGGATTGCTAAACTGAACACAAGTGGCCCCAATGGATCCCCCTGCTGCGCTCCCACTTGAGACGAAATGAGACTATCACTAAAGAATAGATTAGAAGGAGAATAATATACCTGATAGAGAAAGGGGTATAGAGAAGGAATTTTATCCTTGACCTCACTCAAAAGAACGTCTCTTTCTAGGGTGTTAAAAGCATTGCGTATATCAAGTTTCAGCACCACGCAGTCCGAGTTCTCAGGATCCATGACGAACGCACGCGTCGCATGGATAGCGGCCTCGCACCCCCGACGCGTCCCAAACCCTAGTTGATGCGGCTGCAAGTATTCAGACATAGCTACCCTTACGGACCGGCACGCCAGCTTAGCTGTCAACCTTCTGAACACGCTACCGATGGCTATTGGTCTCAGGCCTCCGTCTTTTTTCTTGAGTGCGCAAAGAGAAGCACCATACAAATAAGGACAAACTACCGGATTGAGCTGACCACTCATTAGAAAGTTTGCGAGCTTTGTCAAACACTCCAGTAAACGCCGCCCGTTTTCACCCGCAGAACCAGATGTTAGCTCTTTCAAATGCCCCGGACGAATTCCATCCAAGCCTGCCGCAGAGCCACTATTAAAAGAGCTCAAAGCCAACGCGACGTCCTCTACTGATGCAGTTACCCCTGGAAATGACGAGTCCGGCGCCGATGGAAAATTAAGTGGACGCGATGGGCTTGGGTGCTTGACCGTAAGGGCGCTTAGCGTGCCAGGGTCGTGTTGCGCGAATGAGTCGTCTGAAACCAGCAACCGAACCGCCCCCCGGAGGTCTCCGTCGAACACCTTAGACTCGATGGCTTTTCGAATCCTGCACGACTTAGAAAAACCTGCCACACAACCCGACTCATCCCAAAACTGGTCAGCACCGACTGACTCGACGTTTGCCTTCACCTTTGCAGTCATATTTCCAGGTGCGTCCCTCGAAGGAACTCTCAACCCACCGAACGCAAAACTGAGAAGCGCGCCCCAGTCCTCCACACCGTTACAGCTAACGCATTTATCAATAATGTCGCACAGCTTGCCTGCCGCCTGGTTTCGCGCACCCTTAGGTACGTGCCTAAGAACTTGCGTACTTACCTTCAAGGCAGAGAGCCTCTCCAAAGGGCAGGGTCGCGAAACAAGCGGCACCTGTCTCACTAGCCGGGAATCGGTCACAGTATACGACGTCTCAGGAGTGGTAACCGGCTGACACGCATTTCTGTGCATACGGCCTATATGGATCTTGAGCCCATGCGAGCTAAAAGCACGTGAAGATCCAGGGCAGTGAGGACAGGACAACATTGTAGACATATACAATAAATTAAAACTGGCTACCAGCAATATCACACAAAGCTCAAATTGACAATTATAAAATTTTACTACAAGTATTAGTTGAACAATTGGAAAATTAAAGAAAAAAAAAAAAAAAATATATACATATCTTCCATAGATAAAAATATTCCTAACATAGGTAATATTGCACCACACTATAAAAATAAAAAATAAAACTAGAAGAAGCGTTCTCGTGGCTGCAGACTGTAGAAACCGTTTCCTTAGGACAGGTCCTGCCATCTGTAGTAACCGGAACAGGTTAAAACGAATCGAAGGATGTTGAATTTTTGTCTGCAATGTTTGCCTTCCGGAACCTCAGACAATACGCAAGCTTCGTTCTCTTTACGGATTTTACCCTCATAACAGTCTTTGATCTTGCTACACCAGTTGTACAGTTCCAAAAAAAAAATATTATAGAAAATAGTTAAAATCAATCCAATTTTATGTTGAGAATAATATTATTCTGTAATTATATTAATACAAAAAGACAATCATTTCATGAGATCCGAACCCGACCACCCATGTATGGCATGCGCATATCATATGAATAGAGTCAACGTGGGAGTTATTATTGATGACGAAATTACTGTTTAGTATGATACAGTTTTTAAAAAGTTTGTTGGAATGTCGTTACCAAGCTTTCATTTCAAAAATCGACGCACTGTTAGAATTTTTTTACACTGATTATCTTAATGATAATGAAAGTTAGAAACTATTGAAATATGCCTGTTTTTGTGTTCCCTGAGTTAGTATTATGGTTTTAAGTCACTTTCGTAGCACAAACACAGTTTTGGGATGAAAACGGATCACTTATGTAATAGGGTTAATAAAATCACTATTTATAGGTCCACAGAGTTTGTTAACTTTAGATAACACTAGCGATCATTGACTGTACTAAATGAATCGTAATTATGTTAAAATTAGGACGGAAAAACTATTATAAACATATTTTAATAAAAAAAACAAAAAAAACAAACTTAATAATTATATTGCTATAATAATTATATCAATATTTATTCATAAACAATCTTTAAGCGAGTAAAGAAATAAGCAATGCTAAATATAATTAAATAAATAATAAATAAATAGATAGACCTGCATATAAAATATTAATAGAATAAGTGAATGAATGGAAATATAAATACTTAGGTAATAGGATATAAAATAATTCTAACTAAATAACAAAGAAAATTAATAAAGCGCTCTTCGTCTCTCTACTTATTAAAAATGAGCTGTGCCTGACAGGGTCCATAATAGTTCCTATTGTTATTTCTATTATTTACCACCTGTAATTGTACACTATGGATTGCAATAAAAGATTTGAGATTTAAGATTTGTGTCGTTCTATAAACAGATATAGCTAGCAGAGCCATTAAAGTCAAAGTCAAATAAATTATTTCAATTAGGCACATAAAAGGCACTTTTGAACGTCATCTACCCAAACAACAACAATATCGTGGTAGATCCACGATATTGTTGTTGTTTTGCCAAAAGAGGCTTTTTAATGTTGGAATACTCGTAATGTTTGACTAGATCTGCCAAACTGATTATTTTGTTCATTTATTATGTGCTGAAATCATCCGGAAACGGGAAAAAATGGTTTACCGACAGAGACGATTAAAGCGTTAGGTTATTGAAAAACGAAAAACAAAGTTGTTTTCCTAAACCAAATATTCATTTTATGGCATCAGTACCTACTTTGTATGGGATGAAATTGCAGAGCTGTTTCTGTGTAGTTCGACGCAATACCAGAGATGAAACAATAATTCACTGTCAGTGTTTTATCAAGAAAAAAAAGATGAAAATTGTTGAGAGGATTTTTCCCAGTTTCATAGCAAGTGTTACAAATGGCCTAAAAAACTACATTGTACGGATTCATCACATTTTTAGCTTCGTCCTCAATATTGAAGGACAAGACGCGAACTCTACCAAGATTTATGTTTGGAATTTCTTTTTATACTGTCCGCCATCACCCAATTACCAACACGAAAATCCTTTATTTTTTTCAAACTTGTCAAAAGCAGATATTTTAATAACTCTCCTAAGTTGGTAAATATCAATTAACGTTTGTAGGGAATGCTGTTAGCGGTGAAAAATAAATTATTCCTTTGATATCCGCGGAGTAGGTAAGCAGCCTGGCGACCAAGGAGGAAATTCATATTTTTCTCGTATCAAATACTTTTGATTAATAATCCTGTCGCGAGAAGACAGCCGTATTTTTCTCACCATAAGTTACGATTCATTCGTATATGTTAATGTGGACCTTTTTATTCGAAATACGTTATTTCCTCTATTTATTTATTATCAACCATATTTTTCACTTATTTTCGTTTCAGTTCATGGAAAGACGAGAGAAAATACAGCTTTATTGTAACAATTTTTTTTTTCATGGGTTACTCGTATGTCGGACTCCTCCGACTAAAATCACACTGTTCCCCCAACTACCAGGAGTCGGTTTTTTTTTTTAATATGACAAAAAATCTTACTCGTCTTATAGATTTATTACAACTATACCCGTTGATGTAGAAATAGTTAGCACAAACTTCGTAAGTTGATGCAAAGCATATTATTAACTTTGACACCCAGAGTGAAATATTGTGTGAGTTTTCCCTCAACTTTGCAGGCGTAAGTTTTCTGTTTTTGTAACAAAAAAAAAAATACGCAGATAGAAAATATTTTGCACGAAGCAGATTCATTTGTTTATTGGTTTATTTAGTCATTTAATGTTGAATATAATAAAAGATATTCATACAAATACATACATTAAATTTAAACATTCACACATACATTCATAAATATATAGATTATTCTTAAAGTTATTCTTTATATTTATAGCATGTATCGTTTAGTTAAATTATCAACTGTACCTAATATACAAAACTTTAATACAAGGTCGACCCAAATATATAGAACGGCTGATATATTACCATATCGGGATTACCATATTATTCGTATGGAAAAGAAAGAAAGAAGAAAGAAAATACAATTATTCGAGGTACACATGACGCAAGCAAATAAAAATAAAAAACACGAGAATAGCTATTTGGGAGAAAATATGCGTCACATCCACGCAAAACGGCCATCGCTCAGCATAATGCTGGGACCCTATGCGAGACAGAGCCCCAGCGCTGGTTCTCAGCGACAGCCGGCGTTGACGTGATGACGTCAACCGGTGCAGCATATAGAGGAATAACAAAAAAAGACTAAAATAAAATAAACACAATTAAATATATAAACTTAAACATGACCACACCGTTCTAATGCATGCTCTATAGAAGAATAATAATAATAAATTAGTAGTTAATACCAACATGTCTATTAATTTCTAAGATCATTTTCTGGTTTCATGATAGTAAAACTATAATATTTTCAAATGATGCATGTACGTAATGTTACCAGCCAGTGCACTATTATTCATTTACTAACAAAATGTTACACTAAATATTGTTAGATCAACTGTATTTTTTTTATTATAAGTCTAAGCTTTAGATTTCCAACGGTACCTGAGTGTATTAAAAGGGTTATTAGTCTCTTCTAAGTTAAGGATTAAACGACCATGGCAACACTGGCATTTTAAGACATATACTGGTATGTCAAAAACTGCCTTAGGCATTCGAGGGGTGACCCTTGTTTTTTTAAACCCTCTCTTTTTTATGTGACAAATTATACATCGGAGGACAACCTAATATTAGGAGTGACGCTGTTCAGAAATAAACGACGTTAGAACAAATTAAACTTTAACAGTACAAAGGGATTTTATGTCAAGATATTGTGTGAAAACTTGTGTGTTGCCATTGATTGCTTATTGAAACTAAACACCAACCTTGAGATGTTACTATTGTATAAATACCCCTTTCAATCTACCTATCTTTTTCCCAATTATGTTTGAGTCAGCTTCCAGTCTAACCGGATGTAGCTGAAATACCAGTAGTTTACATGGAGCGACTGCCTATCAGACCCCCACAACCCAGTTTCTGGCTAACACCCCCTGGTAAGACTGGTTTTCAGACTTTTGGGCTTCCGACTACCCGTAACGACTGTCAAAGATCTTCGAATAGCAGCCAGGACCAACGGCTTTTTGCTTTTTTTGCTTTCTAGATATGTAATGGACCGACCGCGGCAAGCAATCGACCCGTGCCGCTGTTATCATTTAGCCACGTTTTTTTTTCCGTCTGTTTAGTCTATATGTCGCAGGTTTTTCATAAAATTAGGTTTTTGATCAAAAACCGAATTTTATGAAAAACCTGCGACATATATAAATATAATGGAATAAAAATTTTAAAATAACATAGCTCAACTTTCTTTTCCGACTTTTGCAACTAATGTATGTACCATCGAAGAACTTCATACATCGTAAAGACTATTTCTGCTTGCAGCGCTCAGCGGCTAAAAAACCGGGGTGGTAACAGATGTGGTCATCGTGTTCACGGGATTTTGTTATCAAACTGCTTAGATATGAAGTTTTACGATAGTAACTATAAAAAAAAAAGAAAAAAAAAAACTATCAAAATAGCAAGAAAATTGTTCTATAAAGAAAACACTTCTTTGTTAACATTTAAGTAGCACCTCAGTGCTATTTAAATGTTAACAAAGAAGTGTGTCACATTGTTGTTTACGTATTAAGTACGTAAGTACGTAAACATTATTGTGTGAACTTACAATAGTTTTTCATGTTATTCAAAAAAGGCTTTACTAAGCTTTTATATATTTCTCGTACCTATTTGTTTAATTTAAGTAATTGTAATTGTTTGTTGTATTTACGTGTATGGGAAAATAATTAAGAACCAACATGTTTAATGTAACACATATTACGTAACGTTTAGAATGTTTCGTATTTTGAATTGTCAACTTATTTAAGTACAGAAACTAAAAACAATATTTAGTTTTACTTACACTGGCCGCTCAATCTGTGAAACCTTTAAAAAAGAAAAAAAAGTGTGTGTGTGTGTGTGTGTGTGTGTGCTGTGAACCCTCAGAGTTTATAAAAAAAACATAGTAAAAAACAAAACAGAAACGTATAAATGACATATCCATGTTATGTCAGTCCTGTGACATTTCCGCGTAGTGTATTTGTTCTCTATAGTAATGAAAGAAGGCCGCTATCAAAATAGATTGTAACAGTTTTTCTCACTAAGATATTCCATTCCCATTTAGTTTTTTTTTTTTTACAAAATATAACTTAATAAAAGCTACGAGTATTACAGTTTTTACTATTGCTTTTATTAAAGGCGGATTTTCTACCTATAACGTGATATTTTTATAAAACTATTTGTTTTAAATGGAAGGTGTACCTACACTTTCATATGCATTTAATAAAAAGATTTTATTTTGATAACAGACCTTTTAATTTTATTTATTTGTGTATTTATAGAAGATTATATATGTGAGAACCATTGTAACCTAAGTTGACCGCAACAAAGGCATTCTCCACAAGTGGGGGTTCCTGGACGGCTCAGATCTCCGGTGCGTATGTGACGTCTCTCCAGAGACAATGAAAAACCCTTCCATATTGCGCCGCATGCCCTGTCACCTGCAAAAAATATATATTAAACTTCAGTGATTCGCCCTTCGAGATTACACTTATTAACTTGTAGTAGCACGGATATGTGCTGCCATCTTACACTATTTTAGAGCAACAAAACAATTATTTTATGCGCCCTGGTGTGGGTATGTCATACACGTTTTGTGTAACTGCCATCGCGCACATAATTTTCTTTTCGTACATTAGTTTTGTGTATTTTGGACTTCTTAGTGATATTTCAGTGATGGGAAAACGAAAACACCACGACGAGGAGGATTATTTAGCTCTGAAAATGAGAAAATTAGAGAAAAAGCTGGCTCGTGTTCGTCGTAAACAACGGAGATACTACGGTAGTAGTTCGGATTTCGAACAGAACCAGTATTCTGATAGTGATCATTACCCTGATTACCCAGCAGAATTATTACAGGAGGCTCCGCAAAACGAAGGTCGGTAACATTTTAAATTCCGAATAATGAAAACTCCGCCGGGCCGGCGACGCCGCCGGACCGCACGACCTTGACCTACTTTTTCCGAGAACATTTTGTTTGAATTATCAAGTCATTTCTATTTACTTGTTGCCTAGTGCTTATGAGTTTAGCCTGTAAGGCTAATACCGACCTATAATATACATACTTCAGTTCAACCTGTAAGGTTGATCGCTGTATACCTATTAGGTAGCAAAATTCAAGAACATAATTCGAGAGATCATGTCATGAATTTTTATTTACAATGTTGTGGGTGAGATAAAAACTCAACAATATTGTAGGTGACCCAATCCTAGAGAACAAAGAATGACTTGTGTGAGTAAGATTCTAAGAACATAGTCCGGGAGGTTATGTCAAGAATTTGCACTTATACCTAACTCAATCATTCTAGAGTACAAACCGTGAGTTTGTATCAAGAATTTGTAACTGTACTTAAGATTCTAGAACGTAGTCTGGAAGATTATGTCATGAATTTATACATTCTGTTAAAAATGGATGTTCATTCTAGAGTACAAACCGTGAGTTTGTATCACGAATTTATTCAAAACTGTCGGTCTATTGTTTTCAGGAGCCCCATATGAAGTTAACATTCCATCCGATTCAACTTCACATTAAAGGGCTGCCGATGAACCGACGCCCGCGCCGACAACAACTTTAGCCTCCGCGCCTGAACGCGCTTGTGCCGTTGTACCCGAGGCTACGTCCACACCCACTCCTGCGGATGCACCACCCACAGAACATGCATCTACGGAAAGTATCCAAGAGTTAGAGCCTGATATTTTATGTTTACTTGGAGAAGAGCCTGCACGGGAAGAGAAGTTTGGTGAAAATGTCCATAAAGACATTGCTAACAGGTGGACTGACATTCTGGTTAATGGCTTAAAGGATGAGGTAAAGAAGGATATATTGAAGATTTATAGTGTACCTTACAATTTAAAAATAGCCCAGGCCCCAACACTTAATCCCGAAATCAGAGCAGCGGTTAATGACGGCGCTTTGAAGAGAGACAACATATTGGCTGAAAAACAGAAGGTATTATCTTCTATCATAACATGTGTAGCCAACACAATCACTGCTATCTTGCAGACTGGCTCTTGCGACGAGGAGATTAAATGTCAGACATTAAAATCCCTTAGTGATGCCGGCAGACTTTTATGCCACACACATTACAGTGAAACACAAACAAGGAGGAATTTTTTATTTATTTATTAAAACTTTATGCACAGGTAAAAAAAATACTGTACAAAGGCGGACTTAATGCCTGAGGCATTTTCTACCAGTCAACCTTAGGGTGGTGCAGAGACAAAACATGGCAGGTGCAAAATAAGTGCTAGCAAATTTGAAAATTAATGCCTATTATTACATAGATACATAGATACATACATATAAACCGAATAAACTTTGTCAGGAGAAATAACGATTGGTAGAGGAGAAAACAAATCCAGCAAATCAGCGCTGCAAAGATTCTGCCAACCTTTCACGAATATGTTCACGTGCCTTCAACTTGAAGGATAACCGACTGGTTGCCATCCTGATGTTCAGAGGAAGCGCATTCCAAAGAAATACCGCCTGGACAAAGAAAGAAGAGTGAATAAAACCAGAGCGGTGAGAAGGACATCGTAGAAGACGATTGTTTGTAGAACGAAGATTTTTGCTATGGGCAGAGCATAGGTATTGAACATGGGAAGTCAGGTAAGAAGGAGAAGTGGGTTTGTCGAGTATAGAATACAATTTTTTACTGTCTTGCCTTAACAAAGAAATTAAGGATAGTGTAAAGGACCTTAAACGTGACCACTTACTATTTGGTAATGATCTCCAAGATAATTTAAAATCTATGAAGGCCATTATAAGAACAGGCACTGAGCTAAAACCCACAGCTGCCAAGCCAAAATTGCCACCCAAAAACATTCAACCAAAGGAACATACGTCGAGGGCTTTAAACTGGAGGGGCCCGCCACCGCCGCAGTCACAGCCGCGTCGCATGCCACCGAGACAAACCGCGACGGCTGGTGGGCGCAAGCAACCACAAACGCGCCGTGGGACGGATCGCCGTGTCCCGCGGCAATACAACCAGACTCCACGCCGTTAGCCGAAGTGGACAATACCAACACTCAGGCGGGTAAATTAAAGTTCTTTTACCATAATTGGTCGCAAATCACAAATGATCCTGTGGTGTTAACTTGGGTTAACGGTTTTCTAATTCCGATTTCGAACGATATAGCCCAGCTATCTTATCCACAT
Source organism: Xanthia togata (assembly GCA_963853775.1). Lineage (NCBI taxonomy): Eukaryota > Metazoa > Arthropoda > Insecta > Lepidoptera > Noctuidae > Xanthia > Xanthia togata. The sequence continues at coordinate 10,024,495 of OY970807.1, forward strand.
AATAGTTCTAAGTCTGAGGTGGATGAACTGCTCATTACTAAAGAAATTAATAATCTTCTTAGTATTGGTGCCTTATGTGTGTGTGAACCATGCGATGGTCAATTTTTATCAAATACTTTCCTTGTTAAGAAAAGTAATGGTACAAATAGATTTATTTTAAACTTAAAATCCTTAAATAGATTCATCAGTGCGCCACACTTTAAACTTGAAGATTACAGAACAGCTATGAGACTCATGACAAAACATAGTTACATGTGTTCTATTGACCTTAAGGATGCATATTTCGCTATAAATGTTCACAACGACTCTAGAAAGTTTCTGCGATTTGTTTGGTTGGGCACACTGTATGAATTTCAAGTTTTACCATTTGGTATTAATATAGCACCTTATGTGTTTACAAAAATTATGCGTCCAGTAATGCAATTTCTGCGAAATCAAGGCTTATTGTCCGTCATTTATTTAGATGATCTGTTGTTATTCGGAAATACATATATGGATTGTAAACATAATTTTGAAATTACACAAGAATTTCTTCAATCATTAGGTTTTACAATAAACCTAAAGAAGAGTGTTAGTATACCTAGCCGAACAGCAACATTTTTAGGTTTCGTTTTCAATTCTGAGAATCTTACGATTAGTATTCCAGTAGAAAAGAAACGTAGAATCAAGGATGAACTTGTACATTTTTCTAACCTAAAAAGATGTAAGTTACGCAATTTTGCTCACTTGATAGGATTGCTGATATCAATTTGCCCAGCAACGCAGTACGGCTGGCTATACACAAAAAATTTCGAGAGAACTAAGTATCTTAGTTTAAAACAAAAAGATGATTACAATCAATATATTAATTTACCTGTTTCTTTACGCGAAGACTTTGACTGGTGGCTTAATAATATTGACAATTGCGCCAGTCCTATTCGTTCCAGCGATTATAAGTTGGAAATATACTCAGATGCGTCTCGAACTGGTTGGGGTACCAGCTGCTCAGGCCAGACGGCCAGCGGACAATGGTCTAGCAAAGAATTAACTCAGCACATTAATTATTTAGAACTGACGGCAGCATTATTTGGGTTAAAGATCTTCGCCAAGGATTATCGTAACTGTGAAATACTTTTACGAATTGACAATTCCACTGCAATCTCTTATATCAATAGGATGGGCTGCATACAATTCCCCCATCTTAGTTCTGTAAGTCGTGACATTTGGCAGTGGTGCGAAGAGCGACGTTTATTTGTCTTCGCTTCCTATATTAGTTCTAAGGATAATTATATCGCAGACGCGGAATCCCGCCGCATACATGCCGATGTTGAATGGGAGCTCGCTGACAATGCTTTTGAAGTGATATGTAAAAAATTCAATCGGCCTGAAATTGATTTATTTGCGAGTCGATTAAATAAGAAATGCTCCAAATTTGTTTCTTGGCATAACGATCCAGAAGCATTTAGGGTGGATGCTTTCACCTTGAAATGGTCCACCTATTTTTTCTATGCATTTCCTCCATTTTGCTTAATTTTAAAAGTTTTACAGAAAATTATTCTGGATAAGGCGGAAGGTATTGTTGTGGTCCCTCTTTGGCCAACACAGCCTTGGTATCCACTTTTTAAGAAGTTGCTAATTACTAGCCCAATTGAATTTACACCTAATAAAACATTATTATCATCCCCTTACAGTGTGGAACACAAGTTTCAAGAGAACCTTATCCTGGTTGCCGGAGTATTGTCAGGCAGGCATTTCTGATGCAGGGCTCCCCTCCAGACGCTGCGGATGTGATGTTGGCATCTTTAGCTGGTAGTACTTTAAAACAATATAACACTTGTTTTAAACGATGGTTTACCTTCTGCCAGGATAAAAACTTAAATTTATTTCAATCATCAGTTGCTAATGTATTAGATTTCTTAGTTACTCTTTTTAACCAGGGTCAAAAGTATGGCTCAATTAACTGTACTAAAGCAGCACTATCGCTTCTTTTAAACTCAGTAACCATGAATGACCCACAGGTCACGAGGTTTATGAAGGGAGTCTTCAAGTTGCGAACTCCACTCCCAAGGTATAATTTTACGTGGGACCCGTCTATCGTTTTAGATTACTTGAGTAATTGGTATCCTAATGAAAGTCTTTCCTTTGAAAAACTATCGAAAAAATTGACTACACTTTTAGCTCTAGTAACCGCACACCGGGTGCAGACATTGTCGTTGATTAAGGTGTCTAATATTAAAAAATATAGTAACGAAAAGTTCGTAATTAACATCACGGATTTAATCAAAACCTCCACCGTGAATAGTACTCCACCAATATTGGTACTCCCTTATTTCAACGAAAGACCTTCCATTTGTCCGGCTAGAACCTTAGAACAATATTTAACTGTATCGGCAGACAAGAGAAAACCTGAATGTAACTCTTTACTAATTCGTTTTAAGAAGCCTTTCAATAATGTAAGCTCACAATCTTTAAGCCGTTGGATCAAGGCCATTCTGGGTGAAAGCGGTATAAACACAGCTGTCTTTAGCGCCCACAGCACGAGACATGCAGCTACGTCTGCCGCCAATAGGCTCGGGGTTAGCATAGATGTTATTAAAAGAACTGCGGGCTGGACTGGCAAATCAGAAACTTTTGCAAAATTTTACAATAGAGAAATAGCTGCAGACACCTCAGATGCCTTTGCCCGGTCTCTTTGTAGGATGGCCTCAATCAACGTATGATAATTACCTTTTGTCTTTGTTATATTATGTACGAATCTGCATACTTATTTGATTTTCAAACCTTGTGTTTTTGATTATATTTCTAAAAATATATTTGAGGTTGTCTTTTTCCTTAAATAATATAGTTCCCTCTTTACTATTTCGTGAGACTCTAAACATCTACAAGTTAATAAGTGTAATCTCGAAGGGCGAATCACTGAAGTTTAATAGAAAGTCAAACGAACTTACCTGTAAGTGACGTTCGATGACTATTAAACGATGTGATTCGCCCGAGAGATTACACTCCCTCCCTGACCCTGATCAAGATACTTCTAGATCCTCCCTTGACTTGCACGAAATAGTGGCTAACGATGGCCAAAGGGGAAAACGTGTATGACATACCCACACCAGGGCGCATAAAATAATTGTTTTGTTGCTCTAAAATAGTGTAAGATGGCAGCACATATCCGTGCTACTACAAGTTAATAAGTGTAATCTCTCGGGCGAATCACATCGTTTAATAGTCATCGAACGTCACTTACAGGTAAGTTCGTTTGACTTTCTATTTTATATGTTATTATGCAAAATGGTTGAGCCGAGTTGTCCATGCGTCATGTTCGTGAACGGGCGCCGTCAGTTGGGTTGGGACTGGCCATCTCTTAGTTGCCATGGCTTATTTTAAATATTTTATTTTTGAATTGTATTTTTTTTGTTTCTATGTATTTCCTGTACTCTGGACACTTTTAACGTGTACTTTTAAACATAATTCTCAAATACAATTATAAATTCAAAATTAATGACGTAACTAATGTTTTTGTAACAATATAATGTAAAAGACTGTCCATGAAGTTTCTTGTCCATTCTCCATTGGTACCTACTAAGCTTTAGAAAGGGCAAGCTTCATATTTCTGACTGGCTCCTTAACAATTGAAGAGTGCAGTGCCTGTACATAAATGGTTTAATTGAAAATAATTGCTTTGAGTTTTTCTTGGTTCGTCTGTAGGTATGTAATGTCAATAAAATACCAGAATTTTTTACATACCGTTGATAATACTTTGCGACAAAAAATTGTAAATATTCGTATTTTTACTAACGTAAAATGAAAACCTCTGCCATATTTTCCGGGATTACGCAAATTGTATTGCAAATCATATTTATGGTACAAGTACGACATTATGAGTGTTCAATTCATTTTCCATTATAAGCAAGAACAGATAGGGTAGGCAACTGCTAATAAAAATAATAATACCATTATTAACAACACCAAAAAAAAAATACAGTACTACAATGTTATCAGGAGGCCTAGCTCCACCTCTTATAACAGTATTATTTAAATCACTTCAGTACGGGAAAAAGATGGAGCTATGCAGGACGAAAGACACCATCCCGTGTTCATAACGGAACATGTACTATGAAGTGTCAAAGCTAGTAAGCTTCGATACTTAAAAGTACAGCCCCGGACAGATACCTTTAATTGAAAATAACAAAATCACTATAAAAACCGCTAATGCTTGTATCTACGGAACGGAGAGAATACCGTTATATCCTTATACTTTTTAAACATACTTGATTTTTTCCGATTAGGCGCGGGTTTAAAAAAAAACGCAATAAATCTAGTTATATAAAGTACGTAAAAAAATCTTAAATAAATAGTTACATCACCATGTGCAAGGATATAACGGCTATTCTCTCCATTCCGTAGATATAAGCACTACCTTGTCAATTGTGTATTTTGATTGTGTATGTGAGTTTGAATGTTTGTAAACGCATCCACCATTCAGGAAAAGTTCCTAGTGCGAGGCTACGTTTAAAAAAAAAATGGCCTACCAGATTGTACGAGTATCCTATGATATATTTATGCATAATATTAGAAGCCATAACGAGCAAAACACTGACACTTTAAAATTTAAGCTCCAATCTCTTCGAGAGCCATGTTTCGATCGGCATTGCGGCGTCACCAGGCTAGGCCATCTTGCTGTACCTAAAATACAAAAGTAACAAACAAAATATAATCTAAATCAAAATGGAACACGCTTTTCAATGGTTTTCTCAAGCACTACCTATCCTTATCGCGCCAAAAGGGACATTACATTTCGCCAGTAGGAAATCAGTCCTTGTTTGTATGTTTTGTATATTTTTAAATTATTAATAGGCATTTGACTTACATAATAACAGCGTGTCATTTGACATTTTATGAGTTTTTTCATCGTCGCGTGTCATTCAACGTTCAACAAATTGTGTCCAGATTTTAAATAAAAAAGAATTGTCATCAACCCTATTGTATTCGTTTCGTTTACACAATAACGTGGTATACAATAAAACAATGCAAGATTGCTAGTACTCGCTGTAGTAAATCACGTGAATGTATGTATGGAAATACATACGCTTTCATTGTAAAAATGTAGGAACTTATTAATGTGTAATAAGATATTTGATTTTTTATAGTGGTTGGATGTTTTAAAAATAATTTGTGTTTAAGGATGCACTAGTCGACGGCTCGAACTCGTTGGTGGACGTGACTAATATGCATGTTAATATCAATCTGCCTAGCCTTTTCCCAACTATATTGGTTCTTTGGCTTCCAGTCTAACTGGATGCAGCTGAATACCAGTATTTAACATGGAGCGACTGCCTATCTGACCTCCACAACCCAGTAACTGGGTAATACGATACGTAAGACTGGTTGTCAGATTTCAGGCTAATATGCATGTTAATTAGTCTAATTATTTATTTATTTAGTTTTATTGATTTAGTATTTATTTATCTAGTTTTGATTGTTTTTTTTTTTTTTTTTTTTAGTGAATGTAGGCGATGATTATAATGAAAACGAGCGCGTAAAATTTCATGAACAGACCTTTTGGCGTATAGATATTGTGGAAAAACTACTGGATGTATTTATTAAAAATAATCTGTCCCTGTACCGTTTCTATTTTGCCAGTTTTTTACTGAATAAGTAATTTTTTTACGCCCAAAGACGAGTTAAAATTAATTAGTGTTGAAAAATGAAAGTTTCGAGGATTATAATTTCCAAACAATTTTTTTTCCAATTCTACATCCATACGAGTACTAGGCTAGGTAATGACAAGACAAACTGATATAATTTTTAGTTTTGAACGTACGTCAAACAGACGAGTAATCACCATACTACGTATGTATGGAAGAATGACCGACTAGCGTACACTTAAGAGTAGGTCTATTCTGAATTCAAATGGACGCTCTACCGATTTAATTTCTATAAAATCATAGGTTAAATGTCGAAAAGTACATCCTGTGCTTCTGTTGACAATCATGAAAAATCTATAGGGCAAAACGTGGTTCAAAAGGAAATGGCTGGAAAGTGTATTCATTTGAGTTCATTCTTCCTTTTAAAAGACTTAGTTTCCTTTAGAAACCTTTATGTTCATAATTCTTGTATAAACTATTATTAGGTACCTATTTTATAATTGTATGGCAACAGTTTAGTTTTAATACTTATCATTACTTAGCTTACAAAGTCAACATTAACACACCATTTAAAACAACAAATCCCCTTTTCAATACCGCCAAAACAGCACTATCTATTAAATGAATAATTAGTACTGTCAGCACATCCGATAATTAGGCCCGCTACAAACTTCCTGCGCATTACCATGACAAATGAGACTTCACTTTACACGACGATCGCAACGCTTGTTGCCAGCATTAGCATAATATGTGCTAATTTATGACGTCACTAATAGACATCGATCTAACGAACGCGGTCGTCTAGTTTTGGTGGCGAGTGTTACGCATTTATTAATGTTGATTAAATAATTGGTATGAGGGTTTTAAATTATATGGATATGAATTGTATTATTATTGTTAATATATTTGTTGGTTTTGTTGCGAAATCCTGAATGATCGTAATATTTTATAAAAGACAATTTGATGACAAAATGTTCTCACAGACAGTCGTTACGAGGCGTTATGAGGCATCGAGTAGTTCGGCTGTCTAGAATATCGTCTTAGACACTTATAAACGCCCGGGTACTGTACGAAAATTTGTAGCTAGTAGGCCTAGTACGCACTGCCGAGCAGCGTATTTTTTACCGCATTATCTGTGAATTATGGAATGTCATGGAAGTGCGATGAACAAATCCCATGCGGTTAATTTGCAGTGGGCTTCCCGCTGCAAATTTGTGGTGGGCCCACCGCACGTATTTTGTATCGCATAGAGATATATGAAGTACCGCGCACCGCAGGGAAAAAACGCTCCGAGACACCGACCAAGCAGTAATATTATACAAATCAGCTTTTGGATAGCCCCGTAAATTTATAATATCTTATGAAAAAGTAGATGTGACTCTTTTATTATTAAACTTTTTTTTTTTTTTTCCGCCAGAGCGAGTACCCGTGATAGCGTTTGTTATACTGTTCGGCAGAAATAACACACCGCATTCCACCGCATCGAAGTGCGCGGTAGCCCTTAAACCATATTATGCAGACGATATCATTACATGAGTACTCTTCACTGATTCAAATTAGTCACCATCTTCACACGCATTAGATACAGCCATAACAGGCTGCAGCGCAAAGCATTTTCATACAAAAATTTACGGTGGGCAGTCACGCACGGGCTCATAGAAAATGTACGAAATTGATGAAGGAGGATTTTTGTAATGCGGTGCGTTGTGGTGCGGCCCGCTCTAATGTGCGCTAGCCTTTAGTATCCAGTAATATTTTCTGTCCACATGTTTTTGTTGTTTGATGACACAGTTAGCAAAATCATGGTCAAAACCAATACGCTTCCAACTTTCCACTAGAAAACTAAAGTACCTAGGATACACGAGAAAACTCAACAGTTCCACTAGTGAATCTAGAAGGAGTTCGTCAACTTTTTATCGCTCGCGCCAGTTGTAAAAGCGAGCACAGAGAATGTTAGTCTTGCAGTCTTTAAACTTTTAAGTATTCCGTGTATACCGATACCGTTTTAAACTTCGATTACCTTCAAAAGGAAGCTTTGACAGTAGTTAGGTATTTATACTTTTAACTTTGTGAATGTTTTTTGTAAGTTCAACCTATAAAGTTGTATTTTTGACGCACTACCTCCGCGGTAGCCAGTGTACGCACACTGAGCTGATTCTGTTATGAGTTTATTTAAATCATGAATAAATTATTACCAGCTTGATTTTAATCTTAGGACTATAGATAATTAAATGCATTCATATTTGTAAGATTAAGAAAAAAATACCCGTAGCCAAATCATTGCAATATTGACTCACGAAATGAGACTCCCATAAAGGAAATAAAACCTTCCCTTAATTTCCCTTCCCAATTCATTTGTTGTTGTTAAATCAGTCCCAAAATCTAAAACAGAACTAATTCGTTTCTAAGAACTGTTACCCATAAATTAATAAATGACTCGTTAACTTTTCAGGGAAGGACACGCTTAACAAACGATTGTTCTAATACTGTTCAATGTCCGGAAGAAAATTGAGTCGTTGTTTCATAAACTTTTTGTATAGAATTAAGAACTTGATAATTGAATTAAGGTAAAATACGCCTGTATACATTAAATATTTAGTGAAATGGCTCGATAATTTTATGTTAACTCACTAATAATTGCATTCATCATTTATAACAATTGAAACGCACAGTAATGTGTTACAAATAATAATCACACACATAATAATATTATGAATTGATTAAAATTTAACTGCCATTTGCTGTCCATCGACGGAAAGTTAATGCTACGGTTGCGTAGCACATTAGCTGCTACGAACGCTACGCCGTAGCTTACGTAGCTATAAAGTAAATAACAAATTACAGTTGCGTATCCTTTCGAAGGGATGTAAGCACACCGTTTATGTTATATTATGTGACTGTAACAAGTTTAATTCCCAGATTAGTATAGTTTAATGGGAGTTTCGGGTTAGTTTGCAAAAGTTTTTAAGAGTTTTTTTGTCCTTTTCCGGGTACCTGTGTAATACAAAGTTGCCGTCGATTTTGATGTGAAAAGGAATAAATAATTCGCTTTTATTTTACTAGTTTTTTTTGACTGACGAAATTTGGAGATTTTTTATATCGAATGTTTATTGCCCAACAACTTTTTTTCCTTCAAAATATTCAAAAACGCCAACTTAACATTAACCTCCCGTACAAAATTGATAACTACCGAATTATTTTCAGTAGCACGAGGAAATTGAAAACTTTCCGGCGTGTCACGCTTTTTGTAAAAAAAAAAATAAGATATTCAGCCAGTGACGTCGGCCCGGTATAAAACTCCCCCGAATTGAATAGTTCGTTCGAAAGCGGTAAATAAATTCCCCGGGTGTGACTTTTTATTCCTGCAACGTGTAGTCCCGGATATGTTTGTTATTGAAACATAATCTCATTTCCCTTTTGAGTGCAAAATAAATTTTAGTGTTCCCCGATACGGTTGCGGGCGAACGCTGAATACAAACAATGTTTGCAACTGATTTTTAATACATCCATTTTATATAATACCTTCATAAACAAGTTGTTTATCACGGTTCGAGACCGTTTGCCCTTCCAATGGATAGGAAAGACATCCTTTGACATCGTTTTTGTTGTATTTTTTATTAAGTTTACATGGATATCGGAAATTGTTTCTTTATACAAACGTTTTACGATGTTTTATTATGGCTGGTTCTTCTAGCTAAAAAACTTATTTTTATATTTCATGTTTATTTTTCTTAGTATGTATGATATTAACACCATTATTAGCCAATATCTGTCACCCTATTTATGGCACGGTGTTTCTTGCGCCCTCTGAGAACTAAAAATTAATACCTACTACTTTTGCGCTGTATATCGAATTGCACTGACGAGCAATATAAAAAAGCCAGTAACAGCATGAAATATTTCCGAAGTAAAAAGCAATATTCAAGTATATTTAGCACTTAAAAAACCTATAAAACTGTTTTCAAGTTTTTGTTTACTTCATGTAGCTAACTTGGTGGTTTAGAAGATATTTAGATTTTTTTGGCACTTTGCAAGTGGCTTTTTTACCCGACTGCGGCAAAACAATATAATCAGGGTTATGTGTTTGACCTAGTATGGACGGTGGCAAAAACGAAACTATTTTATTCTATATAGTAAAATATACCGTAATATGATTTTATATGAAAGCGATTCATATCTCATCCCTAGGGACATAACTATTGGCTTGAACTATGCGAACTGCGAACCATCTTAATGTATTAGATACTATATGGTTCTGTATTTTCGTTTTGGCCACCGACTTCCGAAATACATAAAGTTATTTTTCACTTTTAAGTGTATTTTTGTGGAATTCGGTGGTTTTTGTTTTGTAAAAAAGTTATTGTAGTGTTTTTCTTTTTTTTGGACAAAGTTTTTATTTTTCACTTTTTAGCTGTGGTACCTGCCCCACACAAATTTGTATCACATTCGAATAATGGAAAAAACAAAAGATTTAAAAAAAGTTAACGAATAATTCCCCACCAGACCGCCCCGCTGGTGGGGCAAAGAGGCTAAAAATTGTCGGTAGAATCGGTTCGATTTGGTGGGGCAGATTCCACTAGTCTAAATTCTTGATGGATTCTGCCCCACTAGGGTTGGCACCTTAGAAATGTGTATGTTACCTACCTACATGTATTTACCTGCTCGTATTTTCTATTTGTTTGGAAAAGAACAGCACCACTGGGGCGACTTGATGGGGAAAAGTGGAATGATTCAAATTAATTATAATATATTTTTAGTGGATGAGACGATTGCAATGAAACAAAAACTAAATGTCTCTCTCTTAATTATAATCTTAATTACATTCTATGTAAAAATTTAATAGGACTGTAATTAAATTTCAAAAATATTATTTCTGTTAAATTGTATGTAGAAAAATGTATTTCATTAGTACCATTTTGGGCCAATAAAGAGAGATACATTGAGATGCAAAAAATAATTATAACGCCCTTTCTACACTTTCAAGCCAGTACTGAAAAATATTTGATTCCATCTTTATTATTACCTAGATAAGTTTAGATCACGTTTTATAAACCAAATGAATAAGATCTTTCATACAAACTACATATATACCCCCTTTTCATCCACAAAGGGGTTAAGAAGATGTGAAGCGTCGTATGCTGCCTCTAATATTAATTTGGGCGGCCACAGTCAATTAATTACAGGGTACCCTTGAAAGAGCTGTGGTCGACCTTAGTAAAAAAAACTTTGCAAAGGGGCAAATATAGGTACGTCGCGCTTAGTCATGTCAGAAGTTTGGAAGGGATAATTTGACCACACGGCGACATATCACTGACGTTTAGGATTATGAGGAACAGGGTGTAAAGTTAGTGATCCACCATAGAAAAAGGAGGATCCTCCGACCAGACGGGTGTTGTGTCTGGCGGGCAACTGCCCAGGTGTTGATGTCGGATAGTCTTATATTATGTCGTTCGTGCGGTAAACTCTAATTGCGCGATGCAGGATTTCATGTCTTCGATGCGTAGTTCGTATGTGGCGGTGTAACCGCTACAGATGGAAATAGCGAGGCTACAAAATCTGTCTTCTGACAATCAAGGCCACACATAACATACGACTCAAGTAGCGCAATTTGATACCGGGATATTACCATTAAAATCATTTATAGCAAGAGTACATCTCATGGCAATTCCAATAAGCCCAAACACGGCTAGGATACATTGTGACGAAGTTTCGGTGCCGTCCATCTTCATCTTCAGATAAGTCCGATGGTCATCAGAATTATTTATTTAAATGTGCTTAATTATCTTAATCGAGATATTTTATCGCCACCCGTGACATACTTATCATTGCGTAGTTCCAGTGGACATCTGCGGTCTTCTTCATCAGTTGACCAAATGATAATTTCTGAATTCATATGCTTAACTTGTTGCTGAAAATACCAAAATCGCTATGTGTATGTCTATAATATTTGAGGAGTTCCCTCAATTCCTCATGGATTCCATCATCAGAACTGAGTTTTGATAAAAACGGGACCAATCGGGAAGTATAACCTATCAAATAAAAAGAGAATTTTCAAAATCGGTTCATAATCGACGGAGTTAAGAGGAGGTATACATAAAAAAAAGTACAACCGAATTCATAACCTCCTCCTTTTTGGGAAGTCGGTTGATAAAATAACTATGATTTATGTTCAATTTTATTAGCTTCAATCGCTTATTTAATTAATTCAATTTTGCATACTCTTGTAACGTTTCTGTCTTCCACCATGGGAACAAGAAATGGATTTATGTGTATGGATGGTAATAAAAAAATAGTCGCAAGTACAAAAAAAAGTTTATATTACAAAACAAAAAGCAATTAATTTTTCGAACGCATTTCCTCATACAATTCTCGGGTACACATTGTTGAACCGTTCCTATGTTTTAGTTCATCTATCAGTGTGATGTCAACCTCCAATTCGGCAGAACTCGGTAAATTCCGCGCACACAAATAATCACTTTCCCCGTATCCCAGCGTAAAGTTTTCGTTCACATTTCTGGCAGCAAAAAGAATATGGTATTCCTTTTCAGCACAATTACAGGTGACATTCGTGAGGGTCATCAGATCAATCCCATTGTCAACGACTCGCGCAAGCTCTATTGACGGGTCTTGGGCACTACTCTTCCAAAACGGCGCTATACGTTCTTGGATTTGCGTTACCACAAGACGTGTATTGTTATTTCCGTCAGAACAAGAACACTGAATGTTACGTCGATCTTCAGTTATGGCAATCCTTGTGCACTCGGGCACACGGCTGCTGCTATTTGGATAAACCATGACTAACGTGTATCTTCCATAGATTTGATTAATATTAGCTCCTTGAAGGACACTCAGTAACGCTGATAGAATTATGACTTTCCACATTTTGAACACTGAATAGTGATGTCGAAGACAACCGACGTAGTCTGGTGTCTAGTTTGTACTAAGAATTATTGGGTGTGGGGTGTGGTGCAGATGATAAAGACGCTGACTGTAAACCCTTGACTTTTTGGTGATAAAAATATTAATAACACGATTTCAAAAAAAAAAAACTGCTTTGGCAAAAATGTTATTAACCTTGAAATTTATTTTGTAAGAATTGTAGTACATTACAGTTGGTCGGGTTATTTAATAGTTTATAAAAACAATTGCTAAAACTAGCATGCAAACATTACATTAATTAAATAAATGAAATTATGTTAATAAAATTGGAATAATTTCATTTTTGAAACCAATTTAGCGGCATGAGGTGTAAAGGGTGTAAAGTTCACTCATCCACCATAGAAAAGGGAGTATCCTCCGACCAGACGGGTGTTGTGTCTGGCGGGCCGACTGCCCAACTGTTGATTTCGGATAGTCTTATCTATGTCGTTCGCGCGGTAAACTCTAATTGCGCGATGCAGGATTTGTGTGACGTCATGCTGAAATAGTTGCACGAAGGCTGCGTCGAAGATCATACTCGGGGTCAATAATTTTTTTTTTTTTTTTATTTAATTTATCACAATCTTATTATAATATCTATGATGTAGGTGCACATCATAGATACTATATTAAGAATAAGAATGTCAATTTTGTCAAAATATAAAAGTAAAATGTCAAAGTTTAACACTCACAGTGTTTAAACTTTAGGTACTCATTCATAGAAGAGAATGATGTTTCTATAAGCCATTTGTATAACGCTGTTTTAAAACGATTGATTGGCAGTTCCCTTCATGATTTTAGTAATTTGTTATATTCCCACTTATGAAATTGGCGTTTTGTATGGAGAATTTTAAAGAAGTTGCATTTTTTAAATTCCTTTAACAACCATGAACACTAATGTTTAAAAACTTAGTTATCGTATGTCACTTAGATTAAGCGACAAAAATAAGTTTTAGCTAAGTTTTAAAACAAATAGTGGTAATTTCGACTAACAAAAACAGGAGTCATTTTTAAGGTATTTTTTATGTTTAGAAAACTATAAGTAATGAGGTTTTTTAACTTTTGGTAGTTGTCTATGATGGCCATTATTCGATATAATATCAAGCAATTGATGAATATTTTAAATCATAGAAGTGACGAAGTTATCTATTTGTGAGAAAAAAAACGCCAATTTCATAGGTAGGTACCTAATATATCCTTAGGTCCCCAAAGCAATTTCTGCAAATTGAAAAGCAATTTCTGTAATATAAAATGGCTTTTCATTGGAGGAATAATTAGTCTATCAGGTTATATTGTGTTATACGTACAGTGTCTCCAAGACGTTGAAATAATTCGGAGTACATTTTAACACAACATTCAAATATGTACATACCGGGAATAATTAATATGTTTTTATCATTAAAAAGAGGTTTACATGAAGTCAATGGCTTTAGTCAGTAAGTAGAACAAATTATATAAAATTTAATATACATAGGTATCCTTCTTGGTGTTTATTTGCGTGAAGAAATAATACAATGCAGACAGTGCTTCCCAAACACATTTTGAAATCAAGCTTACACATCTACGCTGGGGCTACATTGTCGCGATAAGGCGAACTAAACTTCGCACGATCTCTCTCGCACACCACTTGACGACTTGCTGAGCAACAGAGAGCGCCGAAGTATAGTTTGTGTTATCGCGATAATGTAGCCTCAACATAATAATATGTATATGTGTAAGCTTCACATAGTCAAAGTCAAAGTTCTAAGGGTGGCATAAAAACTCTGACACCAGCCGGTCTATTCTGTAATAATCTCACGGTGAAAACTTAGGTAAAGTGAACGTGAAGTGAGCTGTCATTCCACATGCTGCTAGGGACTGACAGCTCACTCCGAGCTCACTTCACCTAAGTTTTCACTGTGAGATGGTTACAGAAATAGCACTGCAGGTTAGTCAGTAACCACACGAAATAGAAGACGAAGAAGATCGTAAAATTGAAACAAAAAAATTTTTTTTTTTTAATAATTACTGTATTTGTAATGATAATACTAGCGGCCATCTAAAACCTCCAAGTTTCAACATACTAAGAAGTTACGAGAAGGTGTCTGAATTCCGTCTGCCAAGTAAATCCGTCTTAAGCTCCCGTCCTCAGCCAACACAAACAGAGACACAAGATTTTACTCTGACACTAATTTCTGCGCTATTCATACTTGAATTAATGAGCGAGACGGAGAATGTCGGACACATAGACACACACATCCATATGCATGTACATATGCTGGTGTTGTAATGTAAACTGCCTTTGTTTGCAGTTGCCTAACTACGCCACTGGTGTATTTTGTAGGGATTCGAGAGCGTACAGCGTAAGTTTGTAGTAAGCCGATTATTATAACTGTTTTGATATGATAAGTGGGCTGTGTAGATTACGTGTCAACTGGCAATTAGTTGGTCATAATAACTGTGTTAGATTAAGTTTAATACAAGCTTATATTGCCCTTATCCAAGGTAAAGACTTCTTTTGGTACAAAGAAGGTTTGAGCATTAATCCTAGCGATTGTTCGATGAACTCAGTAATTGAATATTTCAAAACATTATTCCCCACATAAATAATCATTCAGCAAAAGTTTATCGTCATAAAACTTGCATTTTCTATTTTCTAGACTAAAATCGAGATCAAAATGCGAATGAATAAATAACTATTTGCCAAATTAGCGGAAAATTCGATTCAAAAGATTTTAGATAGCAGTTTTAGGAATGATTCCAGAATTTTAACGACCACTTCAGATTTTATGTGTCGCCCGAGGTAATTGCTTTGAGATAGATTAAAATAAAGATATTCCAGTGTTTCACAAGAGATTCCAACTTTTTTATTGTAGGTAATATACCTATTATAAATACAGAACGAGAATTTCTGTTTCTTCTTGTATAGAAAGGGAATGTTTCCAACTGCCCCTCTGAAGGGAACAGTCTGATATAATTTAAAGACAGAACTTCGGTCATTTTCCTCACTCGAGTACTTTTTATACCCGAGGGGGAGGTACAATAGTTGTTCACAAAAAAGAATAATAAATCTATTTCCGCGCTGTAAATCTCTGTGACAAAGTGGTCCGTTGGTTCGTGTTTCACGTAAATGTTTTTACCTGTGACCAAATGAGACTGTCGTTCGTAAGGGTAGGGTGAAATTGGATTCATCATTGATTCAAAGAGGTCAACCCGCCGATACCCAACCCGTGTATTTGTGGATCGCGCCGTTTATGTGCAAATACAAGATTTTATTCAATACTGGATCTGATTGTGGGGTCAGCGCAATATGCTAAATTTAGGTTGGTACGGATGTCCGCAAATGGCAGCAGTGTGGCATGTTTAGGGTTATGCCGGTGAATAAAATGTAACCGACGTTTTAAAATAAAAATGGCGAGCGATAAGAATGGACTTATTTTAAATTTTTCAGGTTAAGCTCCAACATTTAGACAGGCTTAAAAAATGTAGTACCTAAAATGTTTTGAGTAAATCTGATAATAAAGAGATGAGTACATTTTTGTTGGAGTTATCTTTGCTAAGAAAATATTCAGTAATTCCGACTAGTCACAGAAAAATGTTTATCCGTTATTTTAATCAGTTCACAGTTATGAATAAAATTGTTCTAGTTGTAGTAGTGGAAAATGAGGACGGGAAAGAATATTTACATATTTTTATGTATATGTTATTATTTTTGCTCGGAATAACTTATATTAGAGCCTTGGCTTAATTCGCTTTTACGTAAGGTAATCTTCCTTTATGCAAAAAATCCTATTTCTCACTTGAAATACATTAGGTAAAAATTACAGTAAATAAATGAACACACACGAAAAAGATGGCCATACGTGTAATATAATGAATAGTGGTATAGTTTTATTTAAGGATTGCCCTTTGGTCAAGTAGTTGCAATCGTTACTACTGACCATGAGGTCCTGGGTTCGATTCCCGGGTCGGGCAGTGTTATTGGGTTTTTCCGTCTGAAATTTCTCAGTAGCAGCCCGGAGTGTGGATTTGTGCCCGGTTGATGGCAATAGGCTCGCTCCCATTACATAGGACTTATAACTGGCGAAATATAGGTACACCTATGTCTAACGTGGAATACAGGCGTAATGTTTTGAGTATAGTTTTTATGGCTATGCTTTTTAATTCGTTAATGTACCTAATTTATCAGGTGTGTACAGTTTTTAACTCGGAACCCATGTAGATTTAGGAAAACGAGGGGCCACAACCCTCTTTAATTGAATACTTTATTAATCCCTAGTTAACAAAGTCAAAGTCAAATAATTTATTAGAATTAGGCACATAAAAGGCTTTTTTGAACGTCAAAATTTCGAAACAAAATAATTGATTCTAGTCGCCCCTTCCAAAAGGTAGTTTTCGTATGGAGAAGAATGGGTAAGAAACTCCACCGTTACTCTTTTAAAATGTTCTCACAATATCTTGTATACATTAATTATTTATATAAAGACGATGCACCTAGAATAAGATTACCACGACCGGTAAAAAGAATGAAAAATGAAGCAATGACAGATAAATTATGTGATAGATGCATGGTGCTCACATATTTACAAACACTGTAAAATGATACGATATTCCTAACATTTTAACAACCAACAATATTTTAAATACCAACCAGATTGACCAGAGAAGAAATAGAAAGTGAAATAACAATAAAATAAAACGATACAGTTCTCATATTGCGCAACCGAGTCCATTGGCTTTTATGAGAGGGTAGATGTTAATGTGATCACTAACATACATATGGGTACCTACCTATGCCACAGAATAGATAAGTAGGTGCAGAAGGTTCCATAAAACGAGTGACAATACACGCACACATAATGCATCTATGTACCTAAAGATCAGTTTAGACGAAACCAGCGAATGCACATTCTATCCTCACCATGTTAAATTATTTTTGTGTAAAAAGGGTTATTATAGCATTCTTTTGTTGGCTTATCCACACTAAAAATGTCAAGAATATCAAGGAAAGGATGCTCTTGTTCTGGTTCTATGTTCGTTTGGTCTAAGTCTTCCATAAAGACAGGTCCACTCAATCTGAGTATTTCATTCTTCAAAAGACCATTTTAGACACCAATCTACATGGTTTTCACATGATCTGACCAAGATTATGTCTGTCATTTAAAAGAGACTGTGAACTTTGAGTTTGTTTCAGCCTTTCATTTCACGTATTTGACGTGTAAAAGTGTTTGTACAAACCTAGTTTCAGAAATAAAATAATTTATTATTATCATAAAATAACACATTACCCTCTTTTGCGTCGCACAGTCCGATAAAAAGCGAGTGCAAATGCACTCACGAATACGACTGATATTCGCTTGAGATCGCCGTAGGTACGCCTCTATGCGTGCTTGCGTATGATTTCGGCCGTTATATGGACCCGGCCTTCTGTGCCTATCTAGTTTGTGCCTCTTTGGATGCACGCTTGCCAAAATCACAGAGGACCTCTGGGCTATTTTCGGCTTAATAGAAGTCTGCATACGTGATAGTTTTTCGTAATCTTTTTGTGATATGTGATTTGATTCGGTAATTGAGTGCCGTTGTCGAATTCCTAAGGGAAGACTGTTTTTCTTGTGATATAAAGAAAATGTTTTTGAAACATTCGAGCGAAGCTATATGTGATATACACAATATTTAAAAAATGTACAAATTATAACCTCACTCGGTTACCATAACGTTTGTTATAAATAGCTGCTATTAAAATAACACTCATTGATTTGTTTTGAGTTTTTTTTATTGTAAGATAATAATTCAACGATTCGCGGATGTATGTCCATAGAAAATCAAATGATTTTAAAGAAAGCAATCAAATAAAAACAAACATTTCAATCGAACGAAACAAAAATAAAACACACGCTTAACCGTATTAGAGTTAATAAGTCTTCTCTGCCATCAAGCACATAGTACCTCAATCAATATTCTTCGCCAATATTGAACAAAACAAGAATATTTCATAAACTCCGGGATTACTCATAGCACAGAAATAAAGGAACTAATATTTATTTTGAAGTATTCTTCCAACAGTACTGTAAATTAAATTGCAACTGGAATTCAATTTCGTAGACTGAGATAGTATCTGTATCGATATTGTATAACTAGAGTAAACAATATGGTGTACAGCTTATTGTTGCTTAGTTTTCTTTTTAAGAGGTACTATTAGAATGCCTCTGGCAATACTAAGTGCAAGCGGCTATTGTACCATGATCTCCCGCGCGTCCTGCTAAGATGCTCGACGTATGCGTTGGGGGGTTAAAAAGGGTAAGAATAGAGGTCTATCTTCTTGGTTTGGTTGTTATCTGATCGCATTGCGTCTGCTGGGTCGATAAGATCGCTTTGTTTGCACTTCTATCTTCACTGTGTTTCGAGAGGTAATGTATCGTTCGCCTTTAAAAAAATGTAGTCAGGCACAGTCGTTGTTCATATTCTTTCATTTTATGAAATAGTTAGGTTTAGTAGACATTCTTGCCGTTTGCGAAAGGTATGTGAATATTTGAATGCATCTCATATCTTGATATTAGTTTGGAAGAAGAATGGAAGCTATCAGCGGAAGAATTTATTTGAATTTAGGAACTGTAAACAACCGACCGAGAGGCAAGGGGTTCAAATCCCATCCTTCGTGTCTCGTGTGTCTTGAACAAAATATAAAAAATACATACTGAAGATACATCTACAAATTGATAGTTATACATAAAGACACAAAATCCACCAGTCGTGGTAGATAAACATCGTTTACCATTCAACCAAAATATTGGAAACAGCAGATATTTTTTCACAATTCGAAGTTGGTCCGTCAACGTGGCAAAATAAAGTATGGCATCAAACATTGTAAGCCTCGAAATTAGATTTTATGGATTTTATATCTTTTTCGTAATAGTAATATAAAATTACTTCGCCTATTAACTGCCTCGTTGGTCTAGTGGTTGCAAGCGCTACTGCTGAGCATGAGGTCTTGGGTTCGATTCCCGGGTCGGGCAAAGTGTTATTGGGTTTTTCTATCTGGAATTTCTCAGTAGCAGCCCGGAGTCTGGATTTGTGCCCGGTTGATGGCAATAGGCTCGCCCCCTATTACATGGGACATAAACATAACTGGCGAAATGTGGGTGTACCTACCTACTACAGGTACACCTCTGCCCAACCCTTCGGGGAAACAAGGCGTGATGTTATGTCATGTTATGTAATATAAAATTAATAGTAACATACATACATAAACAGGCTCTTCCCATGGCAAAAACTACTCAACATTTATTTAATTACGTTACCACTTTGGTTAGTTACCAACTAAAAACTTAAGCATTTACTCAAGAACCGTACTTACACTTACATAAGTTTTCTCGCATAACGAGTCTATTCACAACAAAAAATTGCGTTAAATTGGAAAATCAGTGAACAGCAACGTTGAGAAAATTACATTTCTTTCACGCAGTAACTCAGTGGATTGCTGCTGAGAGATTTTGTGTTATTATATAAAGAGCAATTGAAAAATATCTAATAATTCGTCAGAGGGGTACTTCGCCCTTTAACTGGGGTAAATTGTAAATTGCGATGGGGTTTATCAAAGCAGAGGTAGTTCCGAGTCGAATGTCAGGAATTACCTCTCTAACAAGAGGATTTTTTAGGGAAATATTCAAATGATCCTATAAAAACTTACTAACATTCTAATTATCAACACTTTTAAAATTATTAAACCTCTAAAAAATTTTTGCGCATCCAATGATAGGTACATACATTTTTTTAACAAATGAGCCTCTTATGTTATGTTACTCGTAAGTTAGAATTGTGAGCAACCATGCACAAGCCGAATTGGTTGAAGTAACCAAGCTAGGACACCCCCACCAAATGGATTAGGTTAGGTTAGAACTGTGGCCAACCGCGTGTGAGCCGAGCGAGCGAAATGAGCGGTGCAGCGGAAGCGTCCAGCGAGTGCTAGATACAAGTTGGACGCAGTTTCTAGACTATATAGTATTTTTAAGTCCCCATAATCAGAATTATTAGAGGTTCAGAAAAAGAGGCACATTAACTATATTTGACTGTTCAATAATGTTTTTAGGAACGCAAAATAGGAGTTATTTGAAGTTCGATTAAATCACATGTCTATTTATATAAAATAGACATGTGATTTAATCGAACTTCAAGTTGTACAAACGTACGTGAAAGTTTTTTTTTTTATTGGTTCACCAACTATATTCTTTAGACAAGTTTTATGCTAGGTAACATAGAAATTTTGCATGCAACAGTATAGTAATAAAATGGTAGGATTTTATTATGCTTAATGAAGTTGTACAAATATTTTAGTTAGTTAGTAGGTAAAATAAGTTATTAAAAATGAGTTAGATTTAACATTTAGATAGGTTAAATCTATCTCATTATTAATAACTTATTTACCAACCTTTAACTTATTTACTTTAAAATATTTGTGCAACTTCTTTAAGCATAATAAAATCCTACCATTTTATTTCTATAACCTCATATTAATCAGTAAGTTGACAACAAGTTATAACGGGATCAACATAAACTATGTTTTGGTTAAGTTATCAAAATAATTTGGCTTCGAAACCGTCACGACCTGATTGATATTATTATGATGTTCTCTTTACTTTGTTATATTTATAAGTTATTTACCTAAACGATAAGTGAATAAAAAGAATTATTGTATATATTTACCGCATATATTGTTTTGCTAATCTATTTGACTTATCATCAACGATACCTACAATAATTATGTTAATTTGAAGTGTGAAGTGTTTACCGCATTTTTTTATTTTTTATGAAACGTTGCCCCACTCTTGGAATTTCTCCTGTATCGTAGGTGCGTTTATAAACATTTAAACTCACATACACAAACAGCCAGACCTTTTTTTTTTTTTTTTTTTTGGGTGGGAAATCATCAAATGACGTCTCCCGCTCTGGGTGGAGCGGGAGGGCGTGTCAGACTCTTACTGACTAAAACCCAGCCGTGTTCCTTCTCTTGCCTGTGCAATGCCAGGGGGCCACGGTATCCCTTTCGGACTTTCCCGCAACCCCGGCAGGCAATGGTCTCATCGGACCCCTTCATTCGCTGACATCTCTTTGAGGCGCGCGTGGAACACAACGCGCCGTCGACCCAGGCTTGGTCCTTACCGGACGGCGAGCTACCCATTGCTCACCGTCCGCAAGCCCGCGCCTACGGTGGCCGGGAATCCGCGATCGATTCCCGACGCCCAGGGCGTCTCCTCCTGCGGCGGCTAGGGGCGTGAGGGCGCGAAATTTGCCTCTCCCTCACGCGCTCCGCCTCCTCCTTCGCGAGCATTACTGCTTCGCAGAAGGAGGTGACGGCCTCCCATGCCCTCTCGCTCCGTACCATGGCCTGGACCAGGGCCGGACGCGAGAGATCCCCGCCACCGATCGCCTCCACGAGGACACGGCGGTGCTCTGCCCAAGCCGGGCATACCTCCACCGTATGCTCCACCGTGTCCTCCGGGCGATCCACGCAGTGATGACACCCGGGCGTTTCCTCCCGCCTTATCCGAAACAGGTACCTCCCGAAACAGCCGTGTCCGGTGAGGACCTGCGTCAGGCGGAAGGTGAGGACGCCGTGGCGCCTCTCCAGCCACTCCTCAAAGAGGGGACTTATCGCCGCAATAGTGGCGTGCCCAGCACTGGGTTGCGACAATCGCACTCTCCATGACGCCATGAGATCCCGTCGGAGCTCTGTCCGCTGTGCCGCGATTTCTCGCGGCATCGGAGTCAAGCCCCGGCGTTTCGCCTCCTCGCGCCACTCCCAAATATGCGCGAGGACTTTTGCCTCCAGATCCCATGGCGGCAATCCGGCAAGGAGGCTCGCCGCCTCACCGGAGACCGTGCGGTATCCCGGGACCAGCCGGTTGGCCATGACCCTCTGGGACGCGTTCAACCGGCGGGCAGGCCGCCGCCTCAAGGAACGCGCCCACACCGGTGCCCCGTACAGGGCCATGGACCGCACGATCCCCGCGTATAGCCTCCGGCAGGAGGCGTTTGGACCCCCTAGATTGGGCAGGAGCCGCTTCAAGGCAGCCCCGGCCCGCTCCAGTCTGGGAGCCAAACGTCGGAAATGCTCCACGAAGTTCCACCGACTGTCGAGGACGAGTCCCAGGTACTTCATCGTCGACTCGACGCCGATGCGAACCCCTCCTACCGTTATTTGGGAACCCGACGGTGGCGCGTTCCGAGGACCATGAAAACACATGGCCTCGGACTTGTGCAAGGCCACAAACAGCCAGACCTGGAACAACTACTTGTAGATAATACAAATATTTGTTCCGTGTGGGAATCGAACCTGCGACACACAGTGCCGCAGTCAATTGCTTAACCACTGCGCCAACCGTGCCGCCGAAATGACAGACTACTATAGTTAGTTAGTTTAGTTTACGTTACTTAGGTCATTATAACTTCTTTTAATAATGGTACAAAGTAAATAAATAAGATTTTTACGTTTAAGCTAAAAAAAAACAAAAGAATCCTTGTTATATGAAACAATAAATACCTTTATTGTGTAATTAGTACATTACTGCAGCGGCCTGCAGGCGTTGATGGACGAATGTGAAAAATTTTGGCAGATGAAAAGCCTAGGCACACATAATTCACATTATGTGTGTCTCGCATTGGCCGCAACCAGGCATCGATGGACTCGGTTTACTAATGATAACCATAAAATTGACTGTCATAATTTACATTAGCATAACGAAATTAAGCATAATGATCATTACTCATAGACATAAATGTTTTGCCATAATGTTTATTGCCATAAATACTGTTGGTATAATAATAAGCATAATTTTAAAAAGTATAATGTTATAAACGCATAATGATATTTACGCATAATATTCATAGGAATAAAAATAATAAACCCTAATAGATGCAACTCATATAAAAACAATCATGTTCGTGGCTCAGGGGCCCTATTATGAACTCTTATTTCCAGGCAGTTTACGGCGTAAACAGAACTGCCTTGCAATTTCGTATTATGAACTCGTCAAACAAGCCAGTCAGTGGTCACGTGACACCCTGGCCGGCTTCTGCCCGACTATTGGCTGGAAATACCGTATTATGAACGTTCGTTTGACATTTCTTGACATATTAAAACTGATATTAAGTAACCTCACAATCCAGTCAATTTCCGCTACTTCATAGGAGTTTTTATTGAATGGTTTTGGATATTTTTGGCGAAATTATTCAGAGAAAATATCACGTGTGACGAATATGTACCGTTCGAGTTTCTGGAAACTCCGGAAAGTGGCACTTCTGATCAAAATACCAAAATAACGGTAAAATTTAAAAACTCCTACAATGTTTCAAACTAAACATAAGTTAGGCTCCGCCGAGGGCGATAACTCTCATCCATTGAACTATAATAATTTCAACAGCCTAATAAATGGTGCACCATGATAATTACAAAATATTACCATGATAGAAAGAAAGAAAGAAAATACATTTATTTGGCACAGACTAAAAGGCACACAAGTAGAAAGAGAAAAAAAAATAAGATAAAAGGAAAGAATACAAAATAAAAAGTGTAAAACTGCATTGCATGATACCAGCAGGAATGTGTGCCTCGCGGCTACGGTTATAGGTAAATATAACATGTTGAAAACTGGATATTTAGTAAAAACACCACACCACCATATCCATTCATTATCCATATTTTTGTTTATACTCTGAAACGAGTAGGTACTTACTTGTGAAGGGACATAATACATTCTGTGTAAAAAGTACTGGGAATTGTTCAATAAAACCATTAAGTAATTTATTTGTCAAAATTTATTTTGTCGGCTCCAAAGTAGGCCCTTTCGCTTGCAATACAGCTACGCCAGCGCTTGACCCAGTCCTCCATACATTTTTGGTAAGCTGATTGAGGTACGGTCTAAAACTCCTTCAGCGAATTTTCTTTTATAGCTTCAATCGACTCGAAACGTCTTCCTCGAAGAGGTAATTTTAGCCTCGGGAACAGGAAAAAGTCAGACGGAGCCATATCATGTGAATACGGCGCTTGGTCGATGACATTTGCTGAATTTTTGGCTAAGAACTCTTGCACAATGATGGCTTTGTGTGATGGTGCATCATCATGGTGCAAAATCTATGAATTGTCGTTCCACAAATCTGGGCCGTTTTCAGCGGATATTCTCTCGAAAACGCCTCATAATGCCTAAATAATACTCTATAATCACTGTTTATCCCTCTGGAAAAAAATCGTTGGGCACTACACCGCGGTAATCTAAGAAAACTATCAGCATAACTTTCGTGGTACTTTTTATAGAGAGTATTATACAAACAATACGATAGTATTATTTTATTAATTGCAACAATAAACATTTTCCAAGAATGAAGTTGTCAAATTCCCCGTTGAACATCAAGTGGAATACGTTCGGAAAAGTTATTGTTAAAAGAATCTCGCGTTACAATTTACAAACACGGAAAAAATAAATAAAAATGAATTGTATAGCACAATAAACATTGCCTTCATATATTCACCTACTTTTAGTAACTATATTAAGATATATTTATTATTTTTATCATAAAATACGTGATCTAAATAAAACCGTAACTTACCGATAAATATTTATTTGTGTTTCTGAACGTTACGGCAGAGAATTTCAAGCCAGCCACGGACAAACTAGCCAGCGTAAAGTCGGTCAGAATTACCGATGTCATAATACGAAATATATCCAGCCAGTGAAATGAATTGCCTGGAACTTGCCTGGTTTTTTAAAAGTTCGTAATAGGCCCCCAGGAGTGGAACGCCGCTACTTAACCAATTCTAATATAATAATTCCCAAATTATAATAAATAATGTTTATATTTATGGGTCAAGATTAATAGACGAATAATAAAATGTCTTAAAAATGTATGCAACTCCAAATTATGCCAAAACAAATGACAGTTATGATAACCTATGCTTATAATATAAAAGTTATGCAAAAACGTTTTGCCAAACAATATTATGCCTTAAAATTTTATGCCAAGTGGGAGGGATTAACGATGGACTGACGTCCATGAATGCCTGGTTGCGGCCGAGATTTTTATAGTACTTATCTCAAATAATGCGTGGAAATTAAAACTAACTAAATTAATTATAAATTCCAGAATCAATGACGAACAGTAATCATTTTTCACAGAACAAAAAAAAAATCTTTCTTTTAAGTAAAAAGGAAATACCTCTATTTGCCAGTTCGACATTCAAATAAAATCTTTGTTATGGTATCTCCTTGGTCCAGCTTGGTTATGTTCCGAAATAAAAAGTTCGTTCTATTTTTAAATTATACACATTATTTGAGTTAGGAATTTTCATAGTAATTTATTCGCCCGCTAAACACGACAGATATGAATTTTCATACTAACATTGCCGGCCGCTGCTCCACATGTATTGGACTGTAGAGCATTTTCGATGTATCTCGAAGACGGTTGTCAAAGTAACGCTCGAATTTCCAAGCATGCTTCAGAAAAATAAATAAATTAGATAATGGCTCCGTACATAATAATATACATTGAAATCGAATCGGAGCACTTATCGTAGTCTATTTTGAGTTTTACTTGAGTATCATTACGTGTATGATAATAATCATTGTTTGTATAACTACTTGTCTAGTAACAGCTAAGTGTGTAATGAATTTAAAAGAGCGTGAATACTTCTTTAGGCTTTGGAAGAGTGTGTGTCTATAGTTTGTGTCGTTGAGTTCCCTTCAAAATGGTTGAGTTAAACGGTGCTGATCCATGCGTCATGTTCGTGAACGGGCGCCATCAGTAGGGACTGGTCATCTCTTATCTGCCACGGCTTATTTTAATTTTTGAATTGTTTTTTTTTTTTTTTTTTCGGACGCTTTTTACGTACACGTTTTTCTACATTGTTCTCACACGTATAATTTCAACATGAATGATGTAAACAATATTTTGTAAGAATTTTTTTTTTTTTAAAGAGTGTCCGTGGAGTTTCTTGCCCGTTCTTCTCCATAGGAACCTACGCTTTGAAATGGGCAACTAGCTTCATATTTCTGACTGACTGACTCCTTGACAATTCAAAAGTGCCTGTAAATGGTTTAATTGAAATAAATGCTTTGAGTTTGAGTTTGAGTTTTGCTGGAAATATCTACAGCTATTTCTCAGCACTTTCAAGACTTTACAGGGAGATTTAAGGCTTGTTGTTTTATTATATAGCTTAGTTTGTATCCCACTGTTGGGCAAGAGCCATTCTTTCATGTCTGCCCTAAAATAAATTCGTAATTTTATTCCAGATTTGTTGCCCGGTCTCCATCAAATATGTCTTCTAAATTAAACCAGTAGTTACTATATATGTGCTATACAAGCCAGTACCGTAGAACACTGCAGTCAGCTTCCAATCTAACCATGAAACTGAATTAGCATCTAGTGTTTTGAACAAGGAGCAAATTGCTACCAAATCAATACTCCTTAATTACGATGTAAAACATCGCGGCTCGCAGTATTCACCTTGAAACCACAGAATAGGTAACAAAAGGAGTAATAACTTTAAGGCAAAAGCTGTAAAACAAATCGGCATGGAGACTTCGTATACAGGGTGGCAGGGACATCGATGTGCAACTTGTTACCATGGGTTCAGTTCATGATTCTGGATCCCCCAGCGTTGAATATTTTCATCCATTTATAAAAAAAATGCTGTTCCATACATTTTGACTGCGTAGGTATTGCACTTTTGTAGGAACCCTGCCACCCTATATTGTCGCGACAATCATTAACCAGAATACTACTTTAAGTCTACTGTCTTCTGAAGAAGAGTACGGTGGCATTACTAACTGACTGGGCAAAAGGTAGGAAGAAGTAAGGAAGTTTAAAGGGGTTAAGAATAACTTTTACTTTAGGTAATTTGGAAGTGCCTTTTTGTTATGGAAAGTCTATAAAGAAAAGAAAGAAAGAAAATACGTTGATTTGCGGTAAAGAACAAAACACGAGAATAAAAAATTGGGGGAAAATATGCGTCAGGTCCACGCAAAACGACCATGGCTCAGCATAATGCTGCGACCCTATGCGAGACAGTGCCCCAGCGCTGGTTTTCAGCGACAGCCGGTGCTGACTTGAAGACGTCAACAGGTGCAGCATATAGTGAAATAACAAAATCAGAAATCAAAAATAAAATAAAATAAATACAATTCTTCCTTAATGTTTATATAAATATAATATTTAAAATGGCAACATTTAAATGAATCATTTATCTTAATTTAAATCTCGTAGTAACTTTCTGTCTGGGGATGGCAGAGTCTTCCTATCCCTTATGACGGACGCCGTGTTGAGCTCATTTTGGGTAGGTTCTGAGATCTTCAATAAAACGCACTCACTGGTTGCCGATAAACTTTTGGCTAATCGCACAGGAAAAAGAAAATCTAAAAAAGATCTTTCCATAGTTCTTGTCCTCCTCCGACCAAATTAAGAGCATGACGGCCAACCTCAGTGGAGACTAGCCATCGACGCGGGAGATATTATAACAAGAAGTGTGTGAGACACAAGTGCACTCTCTCTTCACTCATTCTCATAGTCCAATCTTTCCATACAAAGTTACTGAACTGTATGTAAGAGTACCTAATTATGCTAACGTGATTTTTGTATTCCCAAAAAATCGTCAAACAAAACTGGCTTCGTACGTAGGTACTCCAAATCCCTACTATTCCGTATCTCGTAACTCGACAGCGCTCATCTCGAGGACTGCGGAATATTCACATTACTAGGCGCGTTGTTTCGGCAAGCGTGTTAATTCCCGGCTCGAAGTAATCAAGTTAGCAAAACTTCGCGACTTATTCCCGACTGGCTAATGAACGTTGTCGCTGCAAGTGCACAAGAGACTTCAGACGTGTCTCAAATTACGTATTATTCAAGGCGTTGATGAGTAGGATTTTGTGTGTGTTGTTTTGTTATCTTAAGAATGTGTTTGTGTAACAAGTTATTGTCTTAAGTCTAAATGCCACCGCTATTAAAAAGGAAAGAAAGAAAGATAAATGCATTTATTGTAAATATATTTATTTACCATAGTACGGAACCCTTCGTGTGTGAGTCCGACTCACACGGTTTTTTTTTTGTTGGAATGCCTATTTTTTTTTTTTTTTACTTTAAATACACACGTTTCTTGTTTGGGGCCTTTAATTACTATTTTTTTTTATTTTTTGTTCACAATATTATGTGCAAATTTCTACTGTCTACCTATTGCGGTTCATGAGATACAGCAAACAGACAGACGGTCAGCAACCGGACAGCGAAGGCATAGTAATAGGGTTCCGTTAGACACTCTTCGGGTACGAAACCCTAAAAACAGCTTAAAAAACCAGAAAGAAAATAATGCATATAATGCCAAAACAAAGTCGGTTTTAGCGCTATTGACCGACACTTTAAAAAAATAACATTGTTTTCGAGATTTTAAAAGGAACATAAACCATTCGTTTGTTAGAAACCTGAATTTATTCCAGCGGGTTGAAAAACTTGAAATGTAAATAAATGGTTTATAGACTAATGGGAGGCTTAACATTCACTTTGTCCTCGTTTAGATTTATAAAAATAAAATGCTTTCTGTATACTTACGGGCAAAGACACACATCTGGGAATATAGTAAAGTACTTATATTTATGTAGGATAAAATGACATTACAACAACAAAAAAAAATTTTTGCTAAAAACAAACTGTTGACAGTCGACATTGAAATTTGATTGCATAACACTCATGTACAGTCTATAAATTAATTATTTATGTAATTGATACCCTACGTCAATTTTTCGTGTTATAAACCATTTCATGCAATTGCCTAAGAATGACAGTCGTAATTTGGATACACAGGTATTTTGTGTTTGGTAGTCAATGTGCAAAACAATTCATTTCCTTGGCTATACCTTCTTACAGTTTGCGGATGTAAAGTAGAATGGAAGGAAGGATCGTTTTTTGGTTAGACTGGAAGACGACCCCAATATAGTTGGGATAGGCGTAGCAGATGATGTTGATGTGGAATGGAAAGATATTAGGATTTTTTATCGAATAGCAACATGTTCTCTAGCGCATTGTGGCATACTATCGGGAATAGCGCTGCTCTTGCGGCTGTTTCAATGAACGGCTCATGCTGTTTATGTGTCAGGCCCATACCGTGCAGCGTCGCGTGCGCTGCCTCCGCCGGCAGAGAACACACTGGAGTTATTAGGACCACCTGTAAAATAAAAGAAACATGAATACTTATCTATTGTATTTCGGCGTTACGTTATAACTCAAACTCAAATCATTTATTTCAAATAAAACAATTACATGCACTTTTGAACTGTCGATCGGTCAGTCAGAAAGATGAAGCTAGTTGCCCATTCCAAAGCGTAATGGGTACCTATGGATAAGAACGGGCAAGGAACTCCAGGGACATTTTTAAATCAAAATATGGTTACAAAATATTGGTTACATCATCCATGTTGAAATGTGTGATGTGTTGAATGTGTGTGTGAATATGTGAGAATGATGCAGACCGTTAAAAGCGTCCGTAATAAAACAGATAAAAAAAACAATTCAAAAATTAAAATAAAACCAGCCGTGGCAGCTAAAAGATGACCAGTCCCTACTGACGGCGTCCGTTCACGAACTTGACACATAGATTAGCAGCATTCAGCTCAAACATTTTGAAGGGAGTTAAATGATCCAACACACGTGCCACCATCAGCGAGGCATTAGAGTGCTGCGCATGACATACTCCGAAAAATCTGGATGGCAACCAACCGATTATCCTATAAAGTTAAATTTTGCGAGCACATTCGTAAGAAGCTGGCAGTATCATCACAACGTTAATGTTTTCCCATTGTTTGTCTTATTTGTTTTAGTGAATTCGTGTATGCGTAATAATAGCACACATAAATATAAATATATTTAAATGTATATATTTATTTGTGCTTAAATATGTTTTTTTTTTTTTTTTTTTTTGCGTATATTTTTTATATATTATTATATTTCTAGTTTGTAATAGGTATAATTATGTGTATCTTTATATTTACTTATATATTTTTTTACTCCTCATTTTTTCGTAAATGCACTGTTTGTCTCTGCATCACCCAAAAGGTTGACTCGTAGAAAATGCCTATGGCATTAAGTCCGCCTCTGTATATTTCTGTGCTTGAAGTATCCAATAAATAAATACTCTCACCCTCCAGGGCACATTCAAGTCAATGAAAGACGTACCCAGTAAATGGTAGCTTTATAGTAGGTACATAGTATAAAGTGATGCTGACGGGTTTCTTGCTATCCATTGTTATCCGATACCATTTTGAATGTACTACGTCTGGCGCACCCTGAGCATTTAGCTCTACTACCAGTGAGTTGAGCTATTCTCATACCTATATTTCTACATGATAGTTTTAAGTTCCTCGTAAGTTAAGACTGACTCGTTGGTCTATTGGTCGCAAGCGCTACTGCCGAGCATGAGGTCCTGGGTTCGATTCCCAGGTCGGACAAAGTGTTTTTCCATCTGGAATTTCTCTGCAGCAGCCCGGAGTCTGAATTTGTGCCCGGTTGATAGCAATAGGCTCGCCCCCTATTAGTGGGACTTAAACATAACTGGCGAAATGTTGGTGTACCATATGATAGGTACACTTGTGCCTAAACCCTTCGGGAAATATAGGCGTGATGATTTTCTGTTATTAGGTGATATCTACTTATTTGCTTGATGTTTGTGCTATTGGCAGGAAAAAGAGTATTGATAATGAGGTAATAAAGAAAATAATAAACAACATACGCGTCGTCCTTTAGGATTGTGAAAGAATCGCAAGCAGCAACTCTCAAGAACTCCAGAAAAGTTATAGTAAAGATACGTAAAGTTCTTCTTTCTGGCCGTCTCCACTGGATTTTGTTCTATGAACCTCAAACAAGACCGCCTTTCTAAGTAGCTGTGTCCCTTTTTCACTATGCTTATTAGACGTTTTAGGCCTGCAAAATAGAAATTGTTTTGAAAAATTTAAATAGCACCATTTTTTGGTCTTTTTTATTTTGAGGACTTTGTTGTTGAACAACTAAACAAACCAAAACCTATAATTATAGGTTCTTGATAATTATTCATCTGCCAGAAATAACTCGCAAGATTTTTCTAAATTGCAAAAAACTGTCAGTGGACCGATTTTATGAATTTTGGTCTCTGTTAGATGTCCAATTATCCAGTTTGTGACAGAGCGACCCTCTTCAGTATATACCTGAAGGGAGGGGGAGGGGCACCAAAACCCATTTTTTCATTGGAAAAAGAATGAAAATACTTTCTTATACGTTGATGATTACTCGCCAAATATAGTATGACGGTATGACCATTATTGTAGTTGACTTTTTATGGCTAGACTCGAAAGCCCTTAAGTCAAATCCTTAAAAGATTTGACTTAAGTACTTCCGAGTCTATCTTACCAAAGCGAGGTCGGTTCAATCAATATTTCTTACGAACAATGTCAGGTTTGCTACAAACAGACTTAACATTTACAAAGGAGTTCTCTCACCGTGTGTGAATACTACAGTGCTCCCAGAGGCTGCTAAAATATTCATGTAGGTTCAGGCGAAACGAATCAAACAATCGAGTAATTGTTACATCTAACGTACCCGTTTCTAGTTTAATGGATGTAGGTCTTACCGCAAATCTACCGGGAATAGACTCTGTTTGTATGTAAAATACTTGTAGGAATATACTATGTGAGGAACCAAAGGAAATGTAGGTAACTTATTGGTACAATTGTGTGTTAATTTTGTAGTTCCCTTTTCTTCAAGTTAGGATGATAATGTCAGTTTGATTAGCTTATCGGAAATTAAACATAAACCATTATTAGTTAAGCCTTATCACTTTGTAAACGAAGACATTAAAAACTTTCCAGGGGAGCTATTAACCTTTCGTATGACGTAATTACAGAAACAATTAAAAAGTCATTGTGTCTCGTGTGGATCTACGTTCTGGTTCGTGGATATACGAAGAGTTAACCGAGAGAAGTTTATCGAAAAATAAAAACAAGCTGATAATATTATTTATCTATGTCTCAAACTACACCGTACATGAATGACAAAATAAATTATAATACAAATTGTTCCATTTAAAGAATTTTACACGTCATACGTACTCACCTCATAATGATGTGTCAAGACTTTTCCACACTACATATGTTGATCTAAAGATAGTGTGGAAAAGGCCAGGCAGCCGCCGGCGACGGCTTCCAGTCCTCTACCAGTACCTCTCTGACTTCCACAACCCAGTCACCGGGTCACACGATACCCCGATACCCATATATGATGTCATACTTACCTATTGAATAAAAATTAAAGACGAACGGTATTTCACCAGAGCTCCATTGACAAGGCCAATTATCTGGCAAATCCGTTGAAATTACTACAACAAATTCGGGACAAATAAATAAAATAAAAAAATCCACGGGAATTTAAGATAAAATGTTTGGAAATTGTTTCCGAACGAACCATTGTTTGAATTGCAAGATTCTGAAATAATTATGTTTAAATTACAAAGTAAAACAGAGAGATTTATTATCCAATTTCCGCTATGGCGTCGCGTTATATGTACACGGTCCATGCTTCGAATTCAACAATGAAAACTTATCGATCTCATTATTTTTCTACTATAAAATATGATGCCGTATATCAAAACGTCGATGAATCATGGGAATACCATGATATTGGTAATATATTTTGCGCGTGTTCCGAGTTTTTGATAACGGATTTAGAAGCTATGTAAATAGACATAATCGAAAGATATCCTGTTAGATAGATTAGCTGGCGCACCTACCTACCCTACCTACCTACCCTACCTACCCTACCTACCCTACCTACCCTACCTACCCTACCTACCCTACCTACCCTACCTACCCTACCTACCCTACCTACCCTACCTACCCTACCTACCCTACCTACCCTACCTACCCTACCTACCCTACCTACCCTACCTACCCTACCTACCCTACCTACCCTACCTACCCTACCTACCCTACCTACCCTACCTACCCTACCTACCCTACCTACCCTACCTACCCTACCAACCCTACCCTACCTACCTACCCTACCCTACCCTACCTACCCTACCTTCCCTACCTACCCTACATACCCTACCCACCCTACCTACCCTACTTACCCTACCTACCCTACCTACCCTACCTACCCTACCTACCCTACCTACCCTACCTACCCTACCTACCCTACCTACCCTACCTAACCTACCTACCCTACCTACCCTAACTACCCTACCTACCCTACCTACCCTACCCTACCTACTCTACCCTACCGAGATAAAAAGTATCCTATGTCCGTCTCTGGTTCTAAGCTACCTCCCCACCAATTTTCAGCTAAATCAGTAAAGCCATTCTTGAGGTATAAATAGTGTAACTAACACGACTTTCTTTGTAATAGATTATGCCATGCAACATAATCAGCCTATAATATTCCCACTGCTGGGACACAGGCCTCCTCACCGTGAGAGGGAGTGGGCCGTAATCCACCACGCGGGCCCGGTGCGGATTAGTAGATATCACATGTCTTCATTTTTGGTTCTAGAACATGCCGGTTTCCTCACGAAATTTTATCTTAATCAGTTTGAGAGCAGTGATGATGAAATAATTTACACAAAGTAAAGTGTCTGTCAGGGTTCGAACCTACAACTCGAAAGTCGCGGGGCTACCACTGCTCTCCATGTTATGCAGACATTGAGATTTTTGGACAAGATATTTTTGAAGTTAAAACAAAATTGTATTCTTCAGCTTTCGCGAATGGTGAACACCCATAGACGTCACAATAATTATCTCTCGTTAAGTGCTGTGAAAGCATTACTTTAGTACTTAAATAATTAAGGTGATTAAAACTGAAACAACTAGAAAAAATTGTGAGATAAGAAACTCATTTTTAACTCCCGACGCAAAAAGATGTTATAAGTTTGATCGCTATATGTGTGTGTCTGGCTGTGTGTCTGTTTGTGGCAGCTCTAAAACGGGTGGACCGATTTGAATGCGTTTTTTTTTTTAATTTGAAAGCAGGTTTCTTTCTAGCGATGGTTCTTACACATTTTTATCAAAAATCTGTTCAGCCGTTTGAAGATTATCAGCAATTTGAAATTTGGTATTCTGGTATTTCAATGATATTAAAAGTACATTATTATCATATTACAAGTACATACCTTGAACTGATGCTGCAGAATCACCTGAAATTTGCAGGATACCCCACTTTGTAACCAACTTACAGCACAGGTATCGTGTTTGGGTTCATTGGAATGGTCTCAATGAATAGGTTATAGATAAATGATGAACAGGGGCTGGTGATGGAGTAGGAAAAAGAAATGAGGAAATGAATATGGTTTTGTAAATATTAATATTATTTCACTTCTAATTATAAATGAATTGAATTTAAAAAGGTTCCCTATACATTTGCATATAATTTTAAGAGCTAATATAACTTGGCTTCCTTTTGTTTCTCATAATTAAATCTTCGCATAATGTTATTTACGCATAACAGCTTACGCATATTTTTTTAAGCATACTTTCTCTGATCATAATAATGACTAAGCATAACATTCTAAAGCATAAAATCATTTACTCATAATGATATTAAAACATACTTTTTATAGGCATAACAGAGAAGCATAATTATGACTTCTAAAATGTTAGCATACATCATGCATGCAAGCAAGCATGCAGAAGGCATGGTTTCTGTCACGGCTCCGGTGCTGCGGGGCTCCGGCGGTCCCACGCGAGCTTATTGTCGTAGATGTGTTTAACGCTCACCACCTGCTCCTCAGCACGCGAGCCGCCGCGCCCCTCAGAGGGCAGATAGCAGATAGCATTAGGGCAGATAAGACTACGTGGGGTAGATTTTGCAGCGATTCGTTTATGTGGTGACACACTTTTGTATCACAACATACCTATTGATTTTTTAAGGGAATTCTTATACATTTATATTAATATTTTTTGTAATTGTATGCCTAACTACTTTTATGCTAATAGTCACTATGCCTAGTAACATTATGTGAGTTAAATTTATGCCAAAACAAATTAGCCTTTAAGATGATTATGCCAACATAAACAGTATGCCAAAAAAAAATATGGCAAAGTATTATTATGGCAAAACAAATTATGCCAAAACTGTTATGCCAAAGTATATTAGGAAAGAGAACATTATGCAAATAGAAGGGATCCCATTTAAAAATGTTTAATTAAAACAACATACCAAGTGAAAAAGACTAAAGATTCAAAACCGTTGAAATCTAAAACGAGTAAAATAATGTTTAATTTTGTATTCCAAATTATCATTAAATTAAAAATTGTTTGCGCAAAACACGAAGCCGCTAGGATACGACAACGAGCGTAATTAGAGAGAATATGGACGTATCGTATCAGGCTCGTCTTGCCTCGCTCCACAAAAGCTAATGAATAATTTCTTGTACCAAAGAGTTTCCTTCTTCTTTGGCTCCACAGTGTACAAAGAACGCGGTATTTAAACTTTGCGGTCTCCCGACAGCGGGACGGCCATGACTACACAGAGTAATTTTCAAAAAAAGCAGTCTCGAATTCGCTAGCAGAAATGCAATTAGTGGGATCGGTCAAGTTCAAATTGGATCTTTACCAACTTTGCATTAAATGAAATCTGAAGAAAATTGTGTTCTCGTTTTAAAAAGGCTTTTCATTTTACTTTTAAACTATACTTGGTAGTAAGTCTTTTACTGGTACTGTGTTTTAATGGATTTCGTTACCGCACTGCTGTAAACCACATTTTAGTAACTAATAGGTAATAATATAAAATGGTGGGAATACATTTAGAGAGTTTGCATTGATATATTACCTACTGGAACTGCATTTTATTGTCACAGACAGCTATGTGAACATGCCTCTCTGTATTTGATAGTTAGCTTCTGCCCACGGCTTCGCTCCTGTGGAAGTCGTAAATTATCCCACGGGAACGTACTACCAGGATAAAAAGCCTATATCCTAACGCAGGTTATATGTAGGTAATTCATGTGACAAATTTAAAGTTGATCCGTTCAGCCATTATGGTGAAAAAATAACAGTAAGACCAATAAAAGTAAGTGAAGCGTGGGCATTTTGGGGGACTGTCTTATGTAATTTTGACGTTCGAAAAGTGCTGATTCTCAGCCTAGTTTGAATAAATGACTTTTGAATTTTTTTAATTTGAATAAACAGTGAGAGTTATGTTCTCATTTATAATATTAGTATCGGATTTGCTACATACTCGTACTTCGGTGTGAGAAATCTAAGCTCTGTTATTTGTTAGTTTTAAGTTACTAGCTTCCCGCGACTCCATCTGCGTGAAATTTCGGCCTCCAACTCACCGCGTCGCATCACACTATTATTTCGTTTTCGCTTAGCCGTTTTTTCTGATTTTTTCCCCTTTTTTCTCGGCTTAAGGGCTGTAGAACTAGTAGTTCTACGAACTTCAAATTTCTTCAGAAATTCTAATTTAAAAACCGGCGAAGTGCGTGGACCACACACAATGAAGGGTTCCATAGTTGGGATGAATTTATCAAGAGCAAACTTTTACATTGTAGTTGAAAAACATGTTCACCCACACATTCCAACTGCAAATGTAAGTTGGTCAATTATTTCTCGGTAACTGTTGTAAACCATACTTAGCTGATAGGTTTCCTTTTAACGTCGTTATTATATATGCTGAGGCCGTGTTTTTTTTTTCAAAATTAACTATTAGGTTTTAATAAATAGTGAGCAATTTATTTCATTTTGAGGAGCTATTCTGCTCATCATGCCAAAGATCCTCATGAGATCTTCACCAATTTTTTTTGTGTACCTGTTGTATACCTTTCAAATAAAAAAACATCGAAATCGGATCTCATAAGGTGGAGATCCAGTAGCTCCATTTTTGCCCCATTTTGGAGGAAGTACCCCTCCAATCAAAAATCCCCGACGACAAAATTTGCAAAAAATTCGTGAAACCTGTACCTATGCCATATTTCATCCAGATCGGTTGTAAAATACAACCTATAGAGGAGTACGTACAAACTAACACACAAAATCAAATTTTGCCAGACTTGATGCAGAGACGCTCGTTCAATTAGGCTAATAAAAGCAAAAATTATTTCTTAATTCCGACTGGCAGTTCAAGAGAGTTAGAGCGTTCAAAAAAAAAAAAAAACTTTTCGTCTTTCGTACTCGTATAGATACTAGATTTTCAGAAAATTATTCAATTATCTTTGTTTCCAAACAATGAACTCTTGACGCTTGAAAATCAAATTAATTGTAGAGTGATAAAATAGTTACTGAAAATGTTCAACGTTGCTATCTAAACGCTCATTTTCATTGGTCGATAGGACTCGTATGCGGGGTGCGGGAAATTTCTGTAACGCATGCCATAGCGCGTTTTCATTTGTCGTTAGGGAATGATTGCGGTAAACGGAGAAGCTGCACCACACGTTTAGTAGTTCTTTAAAGGTTCATTATCATTGGGTGTGTGTCTCCGCACGCTTTTTGCCGACCGAAGAATTTCATGCGGGCCCCATCCCCGCATGCTGTATAGCGACCGAGTTATCGACTAATGAATATGAGCCATAAGATACATCGGTATTAAGGTCAAAATGTCTTTTACAATAGTGATATCTAAATTCAACCAATAACATCATGGTATATCGAACTATAAATAGCATGCAAACTTTTACGTTTCAGAGACAACGACACAAAACTACAACACACCAGTTTTACAAGTTCTTACAAAGAAGTTTCTAGAAATTCGATTAAAGGGTACCGCAAGCCTTTTACCCAAGTTGTTGGAAAAGTGCTGTAGGTAGCTATTATATAGAGTAGTTCGTGCGAACTGTATACGGCAGCTTTGTAAAGTGGTATTTTATCATATCTCGTCTTCAGAGATTTTAGTAGTAAGGATTAGCTAACACAGACTTCATTCTCAATTGAATTTTCCTCCAGCTGGTGACCCATTAAATTGTATTATGCCAAAATAGTATATTATGATACTAGTGTGTTTTGTAATGATCAATGCACACGCGTTTCTATCCAAGTCTATAAGTCTATTTTTTATCGTCGCGGGTGTGTTTAAAACATCTTAACGTTTTTAAACATATCCGCGAGGATAAAAAACAGACTTGTTGTAAAAACCCAGGCACTTTTTCCATTTATATGTATAAATTGATAAAGATATTATAGAGATGATACATCTAGATTTATAAAGTTAAACTGACCTTTTGTTGCCAGGTTTTTAAAAGAAGCTCCGGATAGTCAATACTATCCGAAGCTTCTTTTAAAAATTCTTCAAC
The DNA here is from genome assembly GCA_963853775.1 of Xanthia togata. Lineage (NCBI taxonomy): Eukaryota > Metazoa > Arthropoda > Insecta > Lepidoptera > Noctuidae > Xanthia > Xanthia togata. The sequence continues at coordinate 10,063,294 of OY970807.1, forward strand.
GTCGGTTGGTGACCATACTTTAGGTTTCGTATTTTTGATAATAATTAACCGCACAACGAAAACGTTAACAAAATTATGTTTATGGAAAATGGCGCGCTGGTTTGTTTTACAGCGCACCGCGCGGGTGTAAATAAAGACACTGGAAAAACCGCTAAACAGATACGGCCTGAAATTTTAGTCACCGTCCAAATTTTGATATATTCATCTTTGCCGAAAATCATTGAATACGTATTTTTTCTTTTAGTATCCCTCAATACAAAAATATTGAGACATCACATCACAAAGTTATTATAATATACCACGCAGAGTGGATAATTCTTTCGAGAAAATGATTTAAAATGAAAATGTTACGCAGCGATTTTTTTTTTAATGGAGTAAGTGAATCGTTCCTAATGCCTAGAAAAAAATTGGACGGTGACTAAAAATTCAGCCTGTATAATTAACACAAAATAATGTTTTGAATACGCAAATTAAGGTTAATAATATATGTAGTGAACAATGTATCATTTTATGAAATATTATGTTAATTTTTTATAATTTATTTATTTACTCAGTAGGCATAAAAAGGCATGAAGTCTCTTTGATGAGATTAAAAAAGCGCAAATCTCTGCTCTGGTGAAAATATAGAATGCTCATTGAATAGTATAGGATAGTTCATACTAATTCCAGGTTAAGTACCTACCCACAAACCTGCCCATGGGATTTTTCTTTACTATATTTAAACGTCCATGGTTTGCCTATGGTATTTTTTTTTTAAATCTTGCTTTTAACCGCTTGCCTTTGGTAAAAAGCATCACCAAAAGTCAATTTCTATTTAAACCTACCATGCATCTGCCATGTCATTACCCCCACTAGTAAATAGTCTATCACTATTGCGGTAATATAAAGTAAAAACCACGAGTGTTTAAAACACTGCATTATGAACCTAAAAGCAATTCAATAAGACCCAACCCTGCGAACAAGTGTGTTGAAAAATGTGATAAGCTTTATAAATAGGTTATAAATAGCTAACTGCACGTTTTGAACCATTTTGTGCAGGTGTTGAGACATTAGACTTGACTGTCTTTTCTTTTGCACGCAATATAAAAATGGATTTTACCAGCGTTATGAAATCACTTGCTTTTATACAAAACTCTTTATGCGTCAAAAGGAAAACAGTGAGTTGTTTCAGTACTATGGTCTCTCTATTGTGTTGTTTGTAAGGTAAAATGAAACATCTAAGGACGCGTGCCAGTGCAAACAGCGCACAGAAGTGTGGTTTATCTATGAAGTCGGAGAGGTAGATACTCCGCTGTTAGATAGGTACTAATTGTCTCTTTGCAAATTTATTTAATTTATCACTTATAATTTTATAAACTACAATTTCTGAAAATCATAATAAAAAACTTAAATTTCTATAAACTCATTCATTAAATAATTGATGTGAGAATCTTGCCCTAATAAGGGTTAAATTATAATCGCGCCCCTGTTAAATTGCCATTATTGTCTTCCCTTCCACGGAATGTTCAGAAGCTTTAAATTTTTAAGCATTTTCTAATAACAGCCATGGTAATATTGGTCATTGCAACATTATGTATGCCAACTATCCCCATAACCTCCACACGCCTAAGCTTTGTACAACCAGTGACAATTCCCACTATACCTAATTTATTTTGTACAGTAGGAAGACAGTTTCCACTATAATAAATCTATACATTTATTTATTTATTTATTTTTATTTATTTATATAACAATTGCTTGCTGCACTTACAGTAAAAACCAAAGCGCGCAGCAAGCCAACAACCACATTCAGGTAAAAAACTTAATACAAACATCTAACATAAATTTACCACTATACATAAATATGTCAACATCGGGCTCCTGAGCAATCAGGGCGTTCAGCAGATTGATCGCCTGGGTTGTGGGGGCATATCGAGCAGTATGGGTACGCACAGGCGAAGCCGCGAACAGGCACCGCGAGGCACAGGCGCGCGACCGCCGCAGCCGGTCCGGAGCAAACAATGAACAGCGAGCTAGAGTACTCGCGTCATCGATCTTATTATTGAGCAATAAGTAGTAGTGCATCAAAAGTGCACACTTGCGTCTCAGTTCTAACGTGTTAATACCTACCATTCCCACAACAAACAGAGACGGATACAAAATAGGGATAATACCCATATTTTTTTTTATATAGGTAGCGAGCAAATTTTCGTTGGATCCGTTCTATCATGAGCTTATATTTTTGCTCGTGTGGATCCCATACCAGCGCATTATACTCCAGTTTACTACGCACAAACGAATAATAGAGAGTCAGTATAACATTCCTGTCTTTAAACCTACTTGCCTGTCTCAAAACAAAACCAAGTGATTGGAAGGCCTTGCCACATATATTATTAATGTGCTGATTAAAGGTCATATTCACGTCTAAGGTCAGTCCCAGATCTTTTATTTCGTAGACGCGCTCCAGAGGGACACCCGATACATGGTAGCTGTGCTGAATGGGCGCACGCAAACGGGTAAAAGAAATAGTTTTACACTTAGAAGTGTTAAATTCTAAGTGATTGGCTTTACTCCATTTTACCACCATATCGATGTCCCTCTGTAGCGCCTCACAATCACGCTCGCTATTAATACCCAAGAATACTTTCAGGTCATCCGCAAACATGAGACATCGCGCCGTCCTGACGACCTTCGGCAGGTCATTCGCCATTACAATAAACTGCGTAGGCCCCAAGGTACTACCCTGGCTTACACCAGAGGAAGTTATATAAGGGGTAGATTTACGTCCAGCGATTTGAACATACTGATAACGGTCAGTGAAATAGCTGGAAAAGAGTTGAAGCAATTTCGGGGTAAATCCTATTGCGGATAATTTTTTAAGTAGGACGTCATTTTGGACACGATCGAACGCCTTTTTAAAGTCAAAATACGCCACGTCGACTTGCTTATTTTTATCCATTTCGGTGACAGCAAAGTCTACAAAATTAATGTGGTTTGTCACAGTGGATTTACCGGCCCTAAAACCATGCTGACACTCGGCTAGTTGGGTTTTGATCTGCCTGGTGATGTACCGATTAAGTATAGACTCAAAGACCTTGCCGAAGGTTGACAAAACCGCAATAGGCCTGTAATTGTCCACTTTTGACCTGGCGCCACCCTTGGGTACAGGGGTAACCCGTGAAATTTTCCACTCTGCAGGATAAGAAGCTGTTTGTAAGGCTAAGTTATAGATAAATAGAAGTGGTTCTCTAAATATTTCCGAGCAGTCCTTAAGAATGAAGGGTGGAATTCCATCAGGCCCTGCAGATGAATGGGCTCTTAGGCGGCGAATTGCAACTGATATGTCGGCTGAGTCCACTACATTTATAGCGATCCGCGAGGAGCACAGTGGTTCTGTTGCCTTCAGCTCAGCATTGGCTGAGGATACAACAGGGTCATACGGCAGAAACACCGAACTGAAGTATTTGGCAAACGCATTTGCAGCATCTACCCCAACCACGATCCGTCCATCATATTCATACTCAGTGCACGCTTGTCTAGGAGCCTGCTGACCTTTAACAAAATTCCAAAAACTTTTAGGATCCCTCTTTATATCCATCTCTGTTCGTCGAATATATTCGTTATACGTCTGATCGATTAGCTCTTTAGCTCGCTGTCTGTAAAATTTGTATAGTTCCTGATTGAATTCTAATTTAAACTGCTTGAATTTTTTTAAATGAAAATATTTATCTTTTATAGTTTTAATTATGACGGGTGTAAACCACACCGGATACTGGTATTTCGAATTTTGTTTTATTTTACATTTTTTTGGTACATGTTTATCAAAAATTTCATGCAGCCTGCTGTAAAATAATGTGACAGCTTCGTTAACATCTGCTACTGAAAATATATCGTCCCATTTTGTTAAATAGAACTCACCATATAAAGATTTGAAATCAGCTTTACGGAAATTCTATTCTGTCGACTTAGTATCATCTTCACAAACCTGATAATGATGCGCACGCTCCATGCGACCCCGCGTCTGCACAGCACACTTACTATGCACACTCACTGATAGTGGCGGGTGATAGGCATCAGCCGGGACCACTGGCTCCGCGTCACCACTTACATCAATCGTCTCAACGTCCAGATTGCTCAGCACCAAATCTAACATCCTACCAAATTTATTGCAAACGGAATTGTGTTGCTTTAGTTTACAAAAAGATAACAAATAATTATAATGCATAATAACATTTTCGCTACAAGAATTTAAATTAAAATCGCCTAATATTAACACGTCAAATTTATCGAATTTTGCAACAACATTCTCTAACACACAAAAGGTATCAATGTACTTGCTATCACTCGAACTAGGAGGTATGTACACGACACAACATATAATTTTATTAAACTTTAGTGTTATGATACCAATCACCACCTCAATATCACTCGAGTAGCCGTCAATATCGACTACTTGCTGCACTTTATACTGATTACGTACCGCGAGCAGTACACCACCCCATCCAACATTGCCAGCACGGTCCTGACGCAAGACTGTATATCCCGGGGGAAACAATTCAGCATCGCATACGCTACTAGTCAGAAAAGTCTCCGTAAATGCAAACAAATCAGCTGATTCAACTAATACGGCCTTTTTACAAATATCCAGCTTTGATCGCAGACCACGGACATTCTGGTAAAAAAAATCGTATGTCTTCCGCTTTTTATTAAACCTCATGTTACTGTGACTTTCGAAATCCACTTCTCCATGGTTTAATATGGACATCTTCTACCCAGTTTTCGGGCTTCATATAATTCTCAACATGTTTCGATGGCACAGTTAACTTAAATGACGCGTAATCACCTCGCGACTTTAATACTTCCACTGAACAGTTATCATCAACACAGATGTTTCGTAGATGAGTAATCACTTGATCAGCTGTGGTACCAGTTTGCACATAGTACAAATGCAAATACGATTTCCTCTCCGCCGCGGCTAATGCACATATAGCCGAACCCGGGGCAGCCGTTCCACGAGTCACATTATTAGGTGCACGGCGTGATCTTTGCCGTTTGACTTCAACCCAGTCCGAATCATTGCTGTTATCATTTGGCTGGGCAAGATTCACCGGCGGCGCTGTTGTGTTTACGATGTCAAGTTGTGACATTTCCGACGGCAGCGGTGGAGTCGAAGTAGGGGGGCCGCTGAGGCACGATGACGCATTCGGCTCGATCGCTTCTAGTCGGCCCGGGAGCAAGACAGGCGATACGTTGCGCGCTCCCTTCGCTTTACGAGCACCCACGGAAAGCGCCGTCTCGGCCCGAACGCGAGCATCGCGCACTGGCCGTTGGGTCTGCTGCACGGTGTTGACAGTGCTCCTACCCACTTTTGCTCCGATTTTTTTGGTTATCGCCATTGAACTCGAATCATCACTAACACCAATAAGTTTTTCTATTAATTGTGTTTGATCGAGAACGACCTTTTCGAGCGAAACTATTCTAGCTCCCAGTGAGTGCACAGTTTTTGTAAGTTCGCCAATTGTAATTTCCAACGATTTGCCCGACATTTCTGATACTTTAAAAATTATTTGTACGGAGCGATTAACGAACAACCTCCGGCCTCGGCGGTGGCGGGGGGGCTTTTACACATAAAAAGGGCTTTTACACATAAAAAGGGCTTTTACATATAAATAAAATTAGAGTGTAGGTTTGTAATGTCAAGATAACAGCTTTTTACTGAATGCATACGAAAGTACATATTACGGTACTTAAAACAAAAAAACAATATTTTGTTATATATATTAAAAAATCTGTCTGTCTGTCTGTCCGGCTAATCTCCGAAACTGCTGGACTGATTTTGACGGGATTTTCACTGGCAGATAGCTGATGTTATAAGGACTAACCAGGCTATTTAAGGAAAAGAATAAGGTTCCACACGAGCGAAGCTGCGAGCAGCAGTTAGTTTAAAATAATACTCTCGAAATTCATTTTATGCATCCACATTTTCGGCCGAAAGTGGATGGATTAAATGGATCCATCCGATAAACCACTCCAAGGAATGAATTGGGGGACTCCTCAATTACCATCCTTGACAAGCTGATTGACGATTAGGGTATGATGTTATCTGTGTTCACAAAAATGGTTCATCGAAAAGATTGACAACATTTGAAGTACCTATATATAAAAGCGGCTAAGGCCTCATTTACGGAGACGCGGGGCGACGCGCGTCGCGTGCGGCGTAGCGTCTCGCGGCGCGTCGTACGATTTTTCTTCACTTATCATCACACGCGTAAACACAATATAAGACGTTGTTCATAGAGATGCGGGGCGGGAAGCGTGGCGGTGGCCATCGCTGCGCCCGCGGCGAATCCTCAAGCGTGTAGCAAAGCACGCGGCGGGCAACGCTGCGGCACACGCGGGATGCTCAATCAAACCAACCAGTTTTACCGGCAGAAGATTCCGAAGCGGGCATCGCTTCATCGAGAATTGCCGCTGCGTGCGCCGTCGCGATAAACGCCGCCTGAGACGTGGCGGTGCCAGCCGCGGGCTCGGCTGCGAAAAACGCTCCATTTCAACCAAACGCGTCTAAAATCGCTTCTCCGTAAACGCACTCATACAACGCTATATTTTTGAACGCGACGCGCGACGCCCCGCGTCTCCGTAAATGAGGCCTAAGTGCGAGTCGGAGTCGCACACACGAAGGGTTCTGTACCACCGTACATTATTTAAAAACGAATATATAAAAATACGTGTCTTGTATGGGACTCCCTTTAATTTTTAACTTTTTTTTATCTTTTATTATTTGTTGTTATAACAGCCATAGTAGTACATACTCTGTGAATTTCAAGTGTCTACCTATTACGGTTCACAAGATACAGCCTTGTGACAGACGGACGAACAGCGGAGTCTTAGTAACAGGGTCCCATTGTCATCCTTTGGCTACGGAACCCTAAAAAGGAATTTACAAAAGGGACTTGCTGGGGAGTTTGACTCAACGCCTCTCCAATCCAGCATGACTAAGCCTGCCTTTTGTAACCATTAAGTTGAAAAAGGCTGGATTTAAATTAATTTTGAATAAACTTTCTTTTCCTCATAATGCTTAAAATTAAGCAGGCAATAGGAGTCAATGAATCCATGAACTGAGACGGATACGTCAAAACCATTGTGATCCGAACCTCAGTTAGAATGATCGACAACCTGGAGAGGTAACTTGGATAGATGTTGAAAACTAAGAACTATTTTGTAACCCAAATACGTATAGAGAGGTGTTTGGTTTTTGTTTCTATCTTCCTCTTATTAATCTTTTTTTCCTATCAAAAGAAAATAATAATCCAAATAGGTACATGAAGTTAGCAAACGTACTCCCGAACTCTTTTGTGACTTCAGTACTCTGTTATGTTACTTGTACAGGAACACTAGATTTGTATTGTATTCTGTAATCCAAAAAATAGTTTTTAGAAGTTGTCCAAACAAAGTAATGTACCATTAGTACTTAAGTAATAGTTCTGATATTGGACCAATTGGGCGAAGACATTTGCCTGGCCACAAGTATAGAACAAGTTCAGTGTCACAAAAAGTTGCTGAGCGAGTTTTCACATTAATAGTTTAGTAGTTACAGTGCCATCATGTAGAATAAAAAAATGTTTTCTGTCCTTATCGGGTATTTATTAGCCATAAAGCCGATGTAGACCCGTTTATAATTACTATACTAATGCTCCGTTCCTATAACAAAAAAAAACTGGCCAAGTGCGTGTCGGACCACGCACAATGAAGGGTTCCGTAGTTGGAATGAATTTATCGTAAGAATAAACTTAACTTTGTAATTGAAAAACATGCTCTCCCATACGGAATATATGGGAGAACATGTTTTTGCAACCGCAAATTTAAGTTGGTCGATTATTACTCGTAAACTTGTAAAGCCCACTTAAGTGTGATAGTTTTTCTTTAAACTTCGCTATATATAAATACTACTGCCGTGACATTTGAATTTCTAACTACAACCGCTTAGTTGGTAGAGGGGGGGGACACTTGACTCTAACGAAAATTGGTACTTTAAAGCTTGATAAGTCACGAACGGTTTACTTAATCAAAAAACGGTCTTGGCAAACCCCTAATTCCTTTTTGACTACGGAACCCTAAAAACGAATCGTTTTCCTACCGCTAAATAAATAAATGGTAGCTTTTTTTTTCCAAACTGAGCTAATATAAATAGATTCGTAAGCTAATTAGACCTGTGTTAGCGACTCCCATAAAGTAGTAGACGCTCCCACGTCTACTATACAAAGCTATAAACAAGGTCTTTGCTTCATTATTGGTAAAGATACAAGACTCTTAATTTTAACTAAGAACGGTCCGTATATTATAGGAATATGGCATATTATGTAAATCATCTGTAATAAAACGCGTAAGTATTATTAATCTTCCTATCCAATGGTAGTGGCCATTCACGTCAGAACAACATACAAACACGCCTTTTCGTTCCTATTTTAAACAATCAACAAATGCACACTCACAGCCTAGTAACAGCGAATTGCCTTTTGTAATACAATTTCCCCATTACAAGTTCCAATTCAGAGTGGCTGCGGTCCACGAATGCATAATCGTACATCAGGTATATTACATTAGTGTCGGGAACAATATTAAGATGATTAGAAGTGCAACTGCGGGTGTGGTCGGGCAAAATGCCAAGCCTACTACTTTATTATTTGCATTCGCAAATTCGCGCCGTCCTCCGCCATTGTGACAATTTTCGAACAACTGTCTCATATATTTTACACAGCCGGACATATTAAGTGAAACGCTTACGGAAATTCGTTAAAGTTGTGTTTTTTTTCCGTTTCTGACTGATTTAGTATGGTGAATGAAGGTTATAAAATATTTCTCTAATATTTTGACAAATTGATTGATAGATAGATAGATAGAATACTCTTTATTGTACACCATCAAAATTACAGACATACATTTAGAAATTTTACATAGGGTGACACAATGGGCGGTCTTATCGCTTAAAAATCGATTTTACAGACAACCTTTGGATGAATTAAAGGTAATAGAAGAATTGAATTGAATTAACTGTCATGATATTATTTGTATTACAAACTTTAATTAAATACATTTTATCAAAACCAACAAGGATAAACATATTTTCTATTCATTAAAAGTAAATAATAATTAAGTAAGATCTTGTTCTTAAATTATACAATTATGTGGCAGGTAATTATGAAGTTGATCGCACCCGCAACAATTTATGTATTAAATAAAAACCTACCTCCAGTGCATCCCTAATAATGTCCGCAGGTGTACTCTACCTCACGTTGGTATTCTGTAGTCTATTGTCTGGAAAATTCAAGACCTTAATCTTCTGAGCATTTCACGTACGTAAGTTTATGATGTCTACACTCGCGAGCAGTGTGTAAGCTGATCTAACGCTGTACAAAGACTGGATGAGCGCCTTGTAAACCCCATATTATATGCTTCAGGTGGAAAAAAACATGATTTTTTATAGATTATGATACCTTCCGGGGTATATTTATTACCTAGATGAATTTTAAATAAACCAGTGTCTTTGGAAATAAAAGGGACGAAAATGCTTACAGTGCGTCCATTCTAACTTGACACGTGACGCGATTGTTAGCCCTGAATTTGGCAGTCTTAGTTTCAATACTAATAGATTTAAAAATGGCGACTGAGAGAACAGTACTACCAATCGCATGACTGCAAAATTCAGAGCTACCAATAGGGACACGCGTCAAGTTATAATGATCGCACTGTATTTTTTACGGGTATAAGGGATACTTATCTTCTTTAATTTTTCATCACTCGCACCGGCAAATCTTTTTATTTCAAAAGTAGTGCAAAACTTCTTGGTTCACTTGTAAAGGATGATAAAGAATGATCAGGTAATGGCAACAACTTCAAGAGACATTGAGTTATATGGAAACGGTTTTCATATTGTAAAATAAAGCTCAATTCAACTAAGTTTTCATGGTGAAAAAAATAGACCGGCTGTAATCTATTTCGCTCTGAACCATTTTATTTCGCTATTTATTTCTTCACATAAAAAAATGCAACAAAATACCGTCAGAAATGGTTCTTTGTCTTTTGGTGTACCTAATGCGTTTTCTTGATGCTTAAAATTTGCTGGTATGACCCACTGTTTTAATGATAACTGACAAGATTATTTAAAAATCTTTTATAGGACCGCAAAATGTGTGGTTAAATTGGGTAGGTAATTTTGAAAGTATTTAATTCGGTAGCAGGGCGAATCCTAACAAAAAAGGGGCCATCGATAAGGGTCGGATCACAACCTCGCAACCCAGTGACAGAACGTTATGGGATGATGAAAAACGGACAACCCCGGGTTCCCTTTTTATTTATTACGGCTAAGGGCACGCTATTTTTGCTAGGCACAATTTAGAGCTTTCAAACTGTGTGTGCCCTGGTTTTTTAGGTAACGGTATTTGTGCTCACTCTGTGTTGAATTTGGGGTGAGTTGGTACATCACAAAGTGGTTTGATAGCACTTAAATTCCGGGGTAGCGTTTTAAAAAAGGTTTTTCGTTGTTGAAACCTAGAATATGTATTTACGTGCATATTTATGTAGATCTGTTTGCATGTGATGGCATGTTTTTTTTTAAACTATGGATTATTGGCAATGAGCTTAGGTATAATGATATAATTATGATGTATTCTATGCTAGCGACCCGCCCCTGCTTCGAACGGTTTTTATGACATGACTTTATAAAACATCGAGATTTTTTAATCATCACACTATACACATTAACCTTCTGGAATAAATTGTCTAAATGATGGTGAAAATCGTATCAAAATCTACTGGATGGTTTAGAACAACTAAGTAGTTACACACGGAAAGCGACTTTGTTTATACTATTTATAGATTTCAAATCACACACACATTTGTACATTACTGCCGCGGCCTGTAAAAGTGGCATTGATGGATGAAAGTGAAAATGTCCCAATTTCAGATTACTTCACACAGACTTTTTTTTATCTACCCAAACGCTCTCGTTGTCCGCTTATTTCAATTCAAATGATATTCAAACACGAAGGCCATACGACTTAATTCAATTACCATTTTTTCCTTCTATTCCCAAAATAAATACATTTTCAGCCAGCACGATTTGTGGCTTTATTAATAATTTTCAATGCAATTTTCTGCTTATAATTAACATTCATAAGTTTCAACGAAAAAAAAAAAAAAATCTACGTTTAAATTCTTTCTTTTTTTACAAAATTATAAAACTTTCTAAGTGGATACTGTGCGCTTGATGCAATAACCAATGGGTATTTATTTTATAAGAAAAAATATACAAACTTCTCTGAAAGGATATAAGTATGCCTCTGGTTAAGAATTGCCCATACCGACTCAGTTAAATAGAAAATATACCGTATCTCGTTTCTACGAATGAATGAAAGATAAAACAGATTGTATCTCTTACCCATCGAGCTGCGATAGTTGTCAATAAAGGAAACTGCTGCCACTAGCCGATAGGAATAGTTGAAGATATAAATAGCAATACAAATAATAGAGGTACTATCTTTAAACTAGATTGTAGTGATTCTAGTGTCTTGAGTTCAAACCCAAGGGCTCTGACTTTTCGGATTCATGTGCGTATTGTATAATTATCACTTGCTTCAAAAACGGCGAAGGGAAACATCGTGAGGAAATCCACATGCCTGAAAGATATTTCTCGACGGCATGTGAAGCCAAGTCAGAGACCCATGGGCGGCTTTAAAACTCTGACACCAGGTTAGTCACTAACCACACGAAAAGAATAACAGTGATTCTAGTGGGTGCTGTACCACAAAAACTATGAGTTTAACGAGATCTTTATGCAAGGTTTCAACAATGAGGCTTCAAGTCATTTGAAAAAAAAATGTCATTGTTTTTTTTTTTTTTTTTAATTACAGGTAGGTATGGTAATTAGGTACACTAACAGAAGCAATAACTTTCATTTTGTGGTAAGTCCCATATAACAGGGGGATGGCCTATTGCCATCAACCGGGCAGAAATCCAGACTTAAGGCTGCTACTGACAAATTCCCGATGGAAAAACCCAATAACACTTTAATCGAAGCCAGGACCCCATGCTCAGCAGAAGCATAATCAGCCTATAATTTTTCCTCTCTGCTGGGATGCAGGCCTCGTCTCTGTGAGAGGGAGTGGACCGTAATCCACCACGTGGACCCAGTGCAGGTTGGTAGATTTCACATGTTAGGATTTTAGTAACTCATTACACAATTATACCTAATGTATTTAATAAATGCGTTTTACATTTATGATAAACGCATTTATTTTATCAACTACCGCCTTCTTGCTCGAATTAAGTAACGGTCGGCAGGCGACCCGTAACTGTGCGCAAGTGTATAAAAACGACGAAACAGCCGTGCGCAAGTCCCTTTGAGTCCCCTGGCTGGAGGCTTTGAGTTTAGTAGCTTAAGGCAGCCGCAGGAATGTCCGGTTAAGTAGTCATCACCTCAGAGGTGAGCTACGAGATGCCAAAAGTGCGCAAGTTAGTTGTTCCTGCGACGCCGAAGTGTAAAGATCATAAAGTGTCACTGTTTTGAAATATTGCTATCCGTTGGAGCAAGGCCAGGCCAATCTATGTGTCATGCTCGTTGTATCTAAATTACGTAATATAACCAGCCATTTAACGTACATTAATCCTTTTTTTTTTTTTTTTTTTGGGTGGGAAATCATCAAATGACTCCTCCCGCTCTGGGTGGAGCAGGAAGGCGTGTCAGACTCTTACTGACTAAAACCCACCCGTGTTCCTTCTCTTGCCTGTGCAATGCCAGGGGGTCACGGTATCCCTTTCGGACTTACCCGCAACCCCGGCAGGCAATGGTCTCATCGGACCCCTTCATTCGCTTACATCTCTTTGAGGCGCGCGTGGAACACAACGCGCCGTCGACCCGGGCTTGGTCCTTACCGGACGGCGAGCTACCCATTGCTCACCGTCCGCAAGCCCGCGCCTACGGTGGCCGGGAATCAGCAATTGATTCCCGATGCCCAGGGCGTCTCCTCCTGCGGCGGCTAGGGGCGTGAGGGCGCGAAATTTGCCTCTCCCTCACGCGCTCCGCCTCCTCCTTCGCGAGCATTACTGCTTCGCAGAAGGAGGTGACGGCCTCCCATGCCCTCTCGCTCCGTACCATGGCCTGGACCAGGGCCGGACGCGAGAGATCCCCGCCACCGATCGCTTCCACGAGGACACGGCGGTGCTCTGCCCAAGCCGGGCATACCTCAACCGTATGCTCCACCGTGTCCTCCGGGCGATCCACGCAGTGATGACACCCGGGCGTTTCCTCCCACCTTATCCGAAACAGGTTCCTCCCGAAACAGCCGTGTCCGGTGAGGACCTGCGTCAGGCGGAAGGTGAGGACGCCGTGGCGCCTCTCCAGCCACTCCTCAAAGAGGGGAAACGTACATTAAACCTAAGATGTTTATTGTCATTTCTGGTGTTATAATATCTTGTTGATCAAGTGTTTTATTTTCCAATAAATGTTTGTGAGATTATTCAAACTTTCATTCCATAAACTACCATTATCCTAGAGCTAGTTAATAGTTCAGTGCTTACACACATGTCTTCGAATTTTTGGTTCTAGAACATGCCGGTTTCCTCACGATGTTTTCCTTCACCATTTTTAGAGCAGTGGTGATGAAATAATTTACACAAAGTAAAACGCCTGCCTGGGTTCGACCCACAACTTGTAAGTCGAGGCCGTTACTATCTTAGTGAATTTTAAAATTCTTTTGTACAAAACCCTAAATTTTTTGCATTTTCATTAATAAAACCATTAAGGATGGGCTGACGGAACTTCTAAACAATATTCTAACTGTGATTAGTTTGTGGCAAGTCTATCGAGAAGTTAGATTGACGTGATCAGCGTTAATACCAAGTGTCTACTGTTTTGAGTTGACTTTAGCACTAGTTCTAAACTTATGGTTCCCGGATTTCGGATTACAGGATAGGGTTTAAGTAATAATAGTCTTGAAGTTTTGATTGGAATGTTGGTGACAAGAGTGGTAATGATAGTATATTGAGTCCAGAATACCTAATACAGGGTTAGATTAACGGAAGGGTCAAAAAAGGAGAAAAAAAAAACATAACAGATTTGATGTTTTTTTTGGGGTGTCAACAGTTTGTAGTTTTGTTACCTGAAGTCTGATTTGAAAAAAACTATTTAATTTTGTTTTAACGTGTTCGGATACCTACCCATCAATTCTATGAAGATTACACAAAAAAAAAAACACAATAAAAATAATTTATTTTTTGTTTTATCATGTTAGGATATCAATACCAGAGTTTTACTAGCTAATTTAATTAGATCCTATACAGGGTGAAATTGAATTCATGGGCATCCTTTTAAGGGGTCATTGTACTCATCATTATGAACAACTTTGACTATGGGAACAAAAATGAAATCGCGAAAAAAAAATCAGCTGTTCCCTACATTTATGTTTGCATAACTCGACAAAATGTAGGGAACAGCAATTTTTTTTTTCTCGATTTCAGGTTTGTTCCCATAGTCAAAGTTGTTCATAATGATGAGTACAATGACCCCTTAAAAGGATGCCCATGAATTCAATTTCACCCTGTATAGTAAGTCTGGGATTGTATCACGAGGACTGGTTCGAGGTGGTGGTGGAAAAGAGTTCCTGGGACGGCTTGGAGAAGCCTTACCCAGCAGCAGGACAGTATTTGCTAACTAAAAAAAAGTTCGGCGGGAGTCGTGGGACACCCGCTTGGAACGTTCGTTCCGCTGTAGGTATATTATGTATTAATACAGCGCCATCTAGCAGGGGTGTGAATTTCAACAACTATGATTTATTACCTAATTTTGGTGGAAATTTTGTTTCTGTATTTTTTAATAATATGAGATGTTGATATAAGGAAGAAATACGTATTCAGTTAGATAACATGTAAGAGAAATGTATTTAATCCTGAAAGCTTCTACGAGTAAATACACGGTGACATTTGAATCACAGTTTTGTTAGAACAAACGTTGTTCAGACCATGGTCTACTACCATTCCATAGCATCCAATAAATAAAAAAACGTCATTGGTTTTTGGAAAAACACAAAAAAGACAAAGTTAAAAATGTCGGGATTATCGTTACTACCTACAACATAGACACTGCGGCGCGGGCGGCGCGGCGCTCGCGTCTCAAAGTAGATGCGTGTGATGTTTGTGTACAGAGAGGTGAACACTTCGAGCAAAAGTAAAAGTACACGTAGGTAAGTAGGTACCAACAAGTTTATTTTAAACGTTGCTCTAAGCTAGGTTTTAAACTCAAATCACACACACAAAAACAGCAGACCCACAAAAATTATTTATCCGAATGTTATTAAACAACATTTATTAAGTAGGTACGATAAAAGAGTTAAACTAACTACTTGATATTACTATTTATTCAATAAAATATTTTATTGTGCCAGTTACGATGTAAAATGAATGTGAATAAAATTTAAAACAAGCAAGTAATTTATTTTAACATGAAACTGCTATGTTTATTCAATTCAGTCCTCCCAATCAGCTGTTTCGCCAAAGTTCACGCGCGGCCATCGCAGTTTAGGTACTTTACTAAACATCTGAGCGCACGTGCCGGCCGCGGCAGCGAACTCAAAGAAACCGATGAACCGGTGTCATATTATGTCGCCCCGTGCTCCGCCATCGTGCGGTTACTACAACAGAAAGCGTATCAGCAGTGAGCCAGCAGGGCATGATACAAGGATACAGCAGACGCGTCATTCATTAGGCATTTTAAAAGTCAGTTTTACTAATAGTTTTTATTAATAGCGATATTTTTTCCACACTTTAACCAACTTTAGTGCACATAACTGACAAAATAAAATGTGTCTACTGAAAAAATAAGTATGTTTGAATGATATTACAATCATCACATGTACCTAATTTGAAACTTTTTTTAACTTCTTTTTTTATGAACTTTTGTTTCGAACAATTCACCAAAGATTATCCACTTTCTTCGTCATTCTTTTTTAAAACGTTCCCCACACTAGTACTTAATTACTTTTGTAGCTAATGTGGATGCGTTTACAAATTCAAATCTCACCTGCATTTTTCTGTGGGGGAATCGAATTCGCGACACGTAACGCAGCAGCCTATCGCTCAGAAACTGCGCCATCGGCATCGGTACCGACAATAATTATTAGGAAGTACAGCACAACTTATTATTGCGTGACTTTAGCTTTCTCCTATTTCATTAATTTATGCGCCGAAGAGTTTTTAACTTACTTTCTTATGGGTTATTATTCTTAGTTATTTTCGGAACTTCTTAGTGTGTGTCGACATCGAGTGCTGCGTAATAATGCATCGCGATCACAGAACATTATTACTTAAGAGCCAGTACCGCCGCGTGCGGCTCGCTCCCGCACGGGACAGCATTGTCTACAGGGAAATGGTACCTACCTTCATAAACGAAATTTTGTTTTTGTACGTCTTACTAGAAAATACCAAAGTTAAAAATTAACTTCGGTAGGTATTTTATCACTGATCATTGGCTACTTTAAAAACAGATTTTTATGGCTTGCTAATCTTGCTATCTATGGCTTTGGCTATGGGTATTTTCTGGCTATGCACGGCGTGGCGAGGTGGTTGACCTCTAATAATTTTATCATTTCGTTCTAGGTGCGAACTTACTGTAGGTACTATCAGACATGGCTTTCATTCTTTCCTGTATGTACTAGGTACGGGTACCTATTGTATCTAACGTGAGATTATTAGGTATTATTTATTAATTGGGATATTACAGGAACAAGACAAAAACAAAACTTATACCACAAATACGAGTCAGCTCCGTGTGCACCAAGACAACATTTATTTCAATTTTCCACTTTCCAATAGTTAGAACACATTTTCACAAAAAAACGCGCGATTTATGCCTGTGACGTAAGTACATCGGATGCACATGCAACGCCCGCTCGAGAGATTTCGGTAGACTGGACTAGCCGCCCGGGTGGCGCGGGCGTCCCGCGGCACTGGCAGTCAACAAAAGAAATGGGCGGAACGATACTTCGCGCGTTTGCGTGTCATTGGCTAATGATTTATTTGTATTTCGGCCCGCATTGGCCGGACATCCTTGTAGTCCACGTGGACTCCTCATAACTCTTTTGAAGGCCATATTGCTACCGCGATGAGTACTTTGATGTTACGGTTAATGTTTGAACACGTTTGAGCAACATAAGACTTTTTTGAGAACGCCTAGTTTAGTTTGTTTTAATTACATGTTTGATGCAATAGAATGGTAGTAGACCATGGTCTGAACAACGTTTGTTTTAGCAAAACTGTGATTCAAATGTCACCGTGTATATCGTTGACACCAGAATATTGGTAAGACACCAAAATTGATAGACAACACCAAAATTATTTTGCTACACCAAAGTGAATAAATATTATTATTATGGTAAAAAAAAAACATAATCAGACCAATTTAAAAAAAATACAAAGATAATCCCTTCACCTTTTTTTAATGATATTTTCTCTTTCTTTTCTTCATAATACCTCTAGTTTGACGGAATATTTTTTTTCTTTTCTCCTTTTTCTGCCATTCCTCTCCAAGCACTGTGCATGCATCAACTTTGAATTTTTCTTTGTCATGTTGAAATACAAATGATAACAATTTTTTTTTGCCTATCGACAGCCTAAACGAAAATAACGAGGATTTTATTTTTGCTCACTCTTTAATCTAATATATTGGTCTTTTTTCTTTGAGGTATATTTTGTATGGTAAAATACCACCAACAAAAACAAAATTGCGGCACCAGATTTAGAATGATGTTTAATATGTTTATTTAAAACAAAATACTTAGAATATAATAATTATATTTGTATCAGTTTAAAAGAATATCACACCTTTTTATTATAAATATATTTATTACGACACCGATTTAGTTCCCCACCGACCCTTGCTCGCAGAAGCGCCAACCCGCGTTTTGCTGAGAAATGTAGACTTAAATTCCCCGATTAATAATAATGAATCATCTTTGATCCAGCCTGTCCCAACTTGCTGTCCTCCCCCCAGCGACGCCCTAAGCCGAGGTCCGTACCCCACTTGGGGTGCCCTTAGCGAGCGTTCGCCAAGTTTTAATTTAGAATAGTTTTGCCCCTGGCTGGAGGTTTTGAGTTAGTAGCTTAAGGCAGCCGCAGGATTGACCGGTTAAGTAGTCATCACCTCAGAGGTGAGCTACGAGATGCCCTATTAAAAAAAAAAAAAAAACAACCGATTTAGTTATAAAACGTTTTAAAACATTGCCACCATAATTGCAGACGTTTTGTCCGATTGCTACAAAAATACGTATTTACGTTTTTAGCGGGAAATTACAACACGATGGCACAAGTCTGTCACTGCTGCGTGTGAGTTCCTGGCTAACGGTGAACGATGGTGACTGATGGACTGGTGAACAATGGTAGTGTCCTACTTCTAGGTTTATTCTATACTAGCCACTTAATGATTTAATTACACCCACCAAAATTTAAAATTCGGCGCGGACAGTCCTTTTCGATTTTTTCTAGGAAAAAGTGTTGCACTAAATATAAGAATAAAACGGTCATCAGATAGAAAAACGAATACTGAATTCAAATAAAGTTAGTCATTTCTAGTAAACTAGGGTAGTTTCGTTAAACGGTGCTACTTCCCAAAAACACAGATTGTGGACGCGCCACCAAACTTAGAATATTGATAAAAACTTTTTTTTTTCATTGCCAAAATGTTTTCTACTAAAATATTTACGGCCTGATCAAGATAGTGGGCTCCAGAGAAACCTTGCATTGGTTTTCAAATTGCTAGGAGGTGAGGTTTCTCTAGAGCCCACTGTACGTCTACCTTCTTTAAAAAAATAACTTTAGTATACGTTTGGTTTAAGATATAACTTTCAGCCGCGTCTCAAAACTACGCTTGAGAAAATCACCCATGGGGTCTCAAGTTAGAAGTGTCAAAAGTTTTTGTTTTTATTTTTCCATCTTGATTTAAAAAACAAAAAAACGACCGAGCCTAAAGGTGTGCCCAAACTTTGAGCGACAAGAGCGCGGCAGAAATACGCGGCTTTTGCAGGACACATTTCTGCCGCTCTAGTTAGGACTTAAGGTGAATCCGCAGTTACAGCCCGCGAAATACAAATCTTACGTTTTTTTTTACAGGTTGTATCTTACAACCGAGAATTATAATCATCGGAATCAATAATAACGTCTCTCTAAGTTAGATTTGTTCCATAAGGACAAATTTCTTGTGGTAAAATTAAAAAAAGTTCAAATTGCCAAAAACGTAAGAAAATTTGAATTTCGCGGGCTGCTACTGCGGATTCAATGATGAATGTTTGCGTTTAACAAAAGAAAAGAAAAGATTTTTGTTTGGACACACCTAAAGATGTCACATCAGACATCTCATCTTGGTAATAAGCAATATTAACATTATATCCTGAAAAAACAAAAACTGGTATTATATGAAATGTTTTTTCTTAACGAAGAAAAATTATTTTTAATGAAAATTGTATTTTATTTAATTAGCACTAGGAGTAATGCAATTTTTTTTATTGAAGACTGTTAGGTTTTTCAATTTGGGGGAGAGCGAAGACAATAGACTTATCATAACTAAAATAGGAGACATATTTTTGTGATTTCAAAGTATTTAACCACTCAAGGTCGCTGACAACTCGATTAATTGTTTACCTTTTAATATTAATGTTGTGCATGACTATAAGCCTTGAACTATTTACACACTAATGAAGCTTCGTGAAAACTTATTGTTACTATCTTTGTAATTAAATAGTGATGACGTTGTTGACCAGGAATAAACATGAGTTCACCTCGGAGACGCAGGGGGGTTCCAAGGGTTGAAAAAATGGGTGAAAATAACAAAACTTGTCTTTAGTGTAAACTTGCTTGTTTAATTGTAAATCAATTTTTTATAAGTATTTTATGAACCAGTAGGAAATATTATACAGATTGTAACAATTACAGTTATCTATCAGTTTTTTTATGAGGTCCATAGTAAAATAGCGAGAAATCGGGCTTTAAACGCAGGTGGTCCGAAAAGCGGCGGGATTTCGTCAAGTTTGTTCAACGCCCAACTTTAGCACCGCGTGCGCTCATTGGTCAAATCAAATAGCGCGCGCTTCCCCGGCTTCCTGTCACACACTTCCGTCCCTTTTTACGAAATCACTCCACAGATTGCAGGAAAGCGAGAGGAAAGATGTTACACATCAAAACCAACAACTTTTGACACATGAAACTAACTTTTTTGGACATAACGCTTTTTCGTTAAGACCGCAAGAAGCGTAAAAAAACTTCGTTCCAATAAAAAGTTCGGAATATAAAAAGTCGAGAAAAATCTCGATCGTTGGTAATGAAATGGTGTTTACGTTGTTTTGACAGCAGATGAAGTAATTATTTGATCCGTTTGTTATTTCGTTATTTCATCTACAGCATAATTGCTGTATTGCGTTCCAGTGGGAGGTAAATAATTATAGCAAAGGCTGCACGTTTCATTTAAAAAACACATCGTATCTTATAGGTACCTACACCTACACAGTTTTGGTAATTAATGTTGGGACGGTACCTAAGTCTAATATTGAAAAGAAAACAGAAAAAGTTTTTTTTTTCTTGCTAATGAAAATGTCCATATAAAAAAAAACGTTAACTCTACTGATGTTAACTAATTTAAAATAAACTGAAGTAGAATAGAATAGAATAGAATTTTTCTTTATTCGAGTAACCAAGACTCAACCAGATAACAACAAAAAACAAAAAAATTATAATGATAAACTGGTGTGATAATTTGATAAATAACTTAACATTGATACAAACTCAAATAATACTTAGTACCTACTGTAGTAAGAATATGTCCTCATTAACGCCATTACAAAAACATATTAAAGGTCCACCATAATAGTTTAATCCGATACGACTACAGCAACATCAACATAAAAAAGATAAAAAAGTCACAGAGTAACAAGCAGAACACTGATATTCAAGTGTCCACTCGGTTGAAATTCACTAGCCCGTAAAAATCCGGGTTTGTGAAGAATCGAGGGTCCTTGAAGCAATGCAGGAGGGTGTCCTAATGGGAAGAGGGCTTAAGGGTCGTCCCACTGAAGACTGTCTGTCCACTTCTTGGCATCTTAATCGGCTCCGAGGGCTTAAAATGATTCCGGTTTGTACTTTAGAGGGCGGTTTGAGATCAAAATCTGGTACAAAATTTGCGTAAACTTCCGTGCTTTAGAGTTTGATTAATGTATGTATTTCTATAAAGTTTGACAACAGTAAAGTAAAAGTAGAGATTCGCAATCGTATGATATGCCTTATTTTAATAAAAGTCCAAGTCCAAGAGTTTCAAATACGGTATTTCACTCGATCCCCGATCGCATCGAAAGCATTTTTTTTAAACAGTGATTCTTATTTCTTCATTTTGTCAATGCGTAGTGAAATGGAAAAAGATGGTACAATTTTTTTTATACATAGTTTCTGGTAGAAGTTTACGTAAAGGTGCGTAACTTTTTCACTCCACCACTATCGATATAAAAATAATCTCAGGATAGAATAGTTTATCTATTCATAAAAAGGTCTGAAGGTAGGACGAAATAGTCCTAAATGTCAAGGATACAAAAAGGAAAAGGTTAAATAAAGCCACAATCGAGGAATTGAGGGAATCCTCTGTAATCGGAACTTTACCCTGACCAGATCATTCATTCAATTTCTTTTCATCGCTATCGACCCGTAAATTGTCACTGCTGAATATGAGACTACTATTAATAATGTTACAACGAAAAGTTCCTTATTAACTAACCTACCTACCGCAAGGCGTCCATCTAATCAAAAGCTATCGTCCCGCGATCGTTGCGTGAATGAGATAGCATGTTCGCTTGTCAAAATGTGTGTCCTAATATAAGCGATTGCCGAGGATGGATGGTCGCATCGCGTATTCGCGTCAATGTATCGTATCCTCAAGTCACATTTCAATTGACCTCAGAAACGCGCAGATATTTATATATATTTATTTTACACATTATAAGTTCCTTACACTTATACAAAGCAAACAATTAGAGCTCTGGGGTCTGTCTTAGCATGCCATGGCCTGAAATTTGATCAACGCGATATTAACAGTTAAGTTATGATCGAGTTGATGTTATGTTCTTTCAGCTTACGTTTTATGTTTTTACTATTCATTGAGTCTCTAATGTCCATAGGTATTTGGCTTAGTAAATTGGGTATTGTGAAAGAAGCGGTACGCCTGCTATAAAAGTTATTTTTGTGTGGCATTAGAAATGATTTTGATTTGGCTTGTCGTGTATTCACGTTATATTTGACAGGAATTTGAATATCACTGTTATCAAAATGTTCTATGAGGAACAGATACTCAGCGTGCGCCAGAACAGGTAATACTACTAGGTGGACCAGGTGGTACTTAAATTTCAAGAAATTTTACAGTTATTATTGTTTCCCACAAACGAGCCTCTGTTCTCCTGCTTTCCCCCCCTCCAACAATTGCGTGCGGTATGACGCGATTACATTCTCGCGAATATCAGTCACTTGTTTGGTATCATATTATGTCAAGTAGGACACCAGTTCGACTCCGGTACGTTTGACATAGCTAGTTCGTACGAACAACGTTCGCGCAAACTTGCGATGGTCGCGAAGTCACTTTCTATTAAGACGTGGGGTAATCCGTCATCTGCCGAACTATGCTCGTACGTCATCGTCGGCCGAACTCAGCCTATGAAAGAGAATGCACACACCTAATTATCGGAAATCATCTGACGATGTCGGGTAAAGTAGTTTGCGCACTCGGTTTCTCCGGTCGATGACGGATTAAATGTACCTATGCTAACCATAAGCTGTCTTAATAGTGTGTCTATGTTTACGGCTTTAATAGTCTGCAGGGCTAACAAGGCACACGCGACCATTATTCACTCTCGCGTGAGTAATTGTCGTCTATTTCGGTCACTTTTCTCGTTTTCCGACAGCGCTGCCATACAAAATATTCGACTCGTTCTGCCAAACTTGATGTTTTCTCGACAAACCCTAACATACCACCTTCAGTATCTCGAATTTGGTCAATAAAACACGAGATAATCTCTGTATCTTCTGTCATTTAGTCGTATTCAATCGTCCTCGATTTTGACTATGAGAAGAGTGGACGAAATTATGGCAGTTTCATAATTGTACTTATTTTAGGCATAATTTTATTTTAAAATAATATTAAGAATGAAAATACTTCATTTTAAACTACCATTTATATTGGAACGGAATTCCTTTCGCGGTCGTGTGAGAAACTGTGGCGGAGGGGAGCACTATTACTTACATGAGTATCCATTTCAGTAACAACCAGTCACTTTGCCAATTATGGTGATTAACGAAATCTAGGGATTTTGGCGGCACGGTAATATCAAACCTTTGGCACATATTATACATATATAATTACTAAAATCACCAGTTCATTTCCTAAGGGTGATGATTAACAACGTTTAGTGTTTTATTGTTAAAATAGCGATCTAAATACTAGCTTGAACTTCAGTCATTTTGGTAAGTGTGGTGATTAACAAAATTTGAAATATAATGGGTTTTAAGGTGATTGTTACATACAATAAACAACCTTCGCTTTCTCAAATTGCGATCGTCGCGCTTCGGCACATTTTGTCATTTGTGGTGATTACTTAGCGAGTTTAATAATGTGTGCTAATAATTTTCATTTAGAAGAACTTAATCTTAGAAGAACTTCTTTGAATAACTGAGAACCCGGCGCGGTCATCATGCTTGTCGTCGGCATCACACATAATAGCATCAACTGTAATCTGTGGCTTTGTATTAGACTCGATCATCTCTGCAAATCTAAATTATATGCAATCCTCGTATTCTATACATTTTTTTAAAATGGGAAATTATCTAATGACTTTTCCCGCTCTGGGTGGAGCGGGAGGGCGTGTCAGACTCTTACTGACTAATACCACCCGTGTTACTTCAGTTGCCTGTGCCATTGCCAGGGGCCACGGTATCCCTTTTGGACTTTCCCGCAACCTCCGGTAGGCATCGGTCCCATCATGCTTGGAAACATGCTGGTCCTGCTCCATAGGACAATTTAGAATCTAGACAAAATCAACTGGTTGCCAATTTAATTGTATAATATATTTTTTTTTAAACATTATTTTTTATATTCTGTGATTACCTACTTGAACTCACACACTGACTTATTGTTAGTAGTACTTGTTAAAATGTTAAGAATATCGTATAATTTTACAATGCTTGTAAATATGTGAGCACCATGCATCTATCACATAATTAATTTATGTGATTCCTTCATTTTTCATTCTTTTTACCTATCGTGGTATAGTAATCTTATTCTAGGTGCATCGTCTTCACATATAATTATATAATTAATGTATTAAAGAGTAACGGTGGTGTTTCTTGCCCATTCTTCTCCATACGAAAACGACCTTTTGGAATGGGCGACTAGAATCAATTATTATATATTTTTTGTGTGGCTGGGAATCGGCCTGCGATTTCCGACGCCCAAGGCGTCTCGGCAATAGTGGCGTGCCCAGCACTGGGTTGCGACAATCGCACTCTCCATGACGCCATGAGATCCGCCGGAGCTCTGTCCACTGTGCCGCGATTTCTCACGGCAGCGGAGTTACGCCCCGGCGTTTCGCCTCCTTGCGCCACTCCCAGATGTGCGCGAGGACTTTTGCCTCCAAATCCCATGGCGGCAATTCGGCAAGGAGGCACGCCAACTCACCGGAGACCGTGCGGTATCCCCGAACCAGCTGGGTGGCCATGGCCCTCTGGGACGCATTCAACTGGCGGGCTGGCCGCCGCCTCAACGAACGCACCCACACCGGTGCCCCGTAAAGGGCCATGGACGTATGTATTGTAACTTAATGTTACAAGTGTAATTAATGTTACACTTGTAACGTTAAGCTTAGAAAAGAGCGTATCAACTTACAAACCCAATTAAATGTATGTAATGATAAGTTGGAAACTAGTAGACAAATGTATGATGTTGACAAACAGAACCTTCAGAAGGAATTACTGAGGCCACTGCTGGCATTAGAAAAAGCAGAGATATTTTATATAATTTATATAACGAAAAATCATTAACTTCTGATGAAGCTGTTCATAATTATGTAAGAAACTATTCAAAGATATTTAAAAGAGTCTGCGCCCAAGCTAAATCAATATTAGTAAATAACAAAATTAGTATTTCTAACAATAAAATAAAAGCTGTGTGGTAGGTAATTAACAAAGAAACTGGAAACACGAAACAGCGAGAACAGAATGAAGTGTCTTTAAAAATTGATATTGAAACCATTTCAGATAAGTTAAAAGTTGCTGACACACTAGAAATTTTCTTTACCAACATCCCAATAGAAGTTACGAAATCTCTGTCCTCATCATCTATACTAGCTGAATCTCTTCTAAAAGAAAACTTCAGTAAGGACATTCCAAGTTTTGAATTCAAGCCCATGTCTATTGTCACAATTAAAAAAGCATTCAAAAGTCTTAACATAAAAAAACACTAAAGACTTATGGGGGATTTCCGTTTAGGTTCTTAGAGATATCATTGACACAATTGCCCCTTTTCTAACAGGTATATTTAATCAATGTTTAGATAGTGGTAAATTCCTGATTTAATGAAACATAGTAAAGTAGTACCAATTTTCAATATCGGGTAGTAAGAGTGATACCTTTAATTATATACCTATATCTGTGTTACCAGCATTGAGAAAAAAATATATGAAAAAATCAAGCTAGACCAGATGTTGTCGCATTTTAACTCTAATGGGATTTTACATAGTCACCAGTTTGGTTTCACGAAAGGTGTGTCGACGACTGACGCAGGAGTAAAACTCATCAGTCACATTTTGGAATCCTGGGAGAATTCTCAGGATGCAAATGGCTTTTTCTGTGATCTCTCAAAAGCGTTTGACTGCGTTGAGCACAATACACTGATCTGTAAATTACACTACTACGGAATTCGTGGACAAGCTGCTGACCTTGTTCTTTCCTATCTATCAAACAGGCAACAAAAAGTAAACGTTAATGGGGCGAAGTCCTCGGGGTCTCTAGTTAAAATGGGCGTGCCTCAAGGTTCTATTCTCGGCTTTTTATTTTTTCTAGTCTATATAAATGAACTTCCTTATATGATGGCTAGCTTATCGGATATAATTCTATTTGCAGACGACACTTCTCGAATTTTTAAATAGATAGAAAATATACAGATGTCTTACATGTCAACGATAGTCTAGCTGTTCTTTCGAAATGGTTCGCAGCTAATAATCTTTTACTTAATGCGAACAAAACTAAATGTATTAGGTTCTCATTACCAAATGTACCTCAAGAGGGTCTAAATCTAAAACTTGATGGCAAACAACTAGATGCAATAACGGAAACTACATTTTTAGGAATAACTTTAGATTCAAAATTGCAATGGGGCGCCCACATTAGAACTTTCAGGTAGATTAAGTTCAGCCGCTAGGTTTAGTATACTTCGCTAATTTCCACAGTATTATGTCTTATGCCATTCTGCTGTGGGATCGGCAGTTGACGTATTTATATAACAGTTTATGTACACACATATAAAAAGACAAGAAAAAAAAAAGGAACAGAAATACGTACAAAGGTAATGCTTATTTCTATAGAAATCTCTTCCAGCATACCTGCGATAGGAAAGTGGATAAAAAGAGACGTAGACAACGTGTGTAAGAGTAGAAGAGCAAAATAAATTTATGTTGTATTTTATTTATTTTAGAAGTATGTATGTATGTTCGTAAGTATATTGTCGTATAATTTGTTTTATTTTATTGAGTGAATTGTTTTGATTTTATGTATTTTACTTTCTCTCTACTCTTACACACGGTGTCTACATCTCTTTTTACCCTCTGTCCTATCGCAGGTATGCTGGAAGAGATTTCATTAGAAATAAGCATCACCTTTGTACGTATTTTTCTGTTCTTTTAATCTTGTCTGTATATTTTTGTGTGTACATAAATGGTTAAATAAATAAAAATAAATAAATAAAATACATAAAATAAAAACATATTTAACTATTTACTAATTTAAAAATAAACATACACTATGAAAATATACTTACATACATACCTACTTCTAAGATAAATATCACTAAAATATATAAATACTAATAATTTAGTCTTAGGGATCAGAAGCCTAATTATTTTTAAAAAAGAAAACACGAAGCGACCTACAACTATTTATTTAATTTTAGAAAAACCGTTACAAGATTATCGTTAAATATGATCACTAATACGCGTCCGTCACATCCGAGCTCCGCAGCCAAAATGATCGAGGCGAGTTAGCACACGGCTCATGGTGTGTCACCCCTTCCACTGACAGCGTCATCGCAGCGACGTGATGTCCCCGCCCTCTCAGCTGTCAAATCCTCTAAGACGGCCTCTCCTGGCAGCTGAACGTCCTCGTCAGCTTGGCTTCTTGGCTTCAGCTCCTCGTCCGTCTGGCCACCACTGGATGGGTTCTCCAATGGTAGGCTTCCTTGTGCCTGGTCATCTTCATTTGACTCGTCACCTAAAACATACCAACATAGGAAAATCAACACAGCATTCTAAAAAGCTTAACTTGGAGCTACCCATTGCAATGAAACTACAAGTGTTTTACCACAATTTCAAGCAATAACATCAAAATGGGTAACAGATAGGTTATCGTGACACCAATGAAAGAGTTCCGGACCTCAATCATTACTGAAAACAATAACAAAATCACCTGGCAACCACTATCGGGGTTCCAGTAATCAAAATCAACTGGCAACCACTATCGGGTTCCAGTAATCAAAATCACCTGGCAACCACTATCGGGGTTCCAGTGACAACTGCCACTTGGCCATGAGTAAAAGCTGCCACAATGCGGCTTTTACTTACCACCACCGAGATGATCGAAGAATGCTTCGCAAGCATCCGGGGTCCACTCACCACGCCACTGAACCGGTCGATCGATATGTTCTGCGGCGGTCTGGGTTTTCTTGCCGTACGAGCCAGCAAGCAGCTCGAGCTCGTACCGGTGATGTGGGAGCGCTCGTACCACCTTGTACGGACCACGCATCCCGGAGTCCAGCTTCCCCGTGCTCTGCGAGCCCTTGCTCACGAACACGAAACTGCCGACGGCAAATGTACGCGGCTGACGGCGACGCTTGTTAACGTACGTATCTTGCCGCTGCTGATTTTCAGCGAGCAACTCAGACGCCCTCTGTCTTCTCAGCGTCAGAAGAGCTTCTCGGTTAGGATGCGAGTCGTTCAGCGCGACGTCTCGCACAAGAGACCTCAGCACTGGAGTAATACCTTCAACGCCAGTCAATAGCTGCAGAGGCGAGGTGCGGGTCGTGGCTTGCCTCGTTATGTTCAAGGTGAGCTGCACCTTCCACAAAGTATCGGACCACTGCGCACCCTTGTTGTTCACCTCTATCCGCAACATGTTGAGGACCGTCCTGCAATAACGCTCGACCTGCCCGTTTTCACGGTGCATTTCAGGCGTGATAAAATGTATGTTACAGCCTAATTCAGTAACCCAGTTTTGAAAGGATGCACTTTCGAACATTCTGCCACGGTCACACACAATTTTTGACGGAGTACCAAATAGTGAAATGGTATTGGAAAATACGCGTTTTAACTCTGCGGTATCTTGTCGGTACAGGGCGTACAACAGACAGTACTTAGTAAAAGCATCTACCACGAGGAGTACGTATCGGAAACCGTTTGACTCCGTTAGGGGACCAAGGACGTCAGTGTGAACCACTGAAAAGGGTATCTCAGGCTTCGTCCAAGATTCTATGGGTTGCCTAGGAGCGCGAGGGACTTTCTTATGTGACAGACACACAATACAATGACCAACATATTTCTTAATAAAAGCCCTTAACCCAGGAAACCAAAAGTGACGCAATATAAGCTCAGTAGTTTTGTCTATTCCTATATGATCGTGATCATCGTGAAACACCCTTAACAAACTCAGCCTGTGCCCTTTAGGGATAAAACAAAGGAGACGAGAGTCTTCACCAGTTGGTGCGTACTTGTAGTAAAATAAATCGTTCCTTATGATAAACCGTGTAGGATCCAATTGACCCTCCCTCAGCTTTTGCATCAAGCTTTGAGTTTCAGAATCAGCCGTCTGAGCAATCTTCGCCCAATTTCGCGGATTTCTAATTTGGAGAACAGTAGCGGGCTGTCGGCTTAAAAAGTCTGCGTGTTGCATGAGGCAACCTTTCCGATACTCAAGCGTGAACTGAAAATCTTGCATGTAAACCCACCAACGGGCTACACGAGGCAACAAGTCCTTTTTACGCTCAGTCAGTTTCAATGAGTTACAATCGGTTACTATTTTAAACGTTATGCCTATTAAATAATGCCGAAAGTGTTGTAACGCGCGAACGATTGCTAACGTCTCGAGTTCGTAACTGTGGTAACGGGACTCGGCACCCTGCGTAGACTTACTAAAATAGCCGACAACTCGCTTCTGTCTACCCTCATGTTCCTGCAATAAAATTGCACCAAAGCCGATTGCACTGGCGTCCGTATGAAGCTCAGTGGGCAGATTGGGATTGAAGATTGCTAAAACGGGTTCCTCAGTAAGACTTTTAATAATAAAATCACGAGCTAGGTCTTGCTCCGCGCCCCATACAAAAGGTTGACCTTTTCTAAGTAATTTGGCAATACAAGCAGTTTTCGAAGCGTACCCAGCAATGTACCTCCGAAAATAGCCCGCCAAACCCAAAAACTGACGAACGCCTCTTACATTAGATGGCTTAGGAGACTTAACTAAAGCTTCAGTCTTACTAGGGCTCGGCCGTACCTGACCATGACCAATGAGCCTACCTAGGTATTCTAATTCTGTGTCTAAGAACGTGCATTTTTTCAGATTTACTGAAAATCCCGCGTCAGTGAGTGTTTTTAATACCTCTCGCAAAATTTTCAGACCGTCACTGACAGAATTCGTCATTATTAACACGTCATCGATAAAAATTAACACTTTACCGGTATCCAGCAGGTGCTTCAGGGTTTTGGAGATGATTCTTTGATAGACAATAGGTGCATTAGCGAGTCCGTAAGGCATTTTTAAATATTCGTAATGCCCTTCAGGCGTTACGAATGCTGTTTTACTGATAGAGTCATCATCCTTCATCATCACCTGGTGGAAGCCTGTTGCCATATCGAGACTTGTAAAGAATGTAAAACTGCCCAGCCTGTCAATGTGATCGTCGATCAACGGTAGCGGAAACCGCTCTTTAATAGTGATAGCATTTAGAGCCCTGTAGTCGACGCACATCCTATCAGACCCGTCCTTTTTCTTAACGAGGATGATAGGACTCGCATAACTAGACTGTGACTCGCAAATAATTCCTTTAGTAATCAAATCATTTATTATCTCGCGAATGCGACACTTTTCGTCCGCTGAGAGTTTGTAAGGTCGGTAGTAAATTGGGATGTCACTATTAACTTTTATTTCCATACAACCCGTGTTTACTGTAGAGGTCGCCGTACCGGTAGTGAACGTATCAGAAAACTCGTTTAACAGAGCTAACAAACACTCTTTTTCGTCACCTACTAAAGGTGTCCTTATCTTAGGGAACCCTACAGTCGACACGTTATTTATGTGTGAAACCCTGACTAACCGTTGAGAGTTATTTGTTCGAGTATACGTAACGCCACTACGATTTAAAACATCAGTGCCAATCAAAATCGGAGCCTGAATAAAATCCGGGGGAATAACAAACAAATCTACTTCTAAAGATAATTCGGGAAATTCAATAAGAGTGCTTACATACGAAATGGACTCTATATCTTGACTTCCAATACCACGCATACGGCGATAGGTGGGAATTTTGTTTAAACTAAAATGCTTCAGGACAGAATCAGAAATAAGCGAAATATCAGAACCAGAATCAATCAAAACGTCAACAGGTAGATTCTGTATAACCGCGGACATCACATTGTTTTGTCTGGAGGAGAATCTGAGCAAAAATTTACGTTACTCGAATTATTTTTATTATTTGATTTCGATTCGACACGTTCCTTAACAAAACAAGTTTCAACTGAATGCCCAGTCTTTTTACAGAATGTGCAAGTTTTAACAGGTTTGGAATTTGACTTTGTTGCTTGAAAATTAGAGCTAGTCGATTCGATTTTTGAAGAAGATTTATCAGAACCCACATCAATTTTTGCTGACTTTTTAGGGCAGACGGCCTGTTTGTGACCTACGTTTCCGCATGAAAAGCACACTAATCGATCATACTGCATGACTTTACGTTTACGCGGATCAGGGGAATTTGCGTTTGACGTGCGAACAGGATTGTTATTAACAGGTGTCGCGACCTTAGGCTTTAAGTACACTGACAAAAATTCTACTAATTCCCTTGACTGTAGCTTAGCGTTGGCGGTCGCGGCCTTCACTTGGGGATCGGAGATGCCACGGATCACAATAGCGGTTTTTAGTTCCTCTGAAAGCCCTTTAACAATGTTCAGTCGCAACAGGGACTTTCGCGCATATTCAGCATAAGTAGTAAATTTATTAGAATTTACACTCATGACATCGTATAGCACAGTAGCCATATCTACTTTGCGTGGGCACAATGATCGGAATTCAATTTTAAAATTGGACCACGACCGATCACTGGTCACCCAATCGTTGAGCCATGTCTTAGCATCTCCCCGTAAACACCCACCAATGCGTCCCAGGCATTCCCGATCGTCCCACTGACATATCTCGCGCCCGCGATCGACTTCCGCACACCACATGTCAAAATCATGCACACCGGGGTCAAAATTTGAGACGTAGTAATGCTTAGATCTTACTTGAATTAGGGAAGAAAGTGCACCCACAATCCTGTCCGCAGCGTCAACCTCCCGCGATGCCTCAGTGGTCACGGTTCTATCCGTAGCACGTGTTTCCGTATTACCGGTAACAGGTGCCCCGGCAAACACCGAAGTTGTCAGCGGCGGAGTGCCGCCCGGATGTGACGACATGGGAGTAGATGAAGGCCTAGTGTTTGAAGGCAAACGTTCCTCTAAAGCGCTCAATCGAACCAGTATTTCATTTAAAGGGTCGCAACGAGGGCTATCCCGGCGCCCATACGAACTATCCCGGCGCCTACGCGAACTTTGAGAGTACTCTGATCTATCACGACGACTTCTAGAAGATCTACTACGCGATTGTCGATAACGGTCACGACGCCTTTTATGAACATCGCGATGGTTATGCGAATCGTTTTCCCGAGAATTACGTCTAGGTGTATTCTCACGCGGCGTGCATTCACGACTCGACATGATTTTATCTATAGGCAACGTAAATTACCACTACGTGAACAACAAACTAAGCGCGAAATAAAATAATTAGCACGTGGTTGTTTACTTCAAAACACACACGACATATAATAGAAAGAGTAGAAACACTACGTGGCGAATCACGTTAAAATTCACGAAAACTAACACGGACAAAATCAACAACACGCGGTGAGAAAAAAAAAAAAATTAAACAGTCTCAAAAACACTATTTCCGGTTAAAAGATGGCGAACGATCTAAATCGCGTGTAATTTAAACCTATCCCACTTCTGATCTTAGGGATCAGAAGCCTAATTATTTTTAAAAAAGAAAACACGAAGCGACCTACAACTATTTATTTAATTTTAGAAAAACCGTTACAAGATTATCGTTAAATATGATCACTAATACGCGTCCGTCACATCCGAGCTCCGCAGCCAAAATGATCGAGGCGAGTTAGCACACGGCTCATGGTGTGTCACCCCTTCCACTGACAGCGTCATTGCAGCGACGTGATGTCCCCGCCCTCTCAGCTGTCAAATCCTCTAAGATTAGTATATAATATAATATAAAAAATTATAATGTAGTATTTAGTATAATAATAAATACAAAATATGCAACTATGACGAAGTGGAAAGATAGTGTTCCTTCACTCTTCTTTTAAAAACTTCAACAGTTTGGCAGTCCCTAATGTTAGGCGGAAGTGAATTTCACAACCGAACCGCGTGCACACTGAAGGAGTAGGAGTAGAAGTCAGTTCCCACAGATGCGGCCCCAGGACCGATCCCTGTGGGAGACCGCACGACATCTCTCACCGGTTCCATTCTCCCTGGTAACCGGGGTAGATGATGGCCCTGTCCGTCAGATAGGTCTCGACCCCACGACAGAGGTAGGTTGGCATCGGGTGATACAGGAGTGCTGCCTTTTTATTTTTTTAGGTTTACGGGGGGAAATCGGCGGGCCACCTCGAGTTTGGGGAGAGTGAGGTGTTAAACTCCCCCCTTACATCATAAAGAGGCGCGCGTGGAACACTACGCGCCACTATCTCGGGTCCTAAGGAGTAGGGGGTGACGGATTTCTCCAGATCCATCGCCCCTGGACCCATTTAGGGGGGTTGGAAGAGGTCCGCCGACGCCCGATACGTCTGCTGCGGATCGGGTTAGCGGAAGCAATCTCCCACTCCCTTTCCGCAGCCTCCTTCTGCGAAATGACTGTTTCGCAGAAGGATACCACCGCGTCCCAGGACTCCTCGCTGCCGACCATCGAGCCGACAACGGCCGGCAGCGACAGGTCACTGCCGACACCTGAGATGAGGGCACGGCACGGCTCCTCCCAAGCAACACACTCTGCCAGCGTGTGCCGAGCCATGTCCTCCCGACAGTCGACGCAGTGGTGAGGAGTGCCTCCCTGATGCAACTCCAGGGCAGGGTATTGACCACCGCCAAGATGACCCCTCGTATTCTATACTTCACAGAACAAATAAAACTGGTAGGTAAACAGTACTAATCCACCAACCAATCCAACTATTTTAAATATGACAAAATAATAAGACATTTCTGATTTGAAGCTGACATCAATAGATATTCATGTTGCCATGGAAGCTAAATTCACCAAAAAACGTATACATAGTGGATTCATTTAACTCTCATCAACAATGAGCTAATACATATTTATGAATATAAAACATGTTGCAAATACAAATAGGCACTGGCTCCAAAGCTTGGAATAATACTCTTGGGTTTCAAGAGACAGGAGTCTGTTTCTCCAAAATTTCTTAGATTTGATGGAATAGAACTATTAACAGTAATAATTGACGTCTTATTATGTAATACTCCTAAAAAAAGAGGTATTAAAACTCTTAATAGTCTGTTTAAAGCTAAGCGATGAAACCACTACCACTAAAATCCTGCTTATAAACATAATTATAGAAATAGAATTACCATATTCCCGATGCCGATAAGTATGGTGACTAGTTCCATAGCTACCGTCCCAGGTTCTGCGTTTAGTTTCAGTTTTTTTTTTTTTAAAAAAGCTGATTCATAAAAAGAAAAGCCCTGTGACTGTTTCATATGTATACACACTTACATATACATACTTTCATTCATGAACGCTTCTGAAATTAATCGACACCAAAAATGCCATTCTTCTTTCGACAAATCGAGAAAAAGAGTGTTCTCGCGTTTGTCATGTTAGCCTTGCTGGAATAGTCCGGATAAAGGACCTTCATATCCAGTAGTGTCAGTGGTGCACCAATAATAGATGCCGAAAATATTAATAACGCCAAGAAAAAAACAAGGCTCATTGTATTCGTTCAGTTATCATAAAATAAACATAAAAGTATCATAAGCAACATATTAAACGTCAACCACACAAAGTTAACTTTGTGCCGACATGAAAAACACAATAATTAACATACACACGAATTAAGGTACGCCTTACCTTCGTAAAACAATGACTCCGGCATAATCACCGCGCGGAGGTAAAACACTCGAAAATGGAGGGCGGAAAACAACCGGGGTTGAAAAAGGTACGAACCAACCAAGGTACCTACAAACTCTTTGGTAAAAAACACAAATGATTTATTTGACGAGGCGCTCTCAGTATTCGCATGTTGTACAGTCGGAGGTAAAAATACGT
Organism: Xanthia togata; assembly: GCA_963853775.1. Classification (NCBI taxonomy): domain Eukaryota; kingdom Metazoa; phylum Arthropoda; class Insecta; order Lepidoptera; family Noctuidae; genus Xanthia; species Xanthia togata. The sequence continues at coordinate 10,098,196 of OY970807.1, forward strand.
GTGTATACAAATGCGCTTTTTTCCAACAGTTTGTATTGTCATGTGATCATTATTCAGCCGAAAGATGTCCACTGCTGGTCTGGGTCTCCCCCAACTACCGCCACTTCGACCAGTTCTATGCTTCCCGCATCCAGCGGATTCCTGCGGCCTTCCGGTGAAGGTGTCATGTGATAATATCTAGTGAATGTTCTGTGAAAGGCTCGCGCACATTTGGTCGGGCCGCGCTACGTCGCAACGTGTTGGAAAAATCCTCCTAGATCACTAGTACATTTTTATATGAACCATCGCACACTACAGCTGGGCCGCACTGGGTCGCAGCTCAACGTACTGGTGGATCGCTTGCCAGGCGTATTTTTGCGGCTACTGTTTTGCTTTGTGATGTAGCTCACCTGTAGTGTATGTGTATAATAATAGTTCAAAAAATGATCTAGGAGGATTTTTGCAATGTATTCGCGTTGCGGCTTGGCTATCCCAAATGTGCTCGAGCCTCATTGCACTGGAGTAGAAACAGCTCAAACGCAAATTCGAAATTTGGATCTGTCTGAAACAATAATGTGTTGCGTTGCGGGTGCTACCCGCCGCGCTATACATATTGGCGCATTTTGGCCATGCGGCGTGCTGCGGCCCGCTGCGGCTATATTGTGCGTTTAGCTTTACAGTACCTTTTTATTTCAATTTCACCTGAACGTTTTTCAGAAAATGGCTATATATTTCCGTCCCTGACTGTACAAGTGGGTCCGGAAAGATTTTTTTCCCGTTATTTAATATGCATATTTTTGTATAATTTCATAATCAATCCAGTGGCTGGGCATGCCGATTATGACCATCAATTAAAGGGATTACTGTAAGCCTTTAATCGCAAGCGGACAGCGCAAAGAATGGGATTAAAATAGGTTTTAATTTGTATGTTTTTATGGCGTGCGTATAATGTCACACCTGGTTTTACTGGAAGTAAGCTTTAATATTATTTTGTTTTGTTGAAAAAAGAGTTTATTTTGTCGTCAGGTATTTGGGTTATGGTCTTAAAAATGTTTAAAAAAAATTGGTTGTTAGGTTGTTTTTAAAATATCTTTTTGGCTAGAAGGCCGCCCATTGTGTCACCCTATATAAAATTTCTACATCATCATCTGCCTAGCTTTTTCCCAACTACGTTGGGGTCAGCTTCCAGTCTAACCGGATGCAGCTGAATACCAGTATTTTATATGGAGCGACTGCCTATCTGACCTTCACAACCCAGTAATTGGGTGATACGATACCCCTTGGTAAGACTGGTTGTCAGACTTTCGGGCTTCTGACGATCCGTAACGACTGTCAAAGATCCACGAATGACAGCCGGGACCAACGGCTTAACGTGCTTTCCAAGGCACGCAGGAGTCTCGGTACGTAAAGATGGTCACCCATCCACAGACCAACCCCGGCAAGCGTAGCTTAACCTGACGGATCGACCCGTGCGGCAGTTATTACTTAGCCACGAGCTCCTCTAACTGTATATCCTTACAGATATCAATGTAGAAATACATAGAGTTAATGACTCTATGTATTTCTACATTGATATCTGTAATGAATGATATTGGGTTAAATTATGAATTAATTTTTTTTTTTATTCTGTTGGAACATGTTATTCTTTTCATTTTTTTACTATGGGACCATATCTGTGGGGCCATTCCCTGCGCTGTTAGACAAGTTTGAAAAATACTGTTTTCAGTATGTTTTAGTTAAAAGAATTGTAGTAATCTAATAATGTCATAGCTTTGCATGTTAGTAAACATTACAGTTATAATTATTTACTGTGTCCTTAGGATTATTCTGCACATAGCTACAGTATACGAAATAAAGTTTTTTTTTCTACAGTATTAATTGATTTAGTGAAATAAATTATCACATATAGGTATTTTTGGTACTTACAGAAATAATGGATGTAAAAAAAAACTTAAGAGTCCTATTACATTTTTTTACGGAAATTCATGATTTTTGACCATGTAATTTTCAGCAGCAGTAAGATATTTTAATAATTTGATTATAATAACTATAGTGCCATTCTTTTTCTTGTAAGTTGGAGTTACACATTATTTTCGTGTAATTTGCTGAATTGACGCGGATTATATAGTACTTTAATTTAATTTATTGTAATTTTGTCTTATTATATTGAGATACAAAAACTAATGAAACGTATTCACTGTAGATCGAAGTTTTATATCATATTAGTTTATTTGATTTAATTGTGTTTATTTGGAATATAATGGACATGAAAATCAAGACATTTATTGGTTTTCTTTACGAATTTTCCCTGAAAACTCAAGGAATTTAAAGAAATTCTAGAACTCCAATAAACAAGTAAAACATTAAAATTATCGTTTAGTAACTTTCGCTTTTATTAGAACTGAATGAAACAATGTGAATTTGAGCGTCAAAGTTCCATTGCCGACGTATTTCCTTGTAAACTGAGTTCGTAAAATATTCATAGTAAATTACACGACAAGAAAAGTTAAAATTTGTAATTCCAACTTACAATAAAGATAATGGCACTATCGTTATTCATAATCAAATAATTCAAATATCTTACTGCTGCTGAAAATTACAACGTCAAAAATCATGAATTTGCGTCAAAAATGTAATAGGACTCTTAACGAAGCCGAGAGTCATTACATTACTCCCCGTTGTGATTGTGATTTATTTCTAATGGACTATGGTCCAGTATATAATATACAGTATAGTCCTGTAGCGGTTACACCGCCACATACTAACTACGCATCAAAGACATGACGTCACACAAATCCTGCATCGCGCAATTAGAGTTTACCGCGCGAACGACATAGATAAGACTATCCGAAATCAACAGTTGGGCAGTCGGCCCGCCAGACACAACACCCTTCTGGTTGGAGGATCCTCCCTTTTCTATGGTAGATGAGTGAACTTTACACCCTGTTCCTCATGCCCCTAAAGTCCTGCAGACTTGCAGGCTGCTGCAGTATAATTGGGTAACACATTTTCTTTTAGAATGCGAGTCCAAAATGTAGCACACGGAATCGTTTGCCATATTTGGAATTGCGTAACAAACATAAGGAATCTTCTGATTATGAGATATTGAAGGTGAAAGTTTCAAGTGTTATTTACTTTTTTTTCACGAAAACAAGTTTTAAACGTTTTACCAAACTTAATTTTAAATACTCCCACAACTTTAGTGCCGTTGCATGCACCCATAAGCATAATGGCTTACTTGCGTTACATTGCCGTAAACAGCATTTTTTTAAACTTAGGTTTCTTGGTTTGATGTACAGAATGCGTATACACCGTTTTTTTTTTCAAACGTGGCTTCCCACATGGAATTTCTCCGGTATTGTGGGTGCGTTTACAAACATTTAAACTCACATACACAAACAGCCAGACCCGGAACAACTAATATTTGTTCCGTACGGGAATCGAACCCGCGACAGTTGAGCTCCTTAAGTTCTGAGTTGAGCTCCACGATTACTGACAAATGCTTGCACTGACAGGACAGGTGCACTCAAATCTGTGTGGTTCTTTTCTCAAAAGACCATTTCAGACTAATCTACTTGGTCCTCATATGGCCTGACCAAGATTATGTCTGAACTTTAAAAGAGACTGTGACCTCAAAGTTTGTTTCAGCCTTTCTTCTCAGAGTAGTCACATAGGAAACGCCGAACTCATCTAGCTAATTTTTTTATTTTTTTTTAAGATGACTTGTAAAATTTATTCCAATATCCTATTTACAGAATAAACAATTTCATTTAATTTAATTTCATTTCATTACACACAACGCAATAGTCAACCAATTAACCACTGCGTCTACCATGTCGTCAAATATGAAAATATGTGATGGGTCTTTTAACACCCAAGATGACAAGAAACAGCGCCAGGCTTTTGTCAATATATGTTTCAAGCACCGGCTTTCTCTTCTGTATCGACAGAAGAGAAAGAACGACGAATTTAATAATAGCCGTAGGTATTATTCCAATAATTCGGCTATTCCAAACGAAGCGTGTATGATAGCAATAACTTGCAAGAATAAAAGTCAATTAAATTCATTACATCACTCTTAAGCCCGTATCAAATAAGTATTAAAATGTGATATTTGAACTCATGTAACTTGACATGACCCTGCAGGTTGGATCTCATAGAAAAGAAGTGAAGAGAAACATGTTTTCGGAATAGAGCTTTTTTTTGTTCGGTTGGTCGGCTCCTTCACTTTTGGCCCAAAAATTTATGGAAGATCTCCTTTGTATGGTGTACATAAAAAATGTTGTTTACCATTTGGCATGTTAACAAATTCTAACCCATGAGTAGGTAAAAGAATGTAAATCAAAGAAAAAAACAATGTTTAAAAGCGCTCATAATATTTGATCAATGAAAAGCTCTCACGACTTTTCCCTCTTTGAAAAATAAAAGTGGGTATTGCATACTTAAGTCCATTTAAATAAAAAGTATTTACCTTTATGTTCACCATCTTCCTTTCCTAGAAAAGAATTTTCCAAGAATGTTAAAGAAATAAAGAGATACAACTTCTCAAAGACAGGAAAATCTTTTAATGTAACACAATGTTACTTCCATTAATTAAAAGGCGAATAAATGCAAATTCGGGGGAAGCAGAATTTTATCAACATTACCGAACTGGAGGTTACCCGAAGACGAGTCTTTGAGTAATTATCACTATACCTACGTATAACTCTCAAAATCTTAAATATATTTAAATAGATGGTATAATAAATAAGATATTGATAAACTCCAACACCGTTTGACCGATCATCACGAATGTTGTCAAAAAGCAAGTCAAAGAGCATTACCTTTCTTCTATACACTAATATTCTACATAATTATATATGTATGTATATTATAAGTAAATATTTACTATACTAGTATTTATTTTTTTATTTTTATATATGTGTTTATGTATTTTTATGTATGTTTATTTTATATAGAATAGTTTTGTTTTAAGTTTTAATTTAAATTTTCTTGTTTCGACTTTTCTACACACTGTGCCTACATTATCTAATCCTACTTTCCTCTCGCAGGTCTGCTGGAAGAAATTTCTTAAGAAAAAAGCAGTACCTTTGTGCTCTTTTATGTTAATATTGTGTCCTGTTTAAGTGTTTTGTGTGTACATAAATAAATAAATAATAAATAATGTTGGGACATACAACATGCCCTGGAATTAGCGCACACCAGCAAACACTCCAATTAGAATATTATGTCTTATTTATAATACATACGTACACAGAACTTTTACTATCCTTAACTAATATTATAAATGCGAAAGTGAGTTTGTTTGTTACGCTTTCACGCTAAAACCGCTGATCGGATTTGGATGAAATTTGGCACATGGGTAGACCATGACCTAGGCTAAGACATAGTATACTTTTTATCCCGATATTTTTAGGGAATCGAGACTTATGCGGAGCACAGCTAGTTATGTATAAAACATTGTTTATTCACTAAACTAAGTATAATGATTGTGGGAGAAAACTGTGGTCATATTACAAATCTATGCACGCACAGTCACACACGGGTCTAGCGTAGTAGTTCGTCCATTTTGTTTTTTCTTGATTCTGCAGTGGAAGTGTAAATAAATAAATAAATACTTTAAAAGCATAAGTCAAAAGCCATCACAGTAAAATAACTAAAAACTAAGAGCATATAAATTGGGCTTTTAAACTAGTTCACAATAATTTTAATTCCCTGACTCCTTAACTAGGTGTATGTGCCTGTGTCTTAGGAGTCAGTGACTGAAATTTCCGTGATTTTAATTATTTTTGTGACAAAAAATTACCTATCATCATTTTTAATGACAGAAATCGATTCAGTAAACGATTCTAAAGAAACTTCTTTCACAATGTGCAATAATTCAGTTACACTTATGTAATTCTTCATGGATAAAGATTTTATTGGTATTTTTCCGACCTGCAGGCGAAGCCACGGGCAAAGGTTAGTAAAATGTAATTTACACAATGACGTCTTCAGAAAATTATCTGTTTTGCTTTACTGTGGATTCTTTGACGTTCTTTACTTTGTTATAGAACGACCCTAATGGGCCAGTGCGGTGCGCGGGAGCAAAAACTTTAGCTATTTTGGGTTATACTCAACCATTCTCTGAGTGTAAATGTGTTGAGTTGTGAGGTTTCTTTGCGAATTCAGTTGCAAATTTGAGACTTTGAGTTGTCTTCATTTAGTTGGGAAGGTAAATAAGAATTTGTAAATAGCTCCCGGGCCTTCAACAATCTAAAACTAGGTCGGTAAAGGTGTAAGAGACTTTATAGGTTGATTATACTTATGCCTGTATCTATAAAATACTCTATATATAACTAACTATATAATATAACTATTAAGTCAAAGCATTAAGTCAGCAAACAACACAGATTTTTCATATTCAAAACAAGTTTATTCAAAAAAGGAACAACAAAAAACATAGTTTCAAGACGTTCAGTACCGCTCTAGCTAATACAAAGATCATTAGAGGAGTTGGGATATAAATACCAGCTTGCGCACCGTATCCGCAAAGTAAACCGCTTAAGACTAACGTGAAATTAACCCGAAACTGCTGCCACAACACGGATACCTTCTGGAAAGTTCGAGTGCCGAAGAAATAAATATCGCATTTGTGAATAACAAGGTATTTTCTTGGGGTTACCTAATTACTTTGCCTGGATAAAGGTTATCGTGAATAGGATATAATATTCATTATTATGCAGGTACACCATGCGATTTACCAATGAATGTAGAAATTTTACATAGAGTGATACATTTGCGGTGGGATATTGGAAATGTACACTCCCGGACTCATACATTGAGCTTCCAGTCCATTGCAATGTTTGGTATAGAGGCCTAAAACATCAAAATAGTGACAAGTCAAAGGAAAAGTGTTGATGCAGTTTTGAAGCCGACATACTTAGCCATAATTTTGGTGTCATCATAGTTTTAAACGCTAAATAGAAGTATGACTGACTGAGGTGACTGCTAAATTTCAACACATTTATTTAACCACGTAATTTAAATTTATTACTCCTCCCGTTAATTTATCAAAACTCTAACTAAGTATACTATTAGAATCCAAATTAGACTTTTGATAAAATAACGGTCGGATATTGTCCGAAAATAATGTAATTCAAATACACAATAATCATCGAACACCAAATGCTAAACTTTACTGTAGAATACAATATTTAAATTGCGGGTATACTTACATTTCACTCCGCACATTCCACTTTTCCACAACACCAATAACTCGCATATTTATCTCGTCTACTCGACGTCCGTATGTCACTGCAGGGATTCAGCAGAATATCAGCGTCAGGTATATTTGCCTGGCACATGCTGAGCTGGACTACCATTTGGTGCAACCTTGAAGCGCACACCGCACCTTTTTTATGTTCGTTAAAGTGTGTCATAGCCAATAGTGTCATCACAATGTCTTGTTTTTTCTTCCTTTTATATTTGTTTGTATATTGGCAACTTGCAGTATAGTAATTATTTAATTGTGCTTTTGTATGCTGTGCTGTTTTTTGTGTGCACTAAATAAACGATTTATCTATCTATCTATCTATCTATTAGGTAGATCAATGTTCATTAGTTTTTTGTCGTTAGTTTAGTTTAACACCTCATCTACCCATGTAGATGAGGTGTTAAACTAAACTGTAGAAGAGCTTTAATTTATCTTACATGTCATAGTTTTTTTTTTTTTTTTTTTTATTTCTACCTATATATATACAAAAATAAATTGCCATGGATTAGTCTCGCAAAAAGTCAAAAAATGGCTCGACCGATCTGATTTTTTTTGTTTTGTTCGCTTCGACACAGGAGTGGTTTAGGTTTTTTTTTTTTGGAAAATCCCAAAGGAATACTCAACAAATAGAAATTGAATTTTTGGGGTCAGCTAGTAAGATATAAAATTACATAATAAGAACACATCAGCCAACAACAACATCAACATCTTTCAGATATAAGAGTTTTAAATTAAAACATTACTTACATAAAATTAGTTCTAAACGTATATTTTTAGTTTATTTATCGTCGCCTGCTTATATTAAATTCTCGTGAAAAATCTTCATGATTGTAGGAACATATTAAATCGCGGGGCAAATTAAAATGTAAAACTCGGTCGAGTCATGCCCTTGTGTAAAGTGAATAAGATAAATGAACGCGGGCCCAGTGAAACGTTCGTTTCACGTATCACACAAATAAATTAACCACACGAAACTGGGATTTAATTTAAAACGAAATCGATAAAGTATAGGTGTTTTTGGCGCGACGAAACGATTGCGGGGTGTGAAGAATTCGATTGGAGTGAAGTCACCACCAAATGAGTCTTTTAAAACTTGTCGATTTTCGATATATTACGTGACTTGTAGTAATTATAATAATTGCTTTATTTTCAGGCAAGTAAGGCCCATAGACAAAATACACAAAATGATCTTATATAATAAACTTATACATAATAAAAAAATCACTACAAAATCTAGTTACAACGTTGTTTCGGCTACGTATTGCGCTGAGTTGTGGTGTCATTTTCATCTTCCACGAAAACGCCGATACTCGACACACGTCGGCCAAAATTCCTCCTTCATGAAAGTTTCCAGGTGATGAGTTGAAACCCGAACCACAAAAGATTTGAAGCGTGACTTCAACTTCTCGACTCTCAAGGTGAACTTGGTCTTCATCCTGATGTACTCCACGACTTCCTCTACCTTCAGGGTGTGATGTAGACGTTACACGTACAGCTGCGTCTTTGGAATAGCAGGACGCAGCAACATGTCGGGACCAGTCATTGCGGTATCGCACTGATTGTGACAATCAGGCTTCTTCTTCTTGTTTTTCTTCTCCACGCGAATGAAGCCTTCTTCACCGGCCTGTCCTTGGCTTGTTACCGGTGGCGACGAGCTTTGAACTGCTTCGAATCCCATAGAAAAAAGCACTTTCAGTATTTTCCGAAGTTCTCTAGGCACCTTTCCCAATTTTTTTTTTCCTAAAAACCTTTAAATTTGGATGTTTAGTATTACCCAATGTCCATCCACTGTCCAGCCGTTCTCAAATGATGCGCTTATCAACGAACAGCATTTTATTTGTATTTATATATGTACTAGAAGGCAATAACTAAGTATTTTACGTACATCAAAAACTTGACTGCTTATGTAAAAATGTTATACGGGTTTTTGGTTCCAACCTTTTACTACAGATACCCAGTAAAGCTAGAGCGTACAACCGAAAAAAGTTTCAATTTCACTAAGCTAAAGTGACGTAAAAGCGACAAATTTCACGCACCCAAATCCGTTTAGTCACGTCTATCAGACCTCACCTTAAAACGCGTGGGTTCGCGACAAATACTCTGTTACTGCGAAAAACGTTGTGATTTGTTAGAATTTCCATACTAACTCACGACCCTCGGGTCCTACCTGACCTGCGGTGAGCAGCGATGTCGAAACCGTAAAACATCCATATAAATTTAAATTCTCCTACGTGTTGGTAAACTTTCGACTGCGCATTTCTAAAATCATGTCCAAACGGAGTCTCCATTTCAACTAATAAAATGGTCAGAAGATTAATTTAATGGGTAATGGAGCTAACTTTGATAAAAGATCCCTATTCATTTTCAAATTCAATGGAATATTCGGGAAATTTTGCTCATATTGTCAACGGTATTTCCTTTCTGTTAATAATTTAGATTTATTACTCCATTTTCATTTATTAAGTATTTTTCATTTTAATTTGATTTGAAGCACAATTACGTCCATTTTTATTATTTGTAGTAACGTCCGAATTAATTTTCTTTCATTTTTCTTTGTAAGTAAATACAATGTATTTTCCGTAGACAAAATATTATGAAAACGCCCATTGGTATTTACAGGTTCGTAATAGCTTAAGATTTTATTAAATGGAGCGAGTTCTATTATGAGAGTAAAATCTAGAAAAGTAAATTCTTTTTTAATTTATAAACATTTCTATTAGAACTGATTTACTTTCCTAATTAACTCATACAAAACTATATGGCAAGCTAAGCTATGTACTTGACGGCAGAATCAATTTCTTAGCATTGATGGAACTGCTGCTAATTGAATGTGAAGTAAGAGTATTGAAGAACTGATAAAATCTGTGGCGGCGCCAACATCGCCACATGCCAACTACGCATCAAAAGACCTGACGTCACACTACATCCTGACTTCAGATAAATCCTGCATCGCGCAATTAGAGTTTACCGCGCGATCGACATTCGTATATATGAGCTCCCGACTTCAACCATATTGGACGGTTGCTCGCCAGACACGACACCCGTCTGGTCGGAGGATCCTCCCTTTTCTAAAGAGGAAGAATGAACTTTACTCCCTGTTCATCATACCCCTAAATTGGTGACCCCGAGTATGAACGTCAGCGCAGCCTTCATGCAACTACTTCAACATCCAAGTTACTAAAATCGTAAATAAAAAGTATTAACTCGTGTGTCTTGTATGTCTTATGAACAAGCGCCAGTGTACACTCGAAACGACAATAAGTATAATCAATAAAACGGTTGAGCGCTTGCATGCAAACGAATTCTAGTAGGCGATCGTTTGACAGCTTAAGAAGGCTTATAAGCTTGCAATGACACATTTATTGCTCTGAATCTTTGACCTTTGAGTAAGTTTTTATACAGCAAAAGCCAAATAAAATAGGAACCCTTATTACAGAATCTAAAAAAGGAATCTAAGACCCGCAAATATCATAAGCGAAGTCCCAGACAGTATCATAATGGAAGTAAGCGTATTGAAGTGACACCCGAGGAAATCTTGAGAGGTCGGTCGTTTATCACATGCATCTGTGACGGGGGAAAAACTTTCCTACACTGTGGTGACTAAATGATATTGCGATTTTTCTCACATTCGTGTCACATCACTTTTTGCTTTTCTATCTTTTTGGGACTATCATTCCTTGGATATTACGGCGACGGAGAATTCTTTATAGCCGAAAGTAGAAGGGTTTATTTATTCGTCGTTAGTGTTATATTAAATGTAACTTGAACGCTGTGAATAGACTTTTGATATAGTTTAACCGAGACAGCTGTACTGCGCCTTAAGAATGCGCGGCGAGGCGGTGGGCAGCCTGAAGCGCAGGATGCCGTGCGCGTTGACGAATGAGCGGCCTGCAGTGCCCCCATCTCGCTGCGTATATACTGAAGGCGCGGTACAGCGGTCTTGGTGTAATAATCGCAAGTAAATTGTTACCACGAATTCAGTACTTGATTCAAGACCCACCAGCGTTGAATTTTTTCGGCAGTTATAAAAAATACCGGGAAAGTGCGAGTCGGACTCGCGCACGAAGGGTTCCATACCATTATCTATAAAAACGGCTGAAATATCATGTCTGTTGTATGGGAGCTCCCCTTAAATATTTATTTTATTCTGTTTTTAGTATTTGTATTTGTTGTTATAGCGGCAACAGAAATACATCATCTGTGAAAATTTCAACTGTCCAACTATCACGGTTCATGAGATACAGACTGGTGACAGACGGACAGACAGTGGGGGAACACTACAGGGAAAAAAAGTATCCTATTTCCTAATCCAGGTCATGGTCTACCCTTGTGCCAAATTTCATCCATTCAGTCGTTTTAGCGTAACAAACAAACTCACTTTTGCATTTATAATATTAGTTAGGATAGCCTTTAATTACTCAAAAATAATAGCATTCAACTGGTGAAAGAATTTTTAAAATCGGTCCAGTAGTTTTTGAGTTTATTCATTACAAACAAAAATACAATTATTTTCTCTTATAATAATAGTGAAGATCTCCATTTGTGTTTCCCATGAAAAAAATATTTATCAAGTGAAGTGATGATTTCGTATTAAACTTGTTTCGTACTTAACCTACCTAAGTTAAGTAGGCATGTACGTACGTAAACACGATTCGTCACGGTGTGGTTGAATGATGATTATCTTGAGTGATATTGGCTTAAGAGCCATGTATTAATTCATATACGTGCGCTACCTACGTAAGCATGTATTTAATATTCTCATAGTAAATACATAATGATGCCTACTGATATCTATTTAATCATTCGTTGCTATAGCACTTCGGCCCTTGCAGGTAAGATCATTTTTCTATTGTTCTCAAAATAATTGTCAACTTTGTTTTAAGATTTTTTAAAGTAATTTAGCGTTGATAGATTTAAGTCATTTAATTTTAAATAAATTCCATTGCTTAAGTGTTATTTTAGATACTGACTTCATTGATATTTTTACGCGTTTAGTGACTTTATACATATTTTATTTTCAATTTTTTTTTACAAATATAAACACTTTGACTTTGTCTTTACTTTTTGCCAATAAATTTACATTTTGTCTTTCCCGAGATCAGAGTTTCCTAGAAAATTGATAGCAGCCCTTAATGAAAAAGAAACACGAAGACTCCGGTGCCCAAACATGATTAATTCCCATAAGTATTTTCACTGTTTTTGTGTAGACAAGCAATCTTTTAATTAAATTTTTCATCGTAACTTATTCAAGTTCCAAAAACGATGCTTCGTGCGATTTTAATAACGTTGTTTCTTAGTTGTGAGAAATCATTAAAATGGGGTAGGCAACTGTCAAAGTAGCATTAGCAAAGCTTTAACCGAAATAGAAGAATTTTCTAAGGAACATTTGATTTGATTTGACAAGGTCTGTTGGCTTCCTCGTAAAGATGCACCTCGTTTCTTCAATTCAGCTTTTAACTCACTTATCCGCCATGTCGAATACTTGTTTTTTGATAGCAGTTCTTTCAATATTATAAATAAATAAACGCAGTTACAAGGGAAGCCAAAACACAACACACAAACTTGACAGGTGCCGAAAGCTACCCTTTAAAAAGTTTTCACCGGCAAATCTCATTTCAAGCAATACCTATTAATGATTTCTAGGTACCTGTACGTTTTTCGACTACGGGTCGTAAATATAGAAGGTATAGAATACTTAATTTGTATTTTTTTTACATTACGTTTTTTACCTACTCTCTATCTCTTGTTGATCTTTTCTTTCGATTAATTTTAAACTTTTTATTCGAAAACAATTTCGTAATCTGATCGTATTCTAAAATAAATAAATTAACTCGACGGCCATTCTTCTTTCATTAGAACTATAGACTTTAATAAAATTTCATGGAGCGAATCTTTTTAAAGAAATTTGCTCTGTATTTTGTTTTAAAATGGTTATGTAAGTAAGTATTTAATTTAAACTTGTCTCGCGTTGTGTAGGCAATAAATCCACTTTAGTTACTGAAGACAGGTCTTAGTCTAGACCACGGAGAGATATTATTATTAAATATTTCTAACAGACGCCTCTAAGGAGGCCACATTTAGTTGAAACGAATATTTAAATTATTACAACGTTGTATCAAAAGGAACGTTCTCGGAACTTCAGTTTCTGTTTTTCTGAGGCAAGACAAAATAATGTTCTGGTATTAAGTATTTCAAAAGATTCCAAAATACTATCTATAATTCATTTTGAAAACACAGATTTATACTTACTTACAGTTAAAGTAATCAATCTTTGTGTGTCACATTAAGGAAGTTCATTAAACTTAGTCCTGCTATTAGAATGGCGGTGAAGTGCGGTGGATGCGGTAAATTTGTGTCAGCGGTTGACACTGCAAGGTGCTCAAAGTGTAGCGTCTCATATCACAGAGTGTGCGTCGCCCTCCCTGCGAAAGGCCCCATAGTCTCTGCCTGGCATTGCCCTGAGTGCAAGAGACATGTCCGTAGGGACAATAAGGCCGAAACGCCGGTACGAGGTTGTGTGGCAGAAGTACAGAGTGAGGAGCCCACGACGCCTACGACGACGCAAACGTCAACTGCCGCATCGCCGACGTCTCAGTCAACTGCTGCACCATTGACGCCCCAGTCAATCGCTGCACCGTCGTCGCCTGTGATCGCTGAGTTCCCGCCGGACGTGGGCTCTACTCTAAGATTGGTAGTGGAGGAGATACGTACTTTGCGGTTTGAAGTTTCAGAGCTTCGGAAAGACGTAGCGGAGCTGAAGGCATCTAACGACTCGTGTCACACGCGCATGGATGGCATTGAGTTGAGACTGGAGGCGCTTGAAAAGCGTCACGATGCCGGATGCGATCCGACAGCAAATTTAAATGCAGTGGAGAGTGTGGTCCAACAGCTCAAGAGGGACCTCAATGACAGGGATCAGGAGCTTATGGCAAACGATCTGGTGATAGCGAACGTACCTGAGTCGCAAGCAGAAACCCCAACACACCTGGTTCAGCTAATTGCCGCAAAGCTGGGAGTCGCTTTGGAGGACCGTGACATCGTGTGCGCAGAGCGAGTCGGCGGCAGACACATTAAAGCGACAAGCCCCATAGCTTCAACACAGCCCCGCCCTCGTGCTATCATGGTGCGCCTCGCTCGACGTGACCAACGTGACGCCGTGTTGAACGGCGCCCGCGTGCGACGTGACGCCACGACAGAAAGTCTCGGACTCACTGGGAAACCCGTACGCTTCTTTGTAAATGAGAGGCTGACGAGGTTGAATCAGCAGTTGTTTCGTCAGACAAAGGCAGCTGCAGGGGTTCAGGGCTGGCGGTTCGTATGGACAAAGCGCGGTCGCATCTTGGTCCGGCAAAAGCCTGGAGAATCTACACACAGGATTGCATCTGAGGAAGATATTATTCAGTTTATTGGACCTTACACGGACGCGAATAAATAAATCCTTGTTTGATGCTGCACATTATTATGTAATAATCCATATCTCTTCTAACTGTAATCATGTAGTAAACATGGTGTCTGTGTGTCGTATCTGTCGTGATCTGGGTAGCTGGAAATATCAAAGTAAGTACTGCAACCGAATCAGGATCATAGTTATATTATCTATACATATTATTATCTACACACAAACAACAACATTATTTACAAATAATATATATATTTTATTATTTTCAACTCATAATGATTGGGAGAATTATTTTAAAGGTAACAGAGTTATTTATTTACTACCAGAACTAACACATAAGTACAATAATTATTTACACAATATATATATTAACAAAATATTATTCTTACTATCTAAATACACATATACAGCCATTACTATTTGCATTCCATGACTAAGTCAAAATTATTAAAGTTAGGTTTATTTAATGCGGGCTCTCTGGCAACTAACCAGGACGAGTTTCTAATTGCAATGTCACAACACTCAGTGGATATAATGGCAATCAACGAAACGTGGCTGCGACCTGGGGAGGAGGGACGCGCGCCAAAGGTTCCGGGATATAGGTTGAAGCACGTGCCGCGCCCTGTGGCTATACGTGGGGGACGAGGCGGAGGAGTCGCGTTTTACATTAAAACGGGAATTAGGGCGCGCGTACGGTCATACTCAGAGCAGTCTGATGTGGAACAAATGTGGTTGAATCTAACTATCAATGGTAGAAGATTGTTGATTGGTACTGCATACAGGCCACCCTGGTTTGAATTGGCAAAATTTTTGGATGGTATAACTGACAGTATTAGCGCATTGGCTCCTTACGATCATTTGGTGTTACTGGGGGATTTCAATGTTAATCTATTGGATACAAATAGTACAAAAACGAATGAGATGATGGAATTCCTAAATTACACCAATCTAAATCAGGTAGTACAGTCACCAACACATTTTGTAGGGGATAGTGGTACTCTCATAGACGTGATCTGTACCGATGTAGGGGTTCGTAATGTACTAGTCAGTCATGTCAGTGAACTTGGTCATCATTCATTTATTGTATGTGATACCGTCATAAAGAAGGTAAATAGCAAACCTAGGCTAGTTATATATCGGCCGCTAAGAGATATATTGATGGAGTACTTTGCAGTGGATCTGAAATTAATGCCATGGTTTGAAATTGATTCACTGCCAGATGTTAATAGCATGATTGAACATTTTAATGTCTTTATCACCCAATTATATGATTTACATGCCCCCATAAAAAGTAGAACATTTAGAGACCGACCCACGCCGTGGATCACAGATAATATTAAATTGATGTTTAGGCTGCGAGACGAGGCAAAAAATAATTATCATAAGGACAAGCTAGATACTACAAAGAAATATTATTTGGATTTAAAAAAACAAGCTGCTACAGCACTAATGCAGGAAAGGAAGGTATACTTTGACAGGCACATTAATACTCAAATAAAAAACCCCAAAAAGCTTTGGAAAAGTCTCAAATCAGATGTTTTCTCAGAGCATAGTGATGGTATGCTTCCCAGTCAATTTAATGAACCAGACGAAATAAACAAGGCATTTTTGAATGTACCAGGTCAGTGTATATTGCCCGCATCGCAACTATCATATTTTGATACTAATAGATTTAGTGAAACCCAATTTGAGCTACGAAATATTAATGAGGAAGAAATTTCGAAAATTATGAAGAGTTTGGGTTCAAATGCTAAAGGGATTGATGGAGTGAGTCTGGATATGATAATGCTAACGTTACCAACCACCCTTCAGGCTATCACCACAATAGTAAATAAGTCAATAGATACCCACACTTTCCCTGACTTATGGAAGTGTGCTATTGTGCGTCCTTTACCCAAAATTGGGAACCCAAGTACTTTTAAAGACCTACGACCTGTTAGCATTCTGCCTTGTCTATCGAAAGTCTTAGAGAGGGTGGTTTATAACCAAATGCTGGAATACTTAGAAGCAAATAATATGCTCCCTGATCTTCAGTCTGGTTTTAGGAAAGGCCGTGGCACGGCTACAGCTCTATCTGACGTGGTAGGAAATATCCTAGAAGCACGGGACAGGGGGGAAGGAACAATCCTTACACTTCTTGATTTTTCGCGGGCCTTCGATGCAATAAACTCCACTTTGTTACTTTCCAAGTTGGCCTATTATGGATTTACAACGGAAACAATACTGTGGTTCGCTAGCTATTTGCAAAATAGGTCACAGCTCGTTGAAATCCAGAGGGAGGATGGATCAAAGGTGTCTTCCCCCCCTCGTCAGGTGTTACGTGGTGTGCCTCAGGGATCAATTTTGGGGCCCCTTTTGTATATTCTTTACAGCGCAGACATTATTATGTCATTCCAGCATTGCAGGTATCATATGTATGCAGATGACATCCAATTATACATAACTTTTAAACCAGCTGATACATTGGAGGCAGTGGAAAAAATGAATGATGATCTTGAAAGAGTGGTGGTATGGTCAGATAATAACTCACTCGTATTAAACCCACAGAAATCTAAATTTATGGTTTTAGGAAGTAGGAAAATGATCAGCGCTATACTGTCAGCCAAGCCAGAAGTTATCATCAGGGGTGACAAGATTGATAGGGTGGAGATAGCATGCAACCTTGGGTTAACCATGGATCCTGAACTTCGATTTGAGAAACACATAAGTAACTCCATGAGAAATTGTTTTTATAGATTGAAACTATTGTATTCAATTAGAGACTATCTGAGTGTTGACCTACGTAAACAATTAGTGGATAGCTTAATTTTATCAAGACTTAACTACTGCGATACCGTGTATGGTCCATGCCTGTTAGCAAGAACTGAGAAGCTGATACAACGCATACAAAATGCATGTACACGGTTCTGTGTAACGATACCTCGTAGAAGTCATGTCACTCCTTTTATAAATGACAATAATATTTTGAAAATGGCTGCTAGGAGAAAGTTACATATGGCCAGTTTACTTTTTGGAGTAGTAACTACACAAAAGCCACACTACCTTTTTGAGAAGTTAAGTTGGAGACAGAGCAAATACGAACCACGTTTTTCTACCAATCCTCTTGGTACATCAAAGCATAGGACCGCAGCATTCAGGGGAAGCTTCAAATACGCCGCCACACACTGTTGGAATAATATTCCTCCACCGGTAAGAGTCCTGAGAACAAAAAAGCATTTTCTGAATATCTTAAAGAAATATTTCTTGAAGATACAACAATCTACATGATTGGTACTTAAACTAAAACTAGTAATAATAGCTGCTCTTTTTGTACTTACCTTAAAGGTCACGGGCAATGGATAAGTATGGATTTCCAGCAGTGTGAGTGGCCTTTGTTTGATTCCTCCCTGTTTAGGTCCGGTCTGTAGGTAAAAGTGAAAGTATTATATACCCATTTTATTTAATATTAGGCTGGTTTTCTGCTTCATTTAGTTTATAATAATACAATAGGTACTAATTAATACCGATAGTTATACTTACGATTAAGATCAGGAGGCTTCGAAGGCGGTTCGTTTTTGCATTACGTATGTCGGTGGTTCTTACTCCTTCGTCCTCATCAATGGATCCATGTCATCCCACTAGAATAATATTAAGAAATCCATAAATATAACACTATCAAGCTGTACCAAGCGTGTGTGCTTATTTACCGCTTTGATTGAAAAACCTTGAAAAAGCATGGTTGAATTTTACCAACCCCATGCCTCGATGCCTACATTGCCTACCGCTATGCAAATGGCCGCCACGCCATCGAGTGACAAATCGCAATTCCCATAGTGCAACTAGGAATCTATGGTGTATAAATGTAATGTTTAATTTATGGATTGTTAGTGAATTATCATAATTTATTATAATTACTAAAACAAGAATGAAGAGGAAAACACACCACGCTGTACACATCGTTTAATTAGTAATTTGGTACTTATTTTATATTCTCATTGTTTTATTGTATTAGTTTATGTATTAATATTATTGTTTCATAAATTTATGTTACGCACATTTACAGTTAAAGGTATATATTTATTGTTATTACATGTACATACACTACGTTCGGTTGAATCACACATAATTCAGTGAAAAGGAGTACTTACCCGATAAATTACATCACACAGGGGGACGTCATTATGTCATTCCATAGGTAATTGCTGAAAACCAGCGCTGTTGACGTTAGGTTGGCCCGAAGTCACAGCATTTCGCTGAGCAATGACCTGTTCTTGCACAGATACGACGCACAGTTTAATTTCTCATATTATTTATTACAAATTTATGTAACTCTGTAATCGGCATTTCGTTTTTGTTATGTTTTTGTTGTCATTTGACAATGTCGCAACCACAGATTATGTAATGTCGCAACAGTAATTACGCAATATTTTCTTTGGTCCGAGGCCTTGACATCAACCAATGAACAACATTTCAAAACGTTTTTTTATTTTTATTTTCTGGTTGAATACGAGGCTTTTGGCTACCTTTGTATTTTTGTATAATTTTTATTTTATTTTCTTTTGTTATAATGTGCGTTTCGTTTGTGCAGAATAAACATATTTTCTTTCTTTTCTTTCTTTCTTTACTTAAGAAATAATAAACACCAACTAATAAAAGACAAATACAAAAAATCAAGTAGCCAACCAAAAAGTACCTCCCAAATGTAGTTTGATTAAATCATACTACATGCGCTTATTATAGCTTTTTTATACCTAATTTTTTTTTGGAAAATGTGGCCGGAAAATAAATACGAAAATCGGGTTTCCCGGTAACATCTTACAAAACTACTTTGTAATAGGAATAAAACACCGTTGATTAGGTGCTCTGTTCTTATGGAAGTATTACGCCGGTAGCACACCTCCGCCGCGAAACCATAGCATCGAAACCGCGGTAGTGTACTGACACGCGTCAGTTTCCGCTACTCAAAATTGGAGTAGCGGAACATGACGCGAGCCAGTTTAATTGAAATAATGCGGTTTCACTGCTACAGTTTTGAGGTGGAGGTGTGCTACTGGCGTTAATGGACGAGAACCAAACGGGTCTACCCTCTGTAGCAGGTTTTTTTTATGTCGTAATATTATTTTGCATAACAGCGGATAGCATAAACTTCATTTCGCAGAAAATCGTTTGGCATACACTCATTTATCATAATTCAAAACTCATAATTTTGTGAGTCAGAATCATCTTTAGGCATAAATTTCATATTCCTAATAATTAAAAAGCAGAACCATCATATCGCAGAAAGTTCACACAAACATGCAAGCAAGCATACATCATGCATGCAGCAAGCATGCAGCATGCAAGCGAGCAAGCATGAATGCCTCAACCACGGGCGTTAAAACCACCTGCTCCTCAGCTCGCGGGCCACCTCGCCCCTCCGCGCCTACGCGATTTTAAATTACACTCTAGGGGTAGGGCAGACAAGACTACGTGGAGTCGGTTTTACAACGATTCGTTTCTGTGACTAACTTATGTAGCACAACACATTGACTTTTTAAGACAATATTTTAGTTTAATTTAAGATTTAAAATGATATTTTATAGAAATGGCATAATGCCTAGTAAAATTAATCCAAATAAAATTCTGCCGTCTTAAAAGTATGCCATTGTAAATTAGGACATATAAACATTCGGCCAAACAATCATTATATTAAATATTTTTTATGCCTTTAAAATACTCGTTTATAGAAGATTATGCCAAGTCTTGTGTGTTATGCCAAATAAACTTCGGAGCATCAACATTCTGTCAGATAGAGGGAACCCGGACCAAACATAGTCCTGTGAATGACGTTAACTTTTTAATTTATTCACAAATTTTATATTTCTGACGCAAACAGCGATTAGGAGGCAAAGTTAACTTTGAGTATTCGTTAATAATCAATACAAATTTCTTATGACCTGGAACTGGAAAGCGATCAATGGAAAGTAAGTAGAAATATAAGTATAATATAAATTTTCAAAAATATCCGTTGTGTAGTTTTCAAGTTCTAAGGTGGCTCCTGACACGTTTTAATTGAGGAGCCACCTTAAACGTCATATAACTTTTAAGGGTTTTACTACAAATTTCAGGATCGGACCTACAAAATCGGGTAATTTATTACTAAATACACTGGATCGCAAAAATTGCGGGTCGCTAATAAATGGCGTGATAGTTTCTTATATACATAAGACTAATTTGCGAAACTATAGAATATTGTAGATGACTGATTGTTATATATATAAAAAATGTGTAACACGTTTTGCACACAATATAACTTTAATTACTGCCTCGTTGGTCTAGTGGTTGCAAGCGCTACTGCTGAACATGAGGTCCTGGGTTCGATTCCCGGGTCGGACAAAGAGTTATTGGGTTTTTCTATCTGGAATTTCTCAGTAGTAGCTTGGAGTCTGTATTTGTGCCCGGTTGATGGCAATAGGCTCGCCCCCTATTACATGGGACTTAAAACATAACTGGCGAAATGTGGGTGTACCTACTACAGGTACACCTCTGCCCAACCCTTCGGGGAAACAAGGCGTGATGTAACGTTATAACTTTGATTAAATACTAAAAAATAAGAAAATTTCGCTTCTAACGTAAGACAACAAAAATACACTTAGCAGTAAATCTTAAAAAATAAAAGATTTTTTGTCAAGTTAATATTTTTTATTACCTCCACGAGCCCGTATCACGTCATTAAGACGAAGTGGCATGCTGTCAACAAATTTTTTAATACGATTTTGATCTATGTTTGCCCTTTCTTCCACTAGCGTATTCCTTAACTCGTGTAAGGTAACGGGAGCAGGAGAGCGTTGTCTCACGCATCTCCCGAGCTCGTCCCATGCATGTTCTATGGGATTTAAGTCTGGGCTGCGAGCTGGCCACTCCATGCAGGTAGGTAATAATAGGTAATAGGTAATACGGGCTGGTTTCCGCAACTCCACGTCAAAGCGCGTATTTTGCGTACGGGTGGGAAAAATCGGTCATTCAATCCTCCCCAGCTCCTCAAAGAATGCCAGCAACGCCTTGGTATTATTGGCAATCTCGCGTAGGGTACCTGGATTACCGAAGTACTTTGCCCTGTAAGTGGCGACCACCGGGCAGTTTAACAGCACATGAGCTGCTGTCTCGTCGTCCTCCATGCAGGCTCTGCAGAGCGGACTGTTTGTGACTCCTATGAAAAAGAGGTGTTTATTAAATGACCCATGGCCAGTTATAGCTGCTGTAATCACACGCAGCTGTTGTTTAGTTAGTCGAAGAACCTTTTTCGTGAGGCGGCCATCGATTGAAGGTAGTGCCTCCTTAGCCTGTCTGCACTCGCCTTGGTCCGACCATAGTTTCTAATGCTGATCCCTAGTTCGTTTCCTTACCAGAGTGCGTAGGTAACCGAAGGGGAGTGGCACGATGGGTTCGGGCCCCACTGGTGCCAGGCTCGATCCCCTTCTGGCAAGTTCATCTGCAGCATCGTTCCCCAGCGAACCGCTGTGTCCTTTGATCCATTGAATGGTTATTTTGTTGAGGTCACCCACCTGGTTAAGGCGCTGGTGGCACTCGTATATAAGTCCAGAGTCCACAGTGTGACTGTTCAGCGCTTGCAGAACAGCCATGCTGTCTGAGAGTATGCGTATCGAGTGGTCCTTAACTTCCCTAGCCAGAATAGCCGAAGCGGCAAGAGAAATACCCATGCATTCGGCCTGGAACACTGTGTTAAGGACTCCCAATGGTGTAGCTATGTGGATGTTGAGGTCCTCCAAGAAGACTCCAGAACCTGTATCACTACCTGTTTTGGATCCATCCGTGAAGATGCGCAGCTCTGTTGGGCGCAAGCCCTCACATCGGCGATCCTCGTGAAATTGGATTCTGTATTTTTTATCAAAGATAAATTGTTTCGGTACCCGGTCATTTATGGCTTTCGTAATGGGGAACTCCTTGCAGAGTCCCTCAAGCAGCGCGGTGTGTTTTGTATCTCTCTTACCCCAGAGATTTGCTGCATTTAGGCGTACTGCCACCATCGACGCTTCTTGCTGTAAAAACAGGTGCAGCGGTGGTAGTCCCAGCAAGGCTTCCATTGCAGCAGTCGGAGTAGTCCTCATGCAGCCGGTGGTCGCCATGCAGGCCAGTCTTTGCATGCGTTGTAGTTTGTTGGAGGCTGTAACCAGCTGGGTGCGGGGCCACCAGACCACGGCCGCGTAGGCTATCATGGGGCGTATCACAGCTGTGTACAGCCATAGTATTATTTTGGGGGATAGGCCCCACTTCTTACCTATCATTCTCCTGCACTGCCAGAAGGTGATGCAGGCCCTGTTTAGCTTATTGTCTAAATGACTGCTCCAGTTCAGCTTACTGTCTAATATGACCCCGAGGTACTTGACTTCGCTGGCTAACTGAAGCTCTGTTTTCTGGCAGGCGGAAAGCGCCCATAGCTCGTAGTGGGGTTCACCGATAGATCGAATTCCCTGCACCAATTTTTCTACAATACGTAGTGCCATGCAGGTAATACCGACGTCTTAAATATGCATATTGACCAAACGAGCGGTATGTAGGCCCACATTATCGTGCATAAACATGGAATTTGCACCCATATTCACTAAAAAAGGACCAGCATGCTCATTTAAAACCTCTTCTACGTATATGACAGCAGTCAGAGAACCGGTTTCTATTATCACTAACTCCGTGCAATCCTCTGAAGACATCCCAGCCCAAACCATTAATGATCCTCCACCGAATGGCACTTTTTCTTCAAAACACGCTTGATGATATCGTTCTCCTGGTCGTTTAAATACTATTCGTCTCCCATCGTGCGTAAATAAACAAAATCTGGACTCATCGGAAAACATAACCTTGGACTCGAGCAAACCGTAACCTGGCAACTCGATGTTCTCTGAGCAGTTTGGGGCCGTTTGCTGGTATATAAGGCTTTATATCAGCTTCACAAAGACGTCGCAGAATCGTATCAGAGCTCACATTGTTGTGGTGAATTTCTTGAAGACTGTTTCGGACCTGAACAGCCGTGAGTTGTCGATTTCTTAACATAGTGCTTACGATGAATCGGTCTTCTCGTGTATTTGTGCACCTTGGCCTACCAATTCCTGGTGTTCATGCCGGTCTCTTGAAATCTCTGGAGTACTCTTTGGACCGTTGATAATTATACTCCTACTGTTCTGCTGCTGCCTTCTTCCTTCTTGTACCATGGTAATAATCCATGTACCTTCTTCAGGTGTTAACGACAGGATATTGCACTGAATACTCTGATCAATCCAAGGAATCATTTATAATGACAGCTCTTTTTTCAGTTTTTTTAAATCTATTTTTTTTTTCTTGTTCAAATGAAACCTCTTTAGAGATTTAGAACAAGCATTAGTAACCTGCTTACTACATATTATTTATTCTAGCGGTCTAAGTATGTAATTTATGGATATATCACGGTCTTTATTAGCGACCCGGAATTTTTGCGATCCAGTGTATCAGTAGTGTAGTACATTTAGTGTCCGTAAGGAGAAGCCATGTCTCATATTGAGACATGAGGCATGAGACATGGCTCCTCCATACGGACACTTCATCATCATTTCAGCCATAGGACGTCCACTGCTGAACATAGGCCTCCCCCAAAGATTTCCAAATTGGCCGTTTGGAAGCGACCACTTACGGACACTTATAATCGCAAAAAAGAACAAATTTAATAATCTTAAAGACGATCAGAATTGTTTCTTTGAACTCTTGTTAACATTTCAAATAAGCTAGAAAATAATAGAAAAAGAAAAATAATCCGCCATCTATATGTCTGAAACTGTACTTTACTACAACAAACGTCTCACAAAAAACACAAAAGAAAACATCTTTTCAAACCCAGAAAAGTCATTGAACTATACTTTCATTTCTTAGCAGCTACATGCAAGCAATTTTCATATCTGCAAAAACGACGTCTGAAATCTATCAGTCTGAGAATTTGCACTGTCACGAACAGAGACTCATCCAGTTTAAGATAAACTTTACAACCTAGTTGCCGAGTGGTTTATGAAAACTATTAAGTACTCACTTTAAAAGGAATGCCTTTTCTAATAAAGCTGGAGGTAAATCTTTTAAGGCTGGCTGCCAACGCGGTCCGGTTTACCTATGCGTTTTGTGCACTCCAGACACTTATAAATTACGACGTTCACAGACAACTTGGTTTATATTAAAAGATTATCTAGCTTTTTTGCTCCTCATAATATTTACGAGTAGGAATTTCTTTTATATAAACAAATCCTTGTACTTTTAACTATGTTATATATTTTTTTTGTTTATACGTTGTTTTGATTTTTTGTTTCTATGAAAGTTATTCTTTTTAGGGTTCTGTAAAATGTCAAAATGGTTGAGCTGAATGGTGCTGATCCATGCGTCATGTTCATGAACGGGCGCCGTCACTTGGGACTGGTCATCTCTTAGCTGCCATGGCTTATTTTAATTTATTTTAAGTTTTTGAATGATTATTTTTTTCTTCTTTTTATTACGGACGCTTTTACGAACGTGCACGTCTTATTACATTGTTCTCACATGCATAATTTCAAAATGAATGATGTAACCAATATTTTGTATCAAATTTTTATTTTATTTAAAAGAGTGTCAGTGGAGTTTCTTGCCCGTTCTTCTCCATAGGTACCTACTACGCTTTGGAATGGGCAACTAGCTTCATATTTTTGACTGACCGACCCCTTGACAATTCAAAAGTGCCTGTAAATGGTTTAATTGAAATAAATGCTTAGAGTTTGAGTTTGAGTTTGTAGTAAACAAGGAACCCTTATAGTTTTGCCATGTCCGCTCGCTCAGAGACTCTGTGTACTAGAAGGCTGTAATTTGGCATGGCTATACATACTAATCACGCAGACAAAGTGGAAAAATAAAATCATTAAAAAATATATTTTTTTAGTGTACCTCCCCTACACGTAAAGTGGGGATGTTTTTTTTCTCATTTTTCCCATGGTGTGGGGTGCTGTTGGAAAGATCGTTCAAAAATATTGCGGGTTTGTTAAACCAAAAATTCCCGGCAGTAGTATTATAACGAAATTAAAAGGAAAACTATCACAGCTAAGTAGGCTTTACAAGATAACGAGTTACACTTGCGGTTGCAAAGACATGTTCATTCCTTATGGGAGAACATGTTTTTCAACTAAAAAGTTAAGTTTCTACGGAACCCTTCATTGTGCGTGGTCCGACACGCTCTAGGCTGGTTTTTTTTAAATTTGTCTTGTGCGAACTGCATCTGTATTCAAAACAGGGATTTTTTCCTGGCTGGAATTAACCTGTTTGTAGTTTTTAGGGTCCAATACCTCAAGAGTGCCAAACGGAACCCTTATACTAAGCCTTCGCTGTCCGTCTGTCTGTCTGTCAGCGGGTTGTAACTCATCAGTCTGTTGTCAATATTATCTGACCCACCCTAAAAACAAACGAATTTGGACCCTCTGACATTAACATTAAGGTTTATTCAATTTACATGAGCTTATCAGGCGAGTGCTAGGACTTGATGAACAAATACATATATACAAATAATACAGACACGCAAATTTGATCTTTAAAACGTTGGCATTAGGTTTATGTTATAACTACTTGTTATAATATAATTAGTGTAATAGCTTATTTTAATAATTGTGTTCAAGTAAGTCTGGTCTCGTGGTCTGTGTATAAGACTGAGAAAAACGAGTTGCAAGATCACATCCTGCGTTGAAGATATTGTTTTGCTTTCAATTTAGAATTTATTCCAAAACTGTTTCTTGTAAAGAACTATAGACAGATAACCTTTAAATATAAACTTTCTAAAATGGTAATATTTTCGCATAACTTGTAATAGTGGGTAGTTGAAAAATAAATATTCGTATTCATTATAAAACCTAAGGGTATGCAGTGACTACGCGCAAACATATATACAACCTTGCCTTACTAAATTGCAAAAACAACGTCTCTTTACAATTTTTTATTTTCTATTTTATAGGTATTTTTTTATTAAGTTGGCTCAATGGGGTGATTATTAAAATACAAAATAATCTATTTGCACGAGGAGAAGGTTGGCTGCTTGTGCTGTGCAAGAATAAACTTTATGAATGTATACTTTAAGGTTCAATTTCTTTAGAATATTGCGTGTAGCATTACAACTAAGATCAAATTTCAATACGATATAAAAGAGTTGAGTTGGTCTTGTGGTCACTAAGGTTGTCTACCTCGTTATCTACCTTCGAACCAAGTTTAACCTAATTATAGCTTTTTGCTCAGCTGTTTTTTTTAAATTATTTTATTACACTTTTTTTACATTTCTTTAATGGACAACGTGGAGTCTTGTCTTTTTAAACGGGCAGTTTGTATATAAATAAAACTAAACAATGGCAGGTTTAAAATGTTTATTATTTCATTAAAACAAAGTTTGTAAGATAAAGTAAGTAAATGCTCATATATTTCCAAATTAATATACATATTATATTAGTATGCCATAATCAAATCTAACCATTTATAAACATTAAAAAAGGCGTGCTTATGCTTAAAAGTTTGCTATAGAGAAAATGAATTCATCTGTGAAATGCTTTACAGGTTTAGGTATAGCTGCCTATATGTAGTGAATAAACATGTTATTTAAATAGAAAAAATCTATTTATAACAATAACATCACCACATAATCTGCAACATTCTAATGGTTTAACAATCAATCCATTGAGCATTTACTTACATGGTGTGTTAAATAATAAAAAATAATAATAAATGTAATTAAAATTTAAATATTCCTGGGCAAAACGGACCCCTTCTTCACGATAAGCAGGTGTCAATGCAATTTTCTGATCCGGTATACAATGTGGATCTGGACTCACGACATTAAATTAAAACGAGCACAGTACTAGTCCATCTTAATATTTTAAAACACGAAGATTAGTAGTTAATGGAAAATTGAAAAATTTCAATTTTCAAACAAAATAAATAGCAGAATCAACTGCATAAAAAGTAAACACGCTTTAACTACGAAAAGTAACTAACCTGTTGCGCGGCCCGATGCGGGACGCGGCGGGGGGCGGCGCCTGCGCCGCGGTGCGGGGCGTAGGTGGACGTGGGTAGGTAGTTTAGTCGGAGAACAACAAATTAGCGGCATAAACTCACTAAGTTGAGCGTTGTTAATTAAAATATCACTGCTTGAATAATTAATCACATAATATCACATCACAATCAGAATTTACATAGGTACACAGTCAAATTTTTAAATTTTCGAAGTGTCCACCGTTGTTCATTATGCACAAACGGCATCGTCGTATTAAATTTTCACGGACTCGTCTTAACAAGTCCCATCTGCCATTCTTTTAATTTTGTCGAAAGCATTAATTATTTTAATTTTTAAATCGTCCACAGTGTTCACTTCTCGTGCATACACCTCGTTTTTTTAGGCCCCCAACAAAAAGAAATCCAGTGGTGTCAGGTCCGGTGACCGTGCTGGCCATCGAGTAGGTCCAAAACGGCCAATCCACTGACTTTCAAACATATCCGTTAGTCGCTGTCTAACAGGTACTACGGAATGGGCGGGCGCACCGTCCAATTGATACCATAGTCGTCCATACACGTCCAAAGGTAAATCGTCCGTATAGTCTGACACTGGGCCACTTAGAAGTTCTAGGAATTTCTCTGCATTTAACGTCCCATCAATAAACACTGGACCTATAATTTTGTTCTTATGAATTCCAGCCCAGACATTTAGTGAAAACCGGTACTGGAATGAAGACTCTCGACTTAGGCGCGGGTTTTCGTTACTCCAATATCTTAGGTTTTGTCTATTCCAAACTCCATTTCTTGTGAAAGTGCTCTCATCTGTCCACATAATATTAAATATGAAGTCAGGGTCACTTGATATTTTGTCGAGAAGCCATCGGCAAAATAACACTCTGACTGGCATATCTCTGGATAACAGTTCTTGAACTTTTCTGAACTTGTAAGGTCGCCGTGCATGCCGTTTCAAAATTCTATGGACAGTTCTATGACTCACTTGAAACCGCCGCGCTGCGTTCCGGAGGCTACAAGTCGGATTGTTTTCAAAATGTTGTAATATCCGGTCCTCGATTCTAGAATTTGAAGACACGCCCTCTCCTTGATGAACCAAAGGCCGATTCTCTCGTAACCTCTGAACGGCCAGGGTAAAAACACGGCTGTTGGTAGGGCACGTTCGTGTGTTACCATATCTCTCCCGGTATGTACGCAATGCTAAAGCCGCATTTTGGTAACATTCTCCGTACGTAAGTACCATGTCGGTGTACTCGGCAGCTGTGTACCTTATTTGAGGCATAATTAAACTAAAACCTAACGTAAATACTAAAACTAGCTACCTATTAAATACCTAATTAACTAACTAATATTAAACTAACACTCAAAAATAAGTCACACTAAATCGTCTTTAATCACAAATAACAACTATTTTTTTCCACAAAATCACGACAATGCGCGCGCGGCTCGTCTCGTGATAAAAAAATAGTAGCCGTGGGCGCTCCTCAAAGGGCACCGCTATGCACTGACTGTAGTGACCGACCGAGGCCCGAGACTTTTTGCCGAAAAAATTCCGCTCACACACACACTCGCAATTGTCTATGCACCACTAATGCATAATTTGCGTAAGTAATATTTCTTTTTTTCTTCTAATTGTAGTATTTTGTAAAACTGGGCGGGGCGCGTCAGAGTGGAATCGTATGTCACTTTTCTCTGTCTCTCAAGCATATTGAGACGTAGATAATAGAATCGTACGTTTTGCAGGTTCTTGACCTTACAATGTTTACCTATTATTACGGACTCAGATCTACATCATGTTGAAAAATAAGAAAATGAAAAATAATTTCCTGTGGCTAAAGTATTCATTGGATTTGATTGATTTTTTGTATACGGTTAAAGAACATGACACCCTTTACGTGGTTTTAAGAAATGTCAAGCGTCCTGCTCCACGTAGTATAATTCCTTATCCCAGCAGCGTGTGCCTTCTCACTGTTTCCACTGAAATATTGTGGTTTATTGCGCAAAAATGGATTTTCAACATGGCTTGAAACGGCCGCATGGCCCGATGGCGTTCAAATTTAGAACTATACTTGATGGCTTTAGCTCCTTGACGAATCCGCTGAATATTTCCATTGTCTCCATAACGTCTTAGCCTGACCGTATTTCTCTAAAAACAAAAAAACAAAACATTTTTGGAACCGTGTATGTAGGTAACTTGTAAGGAGTGAATGTAATGGTAAAACAGCCAACTACGCGTTCATTAATCTTAATCAATAAAATAAAATAGGTATTAAAAAACACTTACTGCTATATTAAATCGACGACCAATCTCTCCAATTCCAACATTCTGCTCATGTAAAAATATGATTTTATGTTTGGTTTAGTCATCAAATTGCGTTAAGATGCTTTTTTCCACCAAATTGCTTAAAAATACTTAACGAGTTATGTGGAACGATTTACAAAATGTGTGTGCGCAGTCACTGCTATTAGGCGTAGTGTAACTATTGTCACTTAGATGAATTTATTATCTACCTCACGAAGCAAATGTATGTTTTACTTCGTATCCAACCATTCTTGGTGAATATAAATTCTGTGAACTTAAAGTTTTTTAATTTACCCACCTGTTTACAAGATAAGTTATTAAGCGTAAATCATATTGGTCGTTCTTAAATAATGCAAGCAATATTGTAGAAATGACAACAAAATTAAAAAGGAAAGGTGGACTGTTTCCGAACCCACAGGTTTTTCGTTGCCAATCCTGCATCAAACCGCTAAGCCACGAGAACTTGTTGGGAATATGCGAAATTAAAGATTTGGTTGTAGTTATGTAGTGTTACTAAAAGCTTTCAACTTTACTGTCCATAAACTTAACTTTATGTCAACGAGATAGTGATTAAAATAGCTTAACAAAATGATATGTAATGCCGGTGGCTCCAACAATGTTAGGAGGGTTTACCTTAACGTTACGTGTTAAAGATCAAATTTGCGTGTCTGTATTATTATTGTATTTGTAAATCAGCACTGTCTGATAAGCTCATATAAATTGAATAAACCTTAATGTTACATGCACAGGGTCTAAATTTGTTTGTTTTTAGGGTGGGTCAGATAATGTTGACAACAGACTGTACCGTAATAGGTAATTGCTGAAAACCAGCGCTGTTGACGTTAGGTTGGCCCGAAGTCACAGCATTTTGCTGAGCAATGACCTGTTCTTGCACAGATATGACGCACAGCTTTATTTATCTTATTATTTATTACATATGTAGCTATGTAACTCTGTAATCGGCATTTTGTTTTTGTTTTCTTAAGTTTTTGTTGTCATTTGCCAATGTTGCAACCACAGATTACGTAATGTCGCCACAGTAATTACGCAATATTTTCTTTGGTCCGAGGCCTTGACATCAACCAATGAACAACATTCCAATCGTTTTTTTTTTTGTTGGTTGAATACGAGGCTTTTGGTTACTTTTTTATTTTATTTATTATAATGTGCGTTTTGTTTGTGCAGAATAAACATATTTTCTTTCTTTCTTTTAATAGGTAGACAAAGTTAAAAATTAAAGGGGTCCCCATGTTTTTGTCTGTCCCATTTTTCTGTATGTCCCCAAACGTGTTTCTATCGGCGTTTTTTGCTTACTTTTGTACGGTGGTAAGCGGTGGTGTGCGAGTCCTAATCGCATTTGGCGGTTTTGTTTATTTCGTACGGTAACGACAGAGCTTTCGGAAGTGGTATTATAATAACTTTTAAAAGTAAATTACGTTAATAAATTGTGTGTTTCATTTATCACTTTACGGCTATTATTTATAGATCGTTTGTGTTTACTCAACTACTGACAAGACAACAAGATGCCACCGATAGAACCGAGTTTTTTAAATATATTAATAACTAGCACTTTGCCCGCGGCTTCGCTCCCGTGGTCTTTCCCGCGGGACCCGTTATTTTTCCCGGAATGAAAAGTAGCCTATGTTACTCCCTGAAAACTAAGCTTTCTAATGGTAAAATAATTTTTCAAATCGGTCCAGTAGTTTTGGAGCCTATTCAATACAAACAAACCAACAAACAATCAAATCTTTCCTCTTTATAATATTATTAGTATAGATGATTAATAATGATTTTATGAGGAATCCCTATGATTTTGTCTCAAAATATAACACATTTTCAGTTAACGAGAACCCCAAAAATATTTGAGTGTAGACGCTCTCAACATGACACAATCTTTGTGTAACAATCATTATGTCCGAGGATCTTCCCCGCTCATCTTTGTGTCGTGTAGGTACCCCAACACGCAACTCGAGCATCCTCATTAGCACCATTTTGCCTTTCTTCGGGTTTTTCCTTTTTCTCTCTATTGCACGAAATTATCTACGTGTGCAGAAACTATTTTAATTCTGTTGTGCTTTCTTTTCTTTTCTTACCTTCTTTTGGAACAAAAATCTTTGAGCAATCTTTTTTGGAAGTATATTAGAGTTAAACTTTTTCTATGGTTGAATTACCGCAGGTGTATTTATGTCAAACATAAAAATAGTGTGTATAGGCAACACAGATTTGTAAACTGCTATTAAAGTTTAAGCCACCGTCCGAAAATGTAAATGTAGGACTAAGCCGATAGGCCACGGGACTTTCGCTGCAGCGAATGTTCACGCGGTGCGAACGGCGAAGCGTCTAGCGACTAAAACAATGGTACTAATTATGACACGCGTAGCGTCGAAAGACGGGACGACCGGCGAAATTTGCCGAGCGAATCGCAAGACCGTCTGGCGGCTCGGCAGGCGACAAAAACAAATGTATGAATCAGTACGGCTCAGGGCTCATGCCACGGTGTCGAAGGCAGACGCGGCGAATAGTGCAGAAGGAAATTAGTTAAGTTGTATTCACCGCTATAATGAATACAGAAACTTATATTACCGAAAACTAGCTAAGCCAGCTATTTCTGAAGTCTGTATTTCTCGTAGGTGTGGAATTCTCCGTCTTTACCCCGATTCTTATTCAAATCACACAAGTTACAAAATGTACTCCACAATCTCTTACAAATGTGTGTTGTAAGTCTTGAACCAAAAAATATTAGATAACTTTGATAAAGAAAAAAAACATTTCCATCTCGGTATCATTTCCATCTCACGCAACTGCCCGTGGTGTGCAAACTGTTCCGCACGGGTTGCCAAATCGCCCGCCGTACCGCCGTTCGCGACGCCCGTGCCCCGTGTCCAGGCCGATAGTTTTTTTCAATCTCACCTTTTTCGTACGAACACTACGTGGACGGCCAGGTCTTTTTCTGTCACAAACAGAGGAGGTCTCATTGTACCTATTATTAGCCCGATACACAAACATTTGACTAATACCAACCGTATGGAGAGTTTTAAAAATTGCATTTGGCTCCATTCCAACTTTGTGTAATGCAATCACAGCGATTCGGTTCTCTTTATCACCCCACTCCATTTTAATATCGCAAAATATTGTACAATTTATTGGCGCCAAAATTAGAAAACTCATTGAACAATCGTATAAAAATGACAGATTCCAAATTCAAATGTAATATCTTTCTTATTTTTAATTGTAACAGTATTTATGGCCAGACCAAGTATAAATAATTGTTTCCGATTTATGTTATTTTCACCCATTATTATTTTTATTTCCTTATTTCAGAAAGGTGTAGTCATATTTAAGGGTGTGGTGCAAAGGACCATGACACTGAACCACTATCTCCATGAAACCAACATGGTCATCTCAGAAAATTATCAACTGTTCTATACAAAACTTCGATTCCTACTCGACCCAGATGTGACCTTAAATATGACCTCACCTTTCTGAAACAACCTGTATACCCACAAGAAAACATAATATCGGACATAAAAAGTCATTAATCTAAAAATAGATCATTTTGTTTGTCATAGCCATTTTTACCTGACTACGTAATGCAAAGGATTTCTTTATCAGCCTATACATGTATGTAGGTATGTACGAATATGTTTGTTCGTTTGTGGCGCTCTAAAGACCAAACGCGTGGGCCGATTTTGATGATTCTTACGTCAATCAATTTGTCTTAATATTGTGAGCGCCTTAGTGACACTCACATTATTAAGACAAATCGATTGACTAGACATGACAGTAATCAAATTTCAATATGGTGACAACCAGACCGCTATACTGTGAAAAAGAATAAATTAAAATAGCAGAACTGCTAAGTAGGGTATCATTCAATTTATTTTGAATTACCATTTAGGATCTTTAACTATTTAAATTTGGTTAGCAACCATTGTCACTTAAATTACTGCGATAAAGTTCTGATATCCGAAAGTGAGTGTGTTTGTCTGTTTATTTGTTTGTTTGATTGTTACGCTTTCACGCTAAGCCGGCTGAACGGATTTGGATGAAATTTGGCACATGGGTAGATCATGACCTGGGTTAGGAACATAGGATACTTTTTATCCCGATATACCAACGGGATCGAGACTTATGCGGGTGAAACCGCGGGGCGCAGCTAGTACTCGTAATAGTTCACGTTAGGTCTTATTAACGTGAAAAATTATTATTATAAAGAAAATCAATCTGCCAAGCCTTTTCCCAGCTATATTGGACGGTCGTAACGACTGTCAAAGATCCATGAATGACAGCCGGGACCAACGGCGTAACGTGCTTTCCGAGGCATGGAGGAGTCTCGGTATGTAAAGATCTTCATCCACAGACCAATCCTGGCAAGCGTAGCTTAACCTGATGGATCGACCCGTGTGGCAGTTATAGCTTAGCCACGAGCTTCTACTAACAGCAATGTTTGAACTTTCATTTTACAAACACCTTGAAGATGTTTGGTCAAATGGAAAACATCTTCAAGGTGAGTTAAAATTACAGTTTTCAAATAATCAAACGAAAGCACTCAATTTCTAAGTGGCACTACAGATTAGCACGGGTTCGTTATCTGTCCCATTGGTTTACATTTCATCATATAGGTACTTCTAGAAACAGACTATAAGCCGCACGGCATCACAACGCGCTGCACCGCAATGTGCGGGAATTTGGATCCATGCTATCGATAAAACATGGTGTGTTATCCTTCCCACTGTTATCCGATCGTCGCTAAACAAACCACTGCGCTGATGCCGCCATCTCTTTATACTTGTTGACATTCTATGTAGATACAGCGTCATTGGTCTTGTGAAAATGCAGTCACGAGTAAACAATTCGGGCTTCCACAGCTACAGGTAAAAATTTACGTATAACTAAGTAATTGAAAACGTGGGTCTGGAATTATAAGTGTAGTAACGGTTAGACGGATGGAGAGACATTGGTATGTTTAATAGGACCAAATTATATCAATAATTTTTCCATGGTAATAAAAAAAACCTTCTAGGAAAACATTTAACCTCAGTGTGTAACTGTGTAGGTATATGTATGTCGTAGGATGATTTGTTCATTAATTTTTTTGCGAATACCCTAGGGATATTGTGAATATACGGATAATTAGACAATGGTGAAAACATTTCTGCGAGAAACTTGGAAGTTGCGTCAATGATGAATCATAAAATCTGCCGCAGAATTTTTTTCACCATTGTCTAATTATCTAGTCGCAAGGCGATTGTATGATTCGTCATATTGAACTGGGTGAAATAGGTTAGGTTAGGTTAGAACTGTGACCATCCGCGCGCGAGCCGAGCGAGCGTAGCGAGAGGTGTTGTGGCAGCGGCCGGCAAGCGCTTCTTCCAAGTTGCTCGTAGAAATGTTTTCTCCACTATCTAAATATCCGTCTTTTCGCAATATCCTTAGGGTTTTCGCGAAAAATCCAATTATCAAATCATCCTACGATATATACAAATAAAAATCCAAGAAAAAAAAACACTCTAAACTCGAATAATCTGTAAGCTAAATATATTTTTTTTTTCGTGCCAAAATGGCCCCGCAGCGCCGCAGTATCCAATCCACCAATTTGCCGACCATCCGTTCCCTTCAATGTCAGTGGACAGCTCACCTGTAGTCACTTTCATGCCCTTTAATATTTATTCTAGTGCACCATCAGACACGTTGACAGTCCATCACACAGTGACCTCACAGTGGCCTCCAAATAAATAAATTACGATAGCGAGTGGCCAACCCTCTTCAACCTTCAACGAGTCCAAACAAAAATAACAATTAACAGCCCCTTTGTGGCACATTCGTGATATTATTGACGATGAATTCGTGGAAAGGCGACTTTATTGTGCCCCGCAGTGACACTTTGTGTGCAGGTCATGATGGAATTACAGAAGTACAATTTTTCTTGATTGGGAAAATAAGAACCATGATTAAAGTCTGTTCCAAAAGTATGTCTGATTAATTAAAATGTAAACAAATGGATCACAAAATGTATCTGCAGATGCTAATTTGTAGTGCCACTTATAAATTGAGTGCTTGGATTTATTTAGGTATTATACCTGAACCCAAAATACTAATTTAATGTGATGTTTTTCATTTGAGAATCGTGGTTAATTTTATAACCTCAATTTGATGTTTTTTCAAATATTCAAATAATTTTTGTAATAAAACGTGGTGAGATATAAAGTTGAAACCTTCTAAATACAGAATAACGTGCTACTAAAGCCCTTTAGTAAGTGATTACGTAAGAATTGAACCTCAACATGGTTTGTTTATATTTTCATCACATACTTTTGGAATAGACATTAGGTAGAAGTGGGTACATACAAGTCGTGACTTAACCGCGCCTGCCGCCGATCGCCCCAATGACGCTCCGGCGGGGACCTCATACGGCTAAAGAGACCCATAAATCGTCTACTGCGCACGTCAAACAACGTGGTGCGTCGAGTTCCAACTGTAATGGTACGACCTGTACTGTAGAGGCTGTAATCTGACATGGTTTTAGCATGCAACCTCCACGACTCTATTATAAGCTTTTGGCATAAATACGAGACAAACATTGAATTGGATTGAAAATAAGAAAAGATTTAGCAGATAGCTTAGCAGGCTTCTCAGCCCGCTAAGTGCCCGCGTGTCATGTACTTATAGAATAAAGAAAGTGTTAAAGAATTTAAATATCGAAATAATTACGCGATACATTTATTAACGTAATTGGCGTTTTATTTACTTCGGTACCGTTAGCTCACCGAGAGCTATCTTCGTTCTGTGGCACGAGTAAGGTTTTTGATTATTGGGCTGAAAAATATCGGATGTCTTTAGACATGGATGTCGATATCGTACTTCAGTTTATCCTGGAAGCTGAACTTAATAAACAGAGAGATAATCGTACAATCACAATAGTAAGTACCTAGGTGATACCTCTAAGCTTAAAAGCGATATCAATGTAAATTTAATGTAGTGGTTTTTTCTTCACTTACAAAGGTTGTAAAACGAATTCAATCCTGTCCTGTATGAGCAATATTTATATTTATTTATTTAAACTTTTCACACTCAAAAAATAGTACAAAGGCGGACTTAATGCCTTAGGCATTCTCTACCAGTCAACCAAGGGTGATGAAGAGATTAGATGGCAGGTGCTGTATTTGAGAGGAACAAAGAAAAAACATTTTTTATCAAAATATATCATTAGAAATAGTTATATACATACATATTTAATAAAAGATATACCTATATTATATATATACATCATATACAGGGTGTTTGGCGCATGGACCGACACAATTTTTTCAGGGATTTGGGAGGTCATTAGCTAGGTTCTACCCATACACCCTTTGTCCCAAATGTCACGGTTGGTTACATATGATTATTTTTTTTAAATGAAAAAAATTCCCAAAATGTGTCCTTTAATTTGAAATAACTTTTTTGTTTGTGGGTGTAGTGGCACAAAACAAATTTTGTTGCATTCTCCAAAGTCCTTTAAATCTAAAAACATCTTTGTTTTATACAACTGGTTTCAAGAAAATTCCTTACAAGCTTCCAAAGTTAATTTTTGTATTTAATGAATGAAATTTTACAACTTCTAAATTAATTATAAAAAAAACTAAAAGCTATTTTGAACTTAGCTAGAACCTAGCTAATGACCTCCCAAATCCCTGAAAAATTTGTGTCGGTCCATGCGCCAAACACCCTGTATACAAATTCAAGGGAGAGAGGTGTTGAGATGACTCTACTCTATTTAATTTGACAAAAAACTCTGCAATTTCCGCTTAAATTCATACCGGCTGGTGGCCGTCCTGATATCAAGAGGAATCGCATTTCATAGAAGAATGGACTGAATATGAAAGGAAGAATGAACAAAATCAGAAGTATGAGAAGGACAAAGTAGGAGAAGATTGTTAGAAGAACGAAGATTCTTAGTGTGTGAAGAACATAGATATTGGAAGTGAGACATGAGATAAGAAGGAGGAGTGGGATAGTTAAGAAGGGAGAAAAGCGTGGTCAAAGCGCGCAAACTTCTTCTTTGGCGAATGGACATCCATTTGAGCTCAGACCTATAGCTCGACACATGATCATATTTCCTGAGGTTGACTATGAACCGGATACAATTGTTGAGCAGTCTGTCGAGCTTATCCAGCAAAACCGAATTCAAGTCAAAGTAGCACACGTCACCATAGTCGATGATAGGGAAAATCAAAGTCTGTACAAGCAAAGTTTTCGTCTTAGCGGGTAAAAAGTTTCTCAGAACGACGATACAGGGAGGGGTTAGACGATACAGGGATCGCAGAGTACCGTTGACCCTTTGACTAACACTAGAGACCTGGCGTTGCCAGCTAAGCGTCGAGTCAAGATGCAAACCGAGATCTTTCACAGTAGATGTAAAGGATATGACGGT
Source organism: Xanthia togata (assembly GCA_963853775.1). Taxonomy (NCBI): domain Eukaryota; kingdom Metazoa; phylum Arthropoda; class Insecta; order Lepidoptera; family Noctuidae; genus Xanthia; species Xanthia togata. The sequence continues at coordinate 10,136,540 of OY970807.1, forward strand.
ACCATTGATAATAAGAGGAGGAAAAGAGCTAAGCGTCACCCTACCTATCATGCGTGAGCTCCCAATTACAATGGCCTGACACTTTGAGGGGCTTACTGACACCCCAAAACTATCAGACCACCTTTTGATGACATCTAAATCTCGGTTTACATCTGCTATAGCGTCCGACAAACCTTCAACCCGCCCAGCTGTATATAATTGAAGATCATCAACATAAAGATGATACGAACACCGAAGACAATGAGTTATAAAATTAATGAAGATGGAGAATAACAATGGAGAGAGAATACCACCTTGTGGAACACCAGCATCCAGGTCACGCCAACGAGCGCCCATCAACAGGAACCGACTGCTGACGTCCCCGAATATAATATATTTGTAATCACGTTCTCGAAAACGGCTCTAATGATATCGATGAAATTTGCAATAAAGAGGTTTACGGGGGCGAAAAGTCGTAGCTAGGTCTCATATCTGGAAAAATTAGTTTTCTCTATTTTCACAGCCGGGCCTCGGGAATGTGCTACGCTACAACTTTGGTATACCTGGATGATATGTTTATCTATTTTCTTCACCCGAGCAGAGATCGGTCGAACAGGTACTAGGTATTAATAGCACATTCCTAGGCATATTATCTACTAATATCGGTCGTCGGTATTCAGGAGAGAAAATTATGCGTAGTACATCAGCTATTGAGTTTATTAATCTTCATCAATCTTATGGAAATAGCTGTCGCTAAGCAAATAAGGTCCTGATTCCAACAACGGGATAAGGCTGTACTACTCTGACGCTCGTTTATATTGTGCTATAATCCTCAGGTTTAAACCTCACTGTCCATCAACTCTGTCATTCAATCCGCTACCCAAATCCAATGAATTACGTTATAACCTCCGTCTACGGATGCCTGTCCATAGTAGCGGAGCGAGACAGCGGAGCGGAGAAATGTGCCAATATTAACCAATAGGAGCGGAGCTCTGAAGCGGAGTTTAGATTCTATTGGTTAATATTGGCACATTTCTCCGCTCCGCTACCTCGCTCCGCTCCTTTAAACAGGCTGCCTAAACCGGCAAAAACACCCGAAAGTTAATCCAGCGTTATGTTACAGTATCCAATTTCAGGGAATACGTATTGCTGGGTTAATAACTCGGATATGACGGCGCATTAAGGAAGTTGCTTTTGTGGCCGATGTCGAATAAGATGTTCTTTATTATAGTACAGGACCAGCACAAAAGGGTAATGTAAAGCAATGAGAATTAATTTTCAGTAGAACAAACTTGAAAGGCAGTCAAACTCTATCCTTGTAAAATATATCGAGACACTGAAGCCGCGGGCGACATTATATAAATTTAAATACCATAAAAAATTGTCTGGCTAGGGTAATTTATGACTTAGGATTGGAAGGTAAAATTCTAAAGCCTTTAAAAATATAATTTGGGCCAATGAAAAATCGGGCCTTGTTTCATTCAAAGTCACAAGATTAATTCTTTGCGTGACTTTACAAAAGTTCGTTGAACAAAAGTTATTTGGTTTTGCTAAGCTTTCATTTAATTTTGTTAAGATTTTGAAAATTGGCTTACTTCGGTATACGGATTATTTACCTGGAATTGTTTCGACTTCTAAGCCCTAAGTCGGTACGTACTTATTAACATAAGTTTCTATTGTGCCGAGAGCTGAATTTACTCAACTGTTATTTCACATTTCTATTATATTTCTGTGTCAAATGACTATCTATTCCGATTGTTATAATTAAGTGCCAGTTGCTCAGTTAATTTAAGTCAGATACTAAGCCAAAGAATAACTAACGTAATCAATAGGCATTATGTGTATTCAAAAATTAGTAGTTCCTATGAATATTAATAAAATAGCGACCCGCCCCTGCTTCACTCGGTTTTTAATAAATATCGAGAAATCTCGATGTTTTTTCGAGTCGTAAAAACCGAGTGATTATATTTAGTGTATTATACTTATATAAGTTTAATATTAAGCATAAGCATAGTCAGCCTTTAATTTTCTCACCACTGCTGGAACACCCGCCTCCTCTCGATGAGAGGGAGTGCCGTAATCCACCACGCAGACCCAGTCCCAGTTAAAAGTTCGAAGTCAAGTGACATCTACCAACCCGCGTTGGTTGATGTCACTTGTCTTTGAACTTTTGGTTCTAGGACATGTCGGTTTCCTCACGATGTTTTCCTTCACGGTTTTGAAAGCAGTGGTAATAAAATTATTTACTCAAAGCGCCTGCTTGGGTTCGAACCCACGACCTACAACTTGTAAGTCGAGGCTGTTACAAATGGTCTACTACTGCTCGCTAAGTTTAATATTAATAATATTACACATACATAAGCCTTCTAAAATAAATACACAAAATGATGGAAAAACCGCATCAAAATCAGTTTCGTAGTTTAGAAGAACAACGCGGTCACATAGGCAGGACGAAAAGGGTCTTTAATTTATTAATACGTAAAGAAGATGTAAATTCAGTATCTAAAGATGTCATTCCACATATCACTGAAAGAGCCAAGTTAATATTGATTGTGTAAGTGGTCAATACGGATAGGGCTAGTCAGAGCATAAACATTGAGTTGTAATTTTTTCAAGGTACGGATAAGAATTCTCTGACTCCTGCGCTAGTAATAACTGTGTTGGAGAAGCCAGTTTCCTTCCGTAATAAACAGACACAACAAAGGGCCTAAATAAGGGCGTGGCTAAATAATAACAGCTGCTTGTGTCGATTGAAAGATACTATGTACAACGAAATGAAACGAAATTTAAATCTTGTATAAAACGCACACTATGCTGCCAAGCATATTATAAGCTCGGGGATTATATCGCTGACTAAAATGCTTGGATCAACGCTGCCGCTTGTCCAGCTCCACAAGGGCGCATAGACTAATTGATTAGCATTCGAAAATATTCTTGGAGCTACTGAAGATGGCAAAAACTATCTTTGAATTGTATAACTTCAATCTCTTAGTATTGTATAACTGCATAGCAAATGTGTGAGCACTGAGACCATGTACCTTATATGAAGCTACCATTTACTGGGTACATCTTTTTTGGCCTTGAATGTGCCCTGGCGGCTGAGAGTATGTCATGCTCACTCAAATGTCTCGCTGGCGTGAGTGTTGGATCGTTAAGTTTTCTTCAAAATGGTTGAGCTAAATGATGCTGATCCAGTGGTCATCTCTTATCTGCCACGGCTTATTTTAATTTTTATCTTTTTATTACGGACGCTTTTTACGTGCACGTTTTTTTACATTGTTCTAACATGTATAATTTCAACATTAATGATGTAACAATATTTTGTAACATTATTATGATTTAAAAGAGTGTCCATGAAGTTTCTTGCCCGTTCTTCTCCATAGGAACCTACGTTTTGGAATGGGCAACTAGCTTCATATTTCTGACTGACTGACCCCTTGACAATTCAAAAGCTTTAAATGGTTTAATTGAAATAAATGCTTTGAGTTTGAGTTTGAAGGTTTAACCTACGCTTACGGCGCTCATTTCGTGGCCATCCATTACGTATTGTGACTCCTCCGTACCTCGGAAAGCACGTTAAACCGTTGATGGAAAAGGCTAGGCAGATTGATTGGTATACAGTCTGCGTCAGTTTATTTGTTTCTTGTATGAGGTAGGATCTACGTGGTCTACATACTGACTATTTTGGGCTGGTAATTCTTTTACTGTTAATTTTTCAACCAATCTTACCAAGAGGTATCGTGTTACCTAGTAACTGGGTTGTGGAGGTCAGATAGGCAGTCGCTCCATGTTAAATACTGGTATTCAGCTGCATCCGGTTAGACTGGAAGCTGACCCCAACATAGTTGAGAAAAGGCTAGGGAGATGATGAATATTCAAAAACGTGTGTAATTGCAAGCTGTAAATATATATAATAAATATAAAATTATGTTCGTTGATAAGTGCATCACTTGAGAATGGATAGACCGATTTGGCTAATTTTGGTTTTAAAACATTTCGTTATAGTCCGAATTAGGTTTTTAAGGAAAGAAAAATTGGAAAAGTTTCCTGGGAATTTTCAAATTCTGGCAGAATTGTACGTCCGTTTTTTCCAAGGGATTCTTAAATTTGCACAGGACAACGTCAGTTAAATCAGCTAGTTAAATGTATTTCTATCTTACGCAATCAAATTTTTGTTGCTGGAAAACACAATGAATGATCTTCTTTTGTATTAGGAAAGGTTGCATGCCAGGTCGGTACTTGTTTAGTTTTATTGTCGTTTACACCCACATAGAGCTGTCACTATTCATACCAAATCCGTCTTTATGGACACGATAATGGTAACTAGATTATCATAGTTGTTCAAACACATGTTGTTGTTTGTGTTGTAGTTGTAGTTGAACAAACTTCTAGAGAGATATTATTATCTCGCTAAAAGTTTGTTCTACTATGATATCGACCAGCTTATCTCTCACCCTTCGTCAAGTTTAGAGAGACCAAGAAATTAAGTCAGCTGTACTAAACTGCTTACTAAACCAATGTAAACTGAGCTTAACTTACGTGACGTCAGCTCGGTGTGTGTGAGATAAAATCACAGCTTTGTTCTTGTCAAGCGATGAGATGTTTGGGACTTTGAATAAATGTATGGAGATCGTGATTTGAATTCTTGAAGTTATGTATGACTTAACTTACTTTATGTTCAGTTTATTGAGGGTAGGATATGTAGGTCAAGGTCCTTCAATTGATACTTAATCTAAAACTTTCTGCTGTGTAGACTAAAATAACAACAGGTAATCAAATCACTTCATATTAATTTCGGTAACAGTCTGTTAGCAAACTTTTGTGTTGAAAAGGGCCTGCGCAGACTGGTAGATATTAAATGTATCAATTGAATTTAATACTTATCCAATTTAAATAAGGTATATATTTCAATGCTCACTGATTGACCTTGGAGCAGCGCAGTGCAGTTTTCTCTGGAGCATTGAAAAGCACTCTAGAGGATAATGCGGCGAGAGGCGGTATGCGCTGGAGTCTGCCAGGTCTACGTATCCAATCGAAATAAGGTATACATGGTGTCTCAAACGTAGTGGTCTAAATGCAAATGGGGTAAAGCGGGGGTCGCCACCAAACATAAAAAAAAGTTGGGATATTCTCAACAGTTCAGTTTTTTTTTAATATTTTTATGATACTATATGTTTGGTGATTGACTTTGGAGCATACGGTATGCTTTATAAGTCAACGCTCTGGTAAGCTGGCGGACGCTTGCCGTATCGCCGAGGATTTTTCTTGTCAGTGTGCGCTAGCGGATAGAGGAATCCCGCGGCCATTTTGCGCAGGCCCTTACTCTTTCATAATCATGTAGTGGTATCCTTTAAAATCTCACCGTGAAAACTTAGGTAAAGTAAGCTTGAAATGAGCTGTCATTTCACCTGACTTTAGGGATTGACAGCTCACTTAAAGCTCACTTACATTAGTTTTCACGATAAAACCGGCAGGTGTAAATTTTAAGTTATCCAGAAGAAATATTTAGTTAGGTAATTGCATAGATGTTTTCACATCTCAAACACGGTAAACCAAAAAATCGAAGACTTGTGACATCTGTCAACCCGCACTGAGCCCGCGTGGTGGATTACTTCTCACTCATTCTTACTAAGAGGAGGCCTGCGTACCAGCCAGTGGGCACATTATGGCTGATTATGATTAAATGTAAGTTCCAGTCCAAAATCCTATTACATTAAAATGTAAGTTCCAGTCCAAAATCCTATTACATTTCATAGTTTTATTATAACTAAGGTTGTATTACAAAACGTTATTATAAAATTCGTGAAGGTTAAAACGTTATACGAGTACGATACTTAAAACTTACTGTTCTTCAGCTTTATTTAAAAATTCTCTCTTTTTGTCCAAGTTTAAATATAAAGTATTTAAGTTAACTGTTTTAACTGATGTGGTAACGTTAGATAAAAGTTTAAACAAGACTCTAAGCCAAGATCAATCAATAGAAACCCTATTTAGGATTGTATGGAGGTAATCTAAGTTTGTTCTAAAGTAGATTTGGAAGCCGTATTCGGACTTGAGAAGTTTAAAGTTAGACAGAATTTACGTATATTATTTCACTCATAACGAATGTTTTGGGTTGAGGTATACCCACGGTGTGCAATATTGCGGACGGACGCGGACCGGCCCGCACGACACACCGTGGGAAGAGTGTTGTCCATGGTAAGACACGTCCGTTGCGGTGCGTCCGATCCGTGGCGAGTCGGTAATTTCAAAGGTACGGTGCGACCTTCTCTTTCACTTTGCATTTCAGAATGACAAAACGGATCCAATCTCAACGGGCTGGTCTGCGCCCGTCCACAATATCACGAACCGCGGGAAGAACCATGGCCCGCGGTGCGTGGCCGTCCTTGGTCGTCGATCCGTAATATCGCGCACCATGGGAAGCCGCTTTAAGACCTCTACTTCAAAAATATTTTCAAGTTTGAAGCTCGACAAGTAGAGTATGTACCTACTTGTCATATTAATTGAAAATATTAAAATACAAGAATTATGTACTTCTTTAGTTTATTTTTCTGCACTGACATATGGTAAAGGAAAACATTCACAAGTACCAAATTAAATTAAAAACATCGGATAACCTGTTTGTACAGTTATAGTCTACGATACGAAAATTGTTTTGTTTCTCAGGAACAAAAATATCTTGTCACCACATTTTTATGACTCCACTATGTTTCCGACCTTAGGGACAGGTCTCCTTCCTTTTAATGATTACCAACCATACCTACATTCCCGAGAATTACAGGAATAACTTACATACAAATACACATACATTTTCATCATTCCCCAAGTACTGGACATACTGTTTACACAATTAGTCAGATATAGCGCGTGTTAGATTACTCAGTTAATCATATTAGCGAGGTAATAATGCTCTCCAACGATTTGCATAGTAGGAATGTAATACTGACTTATATATGTAGCATCTACTTACTTGCTACAATGTTGTGTACTCGCTACTTTACCTAGAAATCAAACATATTAAGATCAAACATAAAGCTAGTGTAATCTTATATGGTGATCTATCGATATAAGGAACGATCTCCATATAAGATTACACTAGCTTTATGTTTGATCTTATTATGTTAGTGTGTTAGTGTAATCTTATATGGTGATCTTTCGATATAAGGAACGATCTCCATACAAGATTACACTAGCTTTATGTTTTATCTTGTTATGTTAGTGTGTTAGTGTAATCTTATATGGTGACCTTTCGATATAAGGAACGATCACCTTATAAGATAACACTAGCTTTATGTTTGATCTTTTTATGTTAGTGTGTAAGTGTAATCTTATATGGTGATCTTTAGATATAAAGAACGATCACCATATAAGATTACACTAGCTTTATGTTTGATCTAATTATGTTAGTGTGTTAGTGTAATCTTATATGGTGATCTTTCGATATAAGGAACGATCACCATATAAGATTACACTGGCTTTATGTTTGATTTTATTATGTTAGTGTGTTAGTGTAATCTTATAATGGTGATCTTTCGATATAAATAACGATCACCATATAAGTTTACACTAGCTTTATGTTTGATCTTATTATGTTAGTGTAATCTTTTATGGTGATCTTTCGATATAAGGAAAAATCACCATATAAGATTAGACTAGCTTTTGCTCGTAGTTTCGCCCTAGTGTCTCTGTCTATTGTCGTAATCGCACCCACAACGAAGACAGAAATATTATGACTACGACCTCGATTATCCCAACAAAAGAATTATGAAATAGTCGTGTTACTAAAGAGAATAATCCACATTCTTAAGCCACAACAGGCCTTGACAACTAAGCTAGGATAAAACATAAAATAACTAATACCTGTTCAACCAACACACACTTCCAAAGTCTTTGATGTTACTAATATTATACTTTTCTGTATAAGATACCAAACAATGGTTACAATGAAAGCACACAGGGGATGTTACATCACACGGGGACGTCAATATGTCATTCCATAGGTAATTGCTGAAAACTAGCGCTGTTGTCGATAGGTTCGTCCGAAGTCACAGAATTTCCTGTTCTTGCACAGACGCGATGCAGAGCTTATTTTTTCTTATTATTTCTTACAAATGTAGTTAACTCTGCAATCGGAAATTGTTTTTGTTGTCATTTGCCAATGCCGCAACTACAGAGTACGTAATATCGCAATACTGTCTCTGGTCCGTGGCCTTGACATCAACCGATGAACAACTTTTTCAAACTTTTATTTGTTGTTTGAATACGAGGATTTTGGCTACTTTTGTATTTTTTTTTCTTTAAATGTGCGTTTTGTTTGTGCAGAATAAAAAAAAAATCTTTCTTTCTTTTATTTTTCTTTTCTTGAGATAGACAGAGTATTATATATCATCATATGAATTGGCAACTAAAGATCCCAGTTCCGGGAAAGGTATCACAGAAATCTTTTTTCTTCCACTTTCGTATCGTAAAGTTTTTGGAGCTCGTTGTAATGAGGATTATTTTCCTTAGTAACACGACTATTTCATAATTCTTTTGTTGGGATTAGCGATACCGTCGTTATAAGATTTCTGTCTTCGTTGTGGGTTCTATTATGACAATAGACAGAGACAAGGTTTGTAAAAACGTTTATTCAGAACTAGCTGACCCGACAGGTGTTATTCTGTCCAAGTTTCTATAATTAATACAAAAATCATACAGAATTTTTTCCAATTTCTCATTCCCTAAAAACCTCATTCGGACTGCTATAAACATTAAAAAAAAAAATAGCCGAAGCGGTCCCGCCGTTATCAAGTGATGCGTTTACCAACGAACAACATTTAATTTTATTATAAAAAAGATATGTATATAAATAAAACCATATAAGTACCTAATTTTAATTACCGGTATAATTCAAGTTCGTTTTTATTTGCACCTCACTATTTTTCGACTACGTCATAGCAAACATTTTGAATGAAATAAATATTTCAAAAAGCTGTCATGCACCCCCGTTATGTGGGAAAGGAATTTCTTAAAAAGTCCATAGTTCGTAAAGGTACCATTTCGTACCCGACCGCAGGCAGTAACTGCACGCGAAGTGTCGCGGCGTCATGTCGCTGCAGTCATGATTTCAAACCCGACCGCGCAGGTGGCAGCAGCCCGTATTCCAGTCGGTAAATAGAAGATAGAAAAACGTGTTATTGGTTGGACTGCACGTGTCGCCTGTCACTCACCCGTAGCTGCCAACGACGTGTCGCTAGCAATCATCGTGCCGTCATAGAAATTCATAGAAAGAGGTGGTTGCAACTGCAGGCAGTTGCCTCCTGCGGTCGAGTACGGAACAGTACCTTAATAGAAATATTTCTTCTTTAAAATAGTTTTTTTTCTTTCCTTGAACATAATCATAATCGGCCTTTAGTATTCCCTTTGCTGGGACCAAAGCGTCCTTGTCAAAACACAAGAAAAACAAAAACGATAGTTATTTTTCATAATAACTTCTAACGTCGTCGAATAATTCGTAATTTTCCGCCTTTTCAAATAAATTAACATTTAAATTGTTTTTGTTCTATCATTAGCATTACAAAGATGGTTGTTGCTGGCAGTGACGTCACAATAAATAACGAGACATGGGTTATCTTCCCATGCTTACCTACATTTCAAACGGGAAGTTATGTTAATGGGACGCATTGTTTACGTGAATTTGTAGGTGAAGAACGCGAAATGGCTGGTACAGTACGTGGAACGAGAGTGCGGTTAAAATAATGAATGCGGGTTTAATAATTACATGGAGAGTTAGTAATATTACTTTGAATAACGTGTTTTTTTATTATTTGACTTATCCTTAGACTACTATAACAAAGTGATAATGGCTTCAAAACTTCACTCTGTCCGTACTTAAAATCTTCTTAGTAATGTGTAGATCTACACGATTGTACATACATTAAAAAATCTGAAGCCGTCCAGGAGTGATGATTCTTGAATGAGTTTCTTTACCATCTTAAGTTGCTGATTCGCTAATCTCTTTAGCACAACATGAACTATGTTCATAATTACGTATTCTGATACAAGATGCTAATAAACTTTTATTTTTTATTTATTTAACAGTACACAGAAAACCGAAACCTAAAAAATACGTGGAAAGGTGATGCTTATTTCTAAAGAAATCTCTTTTAGCATACCTGCGATAGAAAAGTAGACAAAGAGATGTAGACAACGTGTGTAAAAGAGAAAATATAATACATAAAAACAAAACAAAACTAAATACTTTTCACTAAGTTAAATATAAATATACAATATCCGAATATACATACATCTAAAATATATACACTTAATTATAATGTACACTATCATATCACATTATCACAATCTTCATAATATATCACTTCGTCATAGTTGCATAGTTGCAACTATGACGAAGTGGAAAGATAGTGTCTACTCGTATTCGCTCTTCTTCTAAAAACTGTAACAGTTTGGCAGTCCCTAATGTCAGGCGGAAGTGAATTCCACAACTGAACCGCATGCACACTGAAGGAGTAGGAGTAGAAGTCGGTTGAGTGTGTAGCGTACCCGCAGATAGGATAATGTTTAAGGGTTGTGAAGGATGTTAAATAGCAGACACAATATCCGAGACTTCCAGCGAAGTCGAATAGGGAGCCACTTGAGTATCTTGCGAAAGTTAGAAACGTGATCATACTTATTAAGGTTCAAAACATAACAAATACAGATGTTTTGCAAACGTCCAAGTTTATTTAAAAGCTCCTTGGTGGCATCCAAATAATAGGCATCAGCGTAGTCTATAATGGGCTGTATGAGAGTTTGAGCAAGGGATATTTTGGTACTCAAGGGCAAGAAGCTCTGGAGGCAATTCAAGGAATGGAAAGTGTAGTGCACTTTGCGACTGACTTGACCAACATAGGCAGTCCACGATAGGTAAGAGTCCATGGTCACCCTCAGATTTTAACAGTATTTGCGTATTCAATCTGAACTCCATTCAGACAGAGTGGAGACAGCGTCGCAACATCGAGCCTTTTCCGCATATACCTGCCGCCGATAGTGTAATAGAAAACTAGCGACCCGCCTCTTCTTAGCCCGGTTTTGCAACTTGACAAAACATCGAGATTTCTTTATTATATGTAATATAATTTTTAATGTACTATACAGACAAACCTGCTGGAATAAATTCTATAAATGATGGTGAAAACCGCATTAAAATCTGCTGAGTAGTTTAGGAGAATAACACACACAGACAAGAAAATCAATTTTATCTTATATTATGTAGAGATATAGAAGGCGTATACATATAGTGTAGCATACGCTTCAGCCAAAATAGTTGATGGCTTTCTGCTACCCTGGGAAGACCCGAGGGTTGGTTCAAAGATAGCTCGGTTAGTATATTTTAGTTATTTTCATAGCGTTATGTCCTACGGTATTCTGCTTTGGGGCAAAGCTGCAGATATTCAAAATATATTTGTCCTCCAAAAACGAGCTATTCGAGCAATTTACCAGCTAGGTGCCAGAGTTTCTCTGAGAGATTTTTTCAAAGATATCGGTATCCTCACAGTGGCATCACAATACATCTTCGCCAACATCTTATATATTAGGCAGAATATACACATATACACTAAAAACAGTGATATTCACAATGTTAACACCAGAAGTAAGGATAAACTACGTGCTCCCTCCCACCGGCTTCATAAGGTTCATAACTCATTTGTTGGGCTTGGTATAACCTTTTATAACAAGCTACCCTCTTGTTTGCTAGATTTGCCTTTTAATGCGTTTAAAACTAAAGTAAAGTCCAACCTTTGTTCAAAGGCATACTATTCTATCAACGACTACTTAAATGATAAGAATAGTTGGTCGCAGTGATTAACTCAAGACAATGTTTAAATGTTCTTTCTCCAGAATTAGTTTACCTACTGACAGGTTTTATGAGTTTATATAAAAGTTTATAATTTTACTTTTTATGTACATTTATTTTATTTTTATTTATTGTTGACATAATCTACTCATTACAATGTTTTTTTTAATGAGTTGTATTACAATATGTCGTTAGCTAGCGACCTCGACAATTATTTATTTTACCTCGATGGTCCTAGTTTATCAATTATAACTTCTAGTTACAGCTCTATGTAAGCGGGCACGCCCTTTATGCCTGGAGGCCTTATTTTCTTTTTTTTAGATATTGTTTACGTTTAGTTATTTTTATTTCTGCTTGAGTATAGTTCTCGATGTTTTTGGTTGGTATATTGGCGTGTGCTAGCTGTCATATGGCTATTAATTTATAATTTAAATTTTATTTTGCGTAATGTAAATTATCTTATAAATTATTGTATAGAATCATTTTTTTCCTAACTGAACAGACAGCTGTGCTGCTGGGGAGTTTGTTGCGCCACTTCTTCTTCCCAGCAAAAGCACTAGGAAGTGGTGAAGGGTGGGCGTTTTGGGGGACTGTCTTATGTAATTTTGACGTTCGAAAAGTGCTGATTCTCAGCCTAGTTTGAATAAATGTCTTTTGAATTTTGAATTTTGAATTGTATACTGATCAGCGTATTTAAACGATGTTCAAATTCTAAGCCGACAAAGTAAGAAAAATGCAAAGTACGTACTTGCAACAGTGCTAGCCGATGAGATGAAGGGATATCCAATCAAATATGTTTATTTTTTCTCTCAAAAAAAAAAAAGTTGTAAGGTGTTATAATAACATTATTATGTAGGTACTGCGTCCTGACACAGTAGGTATGTAGGTACTCTTTTCTCCTGTACAGAGCCATGATCATAATGATAATATTTATAGCAATTGTTTTTATTTATATGGCGAAGGGTGCACTCAAATACAGCACATCACATCACATGGGTTGGTAGTTTTATTTTAACATACATATTATTATGATGGGTATACCAGTGGCAGTACCACCTGGTACGGACGCTAATTCATGGAATAATATAGTTGACCATAGACAACTAGTTTTTTGCTTATCACTATAAGTTTTTAGAATACGAATAGAACGTGCTTAGAGCACCCAGATTGGCATCTCGTTACTGCTGGGTTGCCATAAAAAGAAAGAAAATAATAATTAGAAAGGAAAAAAAGATAAAAAGAATATCCATGCATATCGTTACTGTATGTACTTCCTGGACGTCCCCTACATATCCTTTCCACTCACCTATGCCTTGTAAATACCTTTTGTTAGTCACCTTTGATTCAACCTCTCGACATGACCAAAGTATCTAAGTATACTCTTTTCAATTTTTGTCACTACATCTTATTTTACGTCATCACGTCATTCCTCAGGCTATCATTCATAGTTACACCACAAATGCTTTGCAAGGATCGCATTTCCACAGCATCTATGCTCTATGTTATGGCGTTTGGTTTCCTCATTCCGTCAGGTGGACTATTGTGCGTGAGCCATAGCGGCCGTTTTTGGTGGTTATTCCAACCAGCCCACCTCCCTCCAGAAGATAATTAGGTCTCCTGGTTTGTTTAGAACATCTGTGTATGATCTAGGTGACCCGAGGGTTTCTGTTCTAATCTGAGTGACGCCCGTGCATTCAAAAAGCACGTGCGCAACGGTCTCCTCAGCCTTTATTCCTCCACAAAATTTATTTTACTTTCATTCATCTTTTGCCCACTCAACATTCACTTCTAGGCACCAGCACACCCATACCGAGCCTTTTTGGACATCGACAGGTTAGAAGAATATCGATATTGTTAATATTTTACGTTCAGTTCCGAAGTTAACAAAATATATAAGATATTATTGACACTACACCATCAATTCAAATACAATTTTATGGAAATATTTATCTTTGTAGCTTTGCCAAAACCCAGTCAGATCCGACCAACCTTTAAAAAAAGCTTGTGACGTAGAGATTTATAACAAGCTGATTCTTTCAGTATTATTTCAAAAGTTTTGGCACAGTGCACTAGAAAATATGTGTATGCATTTAAAACGATGCATAGTTGAACGCCTCTTCCGTTCATATTTCAAAAATTTAAACATGCTGCTGGCATTAATCTTTTTGTGATTTTACTTATTCAAGCGATTTTGAACATAAAGTTAGGTTGTTTTTCATATTAATTTTATTCAAATAACCCGTTTCAACAGAGATAAAACTTAAAATAAAACGGAATTAGCTAGAATCCCAGTGGCGTAGTTTTCGTAGCGATATTGCTCGTAGCAGGTGTCTACGAAACAGCTACGGTTACGGCGTAGAACCCTTTGCATATTCCACTATATTTAATTTGCAGGTATTGAGCTAATATCTAGTTTATTTAATGGTTATAACATTGACGTAACGAATCTTAATATGGTAGTAAATATAAGAAAAAAAAAAATATTTTGCGTTTACCACTAGGTTTACGAACGTAATTGGTGTGCAACCAAAAATAACAACCAATTAAATTTATTTCTAAAACATGATCTTATTATTCTCAAAAATATCATTGTAAGTACCTTCGGATGGGTAATAAGTAGGTATATAATGTTATAAGGACGAGACTTCAAGATTCTGAAATAAAATTATAATTCAAATAAAACCACAAAAGTAATTATAAATTGTTCGTTTAATGATATTCCTTAGTCCTTATTTATTTACATTATTCCGCGGCAGGTGCCTATCATTAAAACAATACCTAAATAAGTACATGTTAGCGATTACGACTAATTTACCAGCAATATGTACATAACATTCTTCCTAGAACTAAATAACGCTTATATTAACATAATTTAGCAATTTTTCAACAACAAAAAAACACTTTGACGTAAAACTGACACATCGAGCTTTAGAAAGAGACTGTCACACAACTATGAGTGACAGAGACAACGCTCTACTTAGGTACCATCTCCACGGGCGAGAGAATCGTGGTGATAGTCTCGCCGTGCCATCAAATTCTCGAGGCGATGATATCGCCGTGTGATCATAATTATCATTCTGTTTATTCCACTGTTGCTAAATATACCTCTTTTTTTGTAAGCAGGAGTCAGGGGTTAAGCTGAAAACCAGCGCTTAGCTACCCGCTAGATTTCAGCATAGACCTTTTGCTTCTGGTATTATAGTTTTGTCACTACTACTGGCTGTAATACTATTCTATTCGGGTTTTATGTAAACTAGAGCAGATACTGCGAACAAAATTTTTGCGCAACATGTTGTCCGGGACAGCAAACGTCTCAGTCTACTGAATACAACCTGAATCTATTCAAAGTAAGAGTGAACAGGCTTCTTCTGGGTAAGCTCACTCCATCGTCGACTTTGTCTCTGTCACCTCTGACCTAGACTAGAGTCATGAGCAAACCAACTGAAGAAAAAAAAAAAAAATACGCGGTTGTCACATTGGACATCCGCAATTGCCACATCTTTAGTTTGTATTGCTGCTCTATTTAACATTGAACCTCAATCATCACCTCGGTGATGGCTTCATACAGTTTCAATTGAATTCGATGCCACGGCGTGACTATCACCACGATTATTTCTTCCGTTTAGATGGTGCCTAATTCAAACTTTTTCCAAAACTTGGTGTCCGATTTTTACGGCCGGGCACTGTACAGTTTACATTCAAATATTATGAGACACGAAAGTGTAATAAATATTTATTTGCGTATAGGGTGTTCTCGTCCCTTTTTGACCGCTGCTATTGACCCAAATTATATTTACGGCTAGTAACCCATCGGGACTTCGTTACCTTAGATTGTGTTATCTGGTATTATTTCAAATTTTATTGGGTTACTAACTCTTTGAAAGTTTGATAGAAAAAAATATGAGAGCAGAGTTGGTTTTAATACCAAAAAATGCAATAAAAGTTTCAAATTTATTAATCTTACGAAAATTAACTTGGTAGGTATTTGAAATGAGAAAAGAAACAGTATTTATTTGCTATTACTATCATTTTAGTATGGTTTCCTTTGCTTAGAATTAATAAACTAGTCCTTTGACTAGAAATACGCAAGCAAATTAAGGTAAACGTATTGCTTCAGAGCTCATAAGTGAACTTAACAGAGTGCGGCTTAAACTTCATATTCCTGTAGTAAGTTAAAACTTACTAAAATATACACAAGTTGGCATAAGGGATACTTAACACAAGTCCAGGTTTACTCAGACTCCTTTTGAACTTCGCTCATGCCATTCATGAGTAGTTTTATACCGAGTAAATACGGTCTTTTAGACAGATTTTGACTGTCAGGAAACTATGGCAAGCATACTCGCAACAGAACAGTCTCGTTGTCCAAGTAAATAAAACCTGTGTACGAGTCGTTTTGTTGCAAATTTGCACCCTGTGCTAATGTAATTTAGGGTCAACAAACGGTCAAAAATATATTTTACATTACGAAACTAGTTGCGCAAACTTAGTTATTCATTGATAGTTTCACGTGTAAATAGATAATTATTTACTCGTGAAAATATCAATGAATAACTTCAGCTGGAGTGTATTGGCGTCACATAACTAAATAATAAACAAATGAAAGTACAAATAACAGAACTCCTCACTAAGAATTTAAATGATTTAAAAACTAATTTAGGGACAGCGGACCCGTTTCACAGAACTTTACGAAACTTCGTCCGCTTACTAATTGTTATACTATTACTATGTACAATTTATTTATACATTTATTTGATATGCTTTAGTATGATTATTATACTTCTGTAATACGTGGAAGATGTCGGTAAATCATTATATTGTTAGGCCTTCTATTTTCTATTACGCTCAACTCCATTCTATTTAATTACATACAAAATTCATCAGTCTGCCATCCTTAAATAAATGTGAACTCCTTCCGGTACAGTTTCAGTAAGTTTATTAGTTAAGGTAGATAGTTCAAATAAGTAAGGTCGAAACGCATCGAACGGTGGCAAAGGAAACGGTTCTCCACAAGTTCATGCGTCATGTATCTATCGTCGTAGTGACGCAATACTTTAATTCTTTTCTTTTTCTTTTAATTCATTGCGTCGCATTTGTTGCGCTGACTCATCGCAACGCATTTTTGAGCGTTAGCGGCAACGCAGGGTTATATATTTCCAATTCGATATTAAACAAAAGACAACTGGAAGTACTTAACTAAATATGTCTATGGCACAAAATTACAATTTGTTTGTGTAAAAGCTAACTTAATAACACAAAACATTAATAAAAAACTTTCCCCATCAGTTCTTGTGTTCAAAACACCGTTAAATTCATACTAATTTATTGTATTTGTACATTATGCTAACCGCAAGCCTACCCGAAAATGTACTTGCGAAAACAGTAATAAACCATCCCGTTGTTAGAATTACAGTTATTAGTAACTTTATGAAATAATAAAACTTTTTTGGGATCGAGAGTAAAGGTTCAAATTGGACAAAAATAAACATGAGTTAACTGTACCAATACTGTCAGTGTACATAATTACGTTAAAAAAAAATACAATACAAGAGAACATTGTGTAATACTGGCCGGTCTGAACACAGGCTCTCCGAACTTTCGCACGTGTTCTGTCACCTACATGCTCACCGCTCGGCTCATGTCACCATTTGGTTCCTAAAAAATGTTACTGCGCAGCCTTTCGCGCTAAGTTCCGAATGGCCATGATTCATCGGCCGTATTGTATTTTGGTTTGAAATTCAAGATCCAGGTAAGGTTAGGTTAAAAGTAGTAATTCTTGGGTAGGCTTTTCATACTTAAATATACTTATAATTCCATCACAATAACTTCCAAACACTAATAACCTGGTAACTATTTACACTTGTAACGTTTTTACATAACCTTACAATTTAACATATGTATATAAATTAATGTCTTCGGAATATTTGCATAGTTTTCAGCTAGATTTGTTTATAGTACAAAGCCATCGTATTTGGCAGTTAAAATTTTAAGGTTATTTGGAATCTTCTGTAAAACTTTTTTTTACTTTTAAATCGATTTAGATACCACTGAACTGTATTTAGAAGAATAAATAACTTAAAAGGACTTTAAAGGAATATTTTCGTTATATTTAACAATTCAGTGGAATGCACAACAATCATATTTGTTAGCGATTCGCATTTCAAAATCCAAGTAAAACTATGTAACTAACTGCATAAATAATGTAGCCAACGCATTCCTATAATACTAAATTGACACTGATTCTCCGTGTAAATAAGATAACTTATCATCTTGCACCCTGTGTTACAATATGAAAATTCCTGCTAATTAGAACGAACGCATTAAAACTACAAAAAATAATATATTTCAGATATGGCAGCACTGAGATCAGCGCGAGAGTGGGGAGTGAGGCTTGAAAGTGGCTTGTTGCTGCGGATTCTGCAGTCGGTAGCCAGTTGTTGTCGAGGACAGACTGCTCGATCACGTTCTGCATTGTGTCTATAAAACAAACATAGTTTCTGATGTGATGTTTACTTTCTTCACCAAACATAAATTATAATTTACGCTCCATCAATAAATTATTTACGATATAAATCAACATAATTTTTCTCAATAAACAACTCAAGAACATTAATGTCGTTTTCAATTTCAAAACAAATATTATGGACGACATTAAGAAGACGATTCCTTTGATTCGTTACGTTGTCCATTGACTTGGAAATTATTAGGTCCTTTGAGAGTGTTATTGCTACTTACCATATGTTGTAACATCTGGCGTATAGAACTTCTGCTCAGCTGGTTGGAGCGGCACGACAAACCCTGCGAATAATTCTTAAATTAGTTTAGGTGAATAAACTAATAGACTATACTTTATAGTTTTCCTAACATGCATTTTTCTTTCCCACCAGCCAGCCATCGTAAGGCCTTTCTGTAACCTTGGCTTGTAAGTATTATGTTATTGCATTGTTAAAAAGAAATCTTTTTCATATCAGGTAGCTTTTCCTATTTATATCCAGTTACAGACAACCTCTGACCAAATAAAAAACAATACATAGCGCTGCGAACAATACAGTGAAACATGCCAAAACTACACTTCCACTATCTGCATACACGCCCACACGCACATATTTACAACCATTTACAATCAAACTACACCTCAAAACGTGCAGACATGTTTACGAAACCGGCTTCACGTCACTGTTGACAGCGCTCTCTCTTGGTTTTTTATTTGGTCTGAGCAGACAACTTACGAAAAACTATAGCGGATCAAGTGATTACTACTTTTTTTTTGAGGCTTAAATATCCTGGCTGCTCGGAAAAATCACCGATAGCTAAAGCGGGCTCACAAGCCGAACAAAAAAAATTTTGCTGCGTCGCCTTTTAGGTACATGCAGCGCTCGGTTTTTTTCTTATCGGACTCATAAATTACTGAATGGATTATGACAAATGAATTTTTTCCACGATTCATCTCATGACGTCAGCAAGACTATGAAAAATCGTCAATTTGAATGCGGTGACAGAAATAAATGCACATCGGAGTGGAATTATCATAATTTCTCTTTATTCATGACGTTTCAGTGAGTGGCATTCTCTTTGGGCATGATATTTCAGTTGTAAAATTATGAAAATAGTATTATTTCTTGTAAGAGATAAAAATGAGAATACATTATAAGCCTGATTAATATATAAGAAATGAGTGAATTGCTAAATTGCTGTATAAATAATTATCGAAACATTATTTGTTTTAAATTGCTCAACAAACTTGTGATTTCTGCCAAAGTAATCGAGGACATCCGTGTGTTAGTCAAAATCAAAGTCAAATAATTTATTTCAATTAGGCACGTTAAAGGCACTTTTGAACGTCAATATTTACAAAAAAAACAGCATTGATTCTAGTCGCCCCTACCAAAACTTTAGTAGTTAAAACAAAAAAACCGAAGTATTAACTAATATTCTTTTATTTAACTACATAAGTACATATAAATTATATTTTTAAATATTAAAATAAAAAATATAAAAACATTTAAAAATATAAAAAATAGTGGCCCATCGGCATCAGGAACAGGGTCCAAGATGCCGGTGGTCAGGGCTCTAGAGAGAGGAACCTCCTCACTATGCGTGCCGTGTCCAGAAGTACTGCTTTCTGAATCAAGCCCTTGACCCAGCCGTGCAATGAGAGCCTCCTGAGATGTTGATCGAGGCTCTTCGCTATCAAGCCATTAACCGTAACAATTATCGGTACAATGATTGCAGAGTCCACGTCCCACATGTCGACAACCTCGTGTGCTAAGTCAAGATACTTGATTTTTTTATCTTTCTCAGCTTTCACGAGATTCTCGTCATGAGGGACGAATTAACTAATTATTATTAATATAATAGTTTTCCGGGACATAGCAAAATACTCGAAACCTAGGACTCAACACGCCACGGTCCATTTCACAGCCACGTAAAAATGAATAAAATACTCGGTAACTTACGTGGAGGCGGCTCCGTTGTTGTCGGCGCTGGAGTTGTTGTCGTTGTGGTTGTAGTTGTAGTCGTTGTAGTAGTCGAAGTCGTTGTAGTAGTTATTTTTATTTCTGTCAAAAAAAAACAGAGCGTGAGCGTGCCATAGATTAGGGGTAGGTTCAGTATCGATAAAGAAGGCCAGAAAAAAAAAATGTACGTATCTACCTAGTTACCTATCCTTCACCCAGCGTTATCAAAGTGTTCGGGCATAGGTATTTCATTGCGTTCGATAGTATGTAGGTAACTCTAGGAAATTATTAATTAGCATTTAAACAAAATAAAAACATTATTATCGCATCACCGTACGAAGAGAAAATTCGAATGGTAATTTACATACCGTCGTAGCGTTAGTTCGATTCGCGTTCGATAGTAGGTAAGTAATTCAAAATCAAAATCAAAATCAAAAGTCATTTATTCAAATTAGGCTGAGAATCAGCACTTTTCGAACGTCAAAATTACATAAGACAGTCCCCCAAAACGCCCACCCTTCACCACTTCCTAGTGCTTTTGCTGGGAAGAAGAAGTGGCGCAACAAACTCCCCAGCAGCACAGCTGTCTGTTCAGTTAGGAAAAAAAAAAAATTATTCTATACAATAATTTATAAGATAATTTACATTACGCAAAATAAAATTTAAATTATAAATTAATAGCCATATGACAGCTAGCACACGCCAATATACCAACCAAAAACATCGAGAACTATACTCAAGCAGAAATAAAAATAACTAAACGTAAACAATATCTAAAAAAAAAGAAAATAAAGCCTCCAGGCATAAAGGGCGTGCCCGCTTACATAGAGCTGTAACTAGAAGTTATAATAATATTGATAAACTAGGACCATCGAGGTAAAATAAATAATTGTCGAGGTCGCTAGCTAACCACATATTGTAATACAACTCATTAAAAAAAAAACATTGTAATGAGTAGATTGTGTCAACAATAAATAAAAATAAAATAAATGTACATAAAAAGTAAAATTATAGACTTATATAAACTCATAAAACCTGTCAGTAGGTAAACTAATTCTGGAGAAAGAACATTTAAACATTGTCTTGAGTTAATCACAGTGACCAACTATTCTTATCATTTAAGTAGTCGTTGATAGAATAGTATGCCTTTGAACAAAGGTTGGACTTTACTTTAGTTTTAAAGCATTAAAAAGCATTAAAAGCATTAAAAAATTAAAGCATTTAAACACAAACATTCTAAACGATTGCTATTTTAAGTTAGTAGGTCCTATTATATCTTTTTTTTTCTGGCTTCCTTTTTCGTTACTGAACCTACCCCTAAGCTATGCCACGCAATTACTTTAACACTGTATAGTCACAGCAAGAAATTATGTAAGCTGTTTTATTTCCGTCAAAAAAAAAATGCTGATTATTTGGTAGAGACGGTTGACACGACTGATTTCGCTGTGCGACCAGCACGCGGAGCATAGAAACGGGTTTTGTCGACGGAATAATAGACAAAATGATAGATTGTGACTGTTTACCTGTCATTTTGTCTATTCTTTCGTTTCTACTGTGGATATGCTAAGCGTGCTGGTGGACAATGTTAAATAAGATCTTAGGTCAATTTTCGCAATACAATTTTGTTAGTAGACATCACGAGACATCGTGCAATATTATATTGCCAGAATATGACATTAAACTAATGCATGGTCAGTCAATAGAACAATGAATGAAAGTGTGGATAAAAGAACTCTTTCATTTTCTACGCGAACAAAGTCTTTGCCAGTTTGCATTGAGCACGGCAAATTTTTACCGATACAATTCCGTTTAAAAAGTTAACAGTACGGTAAAGTCCTGTGGTCGATGGTTTAACGTTTCATTGACTGCTATTAAATTAACTGACATAAGTAGGTTTAGATTTTTTCTTAATGTTGGATGGTCCAACAGTTTTGTGTACATTTAAAGTAAGTTCTCCTCGTACTAGAGTACGCGTAAGTGAATCAGCTTTTTGTTTTAAACAATGTTGTTTATTTTGCGGCAATTAATTAAACGAAGAGCGTAAGAAGAAGAGAGAACAGGGTTTAGGGCGTATTTTTTTAAATATATCTACACTTTCATTTACAGAATCTATTCTGAAAATCGCTCAAACTCGTTCTGATGTAACAAAAGCTGTTACTGCTCGAATAAAGTTTAAATATGATTTAGTTGCTGCTGAGGCTAAGTATCATAATGATTGTTATAATTATTTCTTGAGACCGGCAACTGGGGATAAAGCCTGTCGTCCTCCAGATGAAGTTACGAATCTTGCAATGGAAGAAATACACTGAAAATAGCGATGATTTTCAGTTTACATTGGATTAATAAACAACGTACCAATTAACAATTAAGTAGGTACTATAAAAGGGAAAAAAATAAAATGGAATAGAATTTGTTTGGAATACCTTGCAAGAAAAGAAATTAACGGTTACATAACCTGAAGTGCTGACACAGGCCATTACTTTTCTTGGATTTCAAAATCCACAGATCAAGACTATCTAAATGATCTAATTAGTAACACATTAGTGCCTTACATTAGCTTATTTTTTTCGTTTCCAGGATTTATTCTAGCTATTTTGATCCATATCCTTCCCTAAAGGTTTTCTCAGACTGTGGTGGCCACCAGATAGCGTCCGCAATTTACCGTTGAATTATGTCACTGAAACGTTTTTTTATTAAAGTAAATAGGTGTGTTTTTTTAGAGACCGTTTTTTTACACCGTAAACTCAAACCCACAGCCATTATTTTTTTGCCGGCCGTCACTGCGGCCGTTATATGGCGGCCACCGCTGTCGTAGGAAACCCAAGCTTAAGGCCTCGATGTGACTAGCGTCAAGCGACACCTGTCTCCATCCGTCGCTCCGTAAATCAAGTCGCGGTGACTCGTGGCATGCTCCAAACAACTTTCATTTGTTTTCTCCCCAGCCACTGTCGGTAGCTTGTGGCAAGTATTAAAAAACCACTTACCATAAAGTCGTAAAGTGCCTTCGGCTTTCCCCAAAGTGTTGGTAGCGACGCAGGTATAAGTACCGACATCTTCTGGGTCAAATTGCGTTACAACGAGTATCGTTCGCAGTTGATATGAGGAGAGGCGTTCTTCTGTTATCTCATGCTTGCCACTGCAACAAAAAAACACTGCTGAGTTCGGTCAAGACAAAGCAGAAAGTGGTACTCCAGGATATGGCACGTAACTATTCTATTTATATTCCTATCTTTATTTGCGTTCCGTAAATTTTAACAAGATGACGATATCTTAAATCTGAGGTACAATTACGGATCCTGCAGGGGTAGGACACAGCCAAATGTAAAAAAAATAACCAGTTATCAATACTTAGATTTTGATAGTTGGTGATGAATTTAGGAGAGATGATTGTAAGGAGGTTCGTTTCAATAGAGCCCTGACCCTAGTTTGATATCGGTTACCAATATCAGTGCGTTACGATATTTGTAGTTATTTTAAATTGTTTCTATGAAACAAAAAAAAATACAAAAAAAAAAGATTAATTTCTTCTGAACCTTTCAAGGAAAAGGTTCTCAATTCTACTATGCAAATTGTTTTTTGTCGATTCAATCCGATTTCAATTGTTTTTTTCAGAATTGTGGTATACTCTTCCTCTTGTCTATCAAAGTATCTTTAAGACCTCTAAATTGATTACTGAAATAAGGGGTATTTTCATAAATCCCTACCGACCTAAATAATCATAAGATGATTTTACCAAAGAGCATTTGAATATACTGTAACATTCTAGGTAAAAAAATGATTGTCCATATACTGTAAAACTATCATAATAATTGTATACCTAATTACAGCGACCACTTGAGCGTAATTCTAATTAAATAAACTGTACTCCTGGAATCATTCCTATGAATTAATAAAGTTCTCGGTAGGAATTATCATAAACGGTTATAATTATCGGCCTATAACGAACTCACGTAGTAATTGGTTAATTGGAAGACATCAAATGGAATAATTTGAGCAAAAGATAATTACCTACGTATTCGAAATATACAAAAAAGTGTCTTCGTGAAATTCATTTCCTAGGACAATGGACACGGAGGCTCGATAATTAATTGGCAATCGTTTTTCTCTCCTTCTTCATATGGCACCTCGTAGCTATTTTTTTTTTTAATATTTATAATACATAACATAACATCACGCCTTGTTTCCCCGGAGGGTTGGGCAGAGGTGTACCCGTAGTACATAATCTACTCATTACAATGTTTTTTATGAGTTTTATTGCAATATGTGGTTAGCTAGCGACCTCGACAATTATTTATTTTACCTCGATGGTCCTAGTTTATCAATTATAACTTCTAGTTACAGCTGTATGTAAGCGGGCACGCCCTTTATGCCTGGAGGCTTTATTTTCTTTTTTAGATTTGTATACGTTTAGTTATTTTTATTTCTGCTTGAGTTATTATAGTTCTCGATGTTTTTGGTTGGTATATTGGCGTGTGCTAGCTGTCATATGGCTATTAATTTATAATTTAAATTGTGTTTTGCGTAATGTAAATTATCTTGCATACAATTGTATAGATTTTTTTTTTCTAACTAATCAGACGGCTGTGCTGCTGGGGAGTTTGTTGCGCCACTTCTTCTTCCCAGCAAAAGCACTAGGAAGTGGTGAAGGGTGGGCGTTTTGGGGACTGTCTTATGTAATTTTGACGTTCGAAAAGTGCTGATTCGCAGCCTAGTTTGAATAAATGACTCTTGAATTTGATTTTTTTTTAATTTTGAGTAGCCCACATTTCGCCAGTTATGTTTAAGTCCCATGTAATAGGGGGCGAGCCTATTACCATCAACAGGGCACAAACCCAGACTCGGCTATAACCTCATTTCCAAATAGCACCAAATTCAACTCAGTGTATCGCAGTCCACTGCTGAACATAGGCCTCTCCTAAGCTGCGCCACAACACCCTGTTTTCCACTTTCCACATCGAGTCTGTCCCAGCCACTTTCTTTAGGCCGTCGGTCCACATCTTGGGGGGTTCTAAGCTACGCTAGCCGATACACGGTATCTACTCCAGGACTCGTCTGCTCCACCAGCCATCGGTCCTTCGAGAAACATGGCGACCCCACTGCCACTTCAGTTTGTTTACTCTGCAAGCTATGTTGGTAATACCGGTTCTTTTTCATTTCTGATTCTATCTTTCAAAAAAACTCCGAGCATAGCCCGTTCCATAGCGACCTTGAATTTGTGGAATAGTAATACCCTTAGAGTCCTATGTTTTAACCGGCAACCATAGTTTTGAGCGACTGAATTCGTCACGGTCCCACTGCCAAGACTGACAATAAAGGGCTTATTTTTCCGAAGTCAATCTCTTTTAAGTGAAGAATAAATATGAGAGTTAGACAGAATATTTTCTAAACAAAAGCTGTGAAACCGCCTTTATAAGTTTTCAGAATAATATAAACTAACGATAAAAATATCGGCCCTACATTTATCAATATAATATTCAAACAAACATTAAAAATAATGACAACTAAATAACATTAAGAAAACACTTTAGCTATAAATTTAATGGAAAGATAGTCTGCAGACTTCGAGAATTAACGACATCATAAAAGTAGACCGACTCAGTGATTATTACACAAAATAATGAACTAATTTGTCTAATTACTTTACGTTAGATGTTTTAACTAATTTAATAAGGATCTCGCGAATGCTGAGAAAGATATAGATATAATTATTTTCATTTAATTCTCAACTTCGTTTATTTAATTAGTATTTACTAGCTTCGGCTCGCGACTTTGTCTACTTGGACTTCAGAATTTGGTGCTGAAAAAAAAAAAAATGCAGATAGACATATAGCGTTGCGACAGTTTAAAATATCTTTTTATGAGGAATAATTCCGTAATACATGGTTTTCATATAACTCTATTGGTTTACGCGGCGCACGCCAGTAAAGCTTCCAGTCGGTATGATTTTTTTGGGCATCTTCAACAATGGTCGTCATATTTCAGCCAATTTACATAAAACCTAATGAGTGAACCAGATTGATTAATGAATAAGGTCCATTAGTGAAAAGCGTATGGAAATCCATTCGGTAGTTTTTGAGTTTATCGCGTTCAGACAGACAGACAGACGCGGAGGTAGGACTTTATCTTATAATTTATTTATTTATATATATACTTTATTTTACACCAGATTATACATTACAAAAAGAAAAAGTTATACACTACAAAATATACAATGGGCGGCCTTATCGCTTACTGCGATCTCTTCCAGGCAACCTTGGAATGGATAGACCTTGGATGGTTTTAGTGATACTGAAGTGAAACTTACAGATTCCATGGTACATAATAATAATTGAAATTTTCAGGACTATTGTTGTCATTAATCCTGATATAGTGGTGGTGGATGGAGGAGAGCGGCGCGCAATGAATATTGACGTAACGGTGGGACCGTTACGTCAATAATCATTGCGTCAATGATGGGAACCTCGTGAAAGCCGAGAAAGATAATCAAATTAAGTATCTTGACTTGGCTCGCGAGGTTGTCGACATGTGGGATGTGGACTCATTGTGCCGATAGTCGTATCATCCAATGGCTTAATTGCCAAGAGCCTCGACCAACACCTAAGGAGGCTCTCGATGGGCAGTTGGATTAAGGGCTTGATTCAGAAAGCGGTACTCCTGGACACGGCTCGCATTAGGAGGTTCCTCTCTCTGGAGTCCTGACCGCCGGTAGCTTGGACCCTTTTCCCGATACCAGTGGGCTACTATTTTTTTAATATTTTTAAATGTTTTTATATTTTGTTATTCTAATATTTAAAAATATAATTTACAATTAATATTTTTTATAATATATATGTATATATTGAAATAAAGGAAATTGTAAGTAGAACCGTGACTGATTACTACTCGTACTCGTAGATTCACTGAAAAAATAAAATAATCTAGAAAATAATGGTCGCATTATTATTAGGACGCAGAGTTTAACTCTATGAGAAAATGAAACTTTCAGCGTATACAAAAAAAATGGCGGGAAACAGCTTGTTTGAATAATAAAAAGATTCCGACGAACTGAGAACCTGCTTTTTTAAAGTCGGTTAAAAAGAACGATATATTGTTCGATAGTTGCATGTGTTCAATAAACGGACAATACAAAATAATTATCGTAATATACAATAATGACTAAGAGAAAAATATTGGCAATTTTACGGCATTTCGGAGCAAAGCCAGGAACAGATGTGCCAAGGGGGCACAAGATAATGGCAGAATGTTCGCGAAGTTAGTCGGCATTCGTTAATACTTTTTACGGGAGTTTTACTGGTACGATTGATATTAGCAAATGCTGGCTCTTTTAGGTGTTAAGCCTACAGATTTTATCACTGTCCATGGAATCACCCGTTTTCTTTTAGGTAAGTATTTGGACAAACATACCTAACGTGGAAAGATTTCGTGTTGTTAAGACAGCGTAGACCTTCTGAATGTGACTACGTAGACCAACATGAATTACCTGAGCCTGGCAGGTAAATGGATATTGTGGTACTATAGCTTGTCCATTATTTAATGACGCGCCCCACTACCGCATTACCCATAGAAATCCGCATTACCACCGAGTGCGTAAATGCGGTAGTGGGGCGCGTCATTTCAGAGTGGACAAGCTATACCACATGTGCCGATGACCGACATCGCGCGCAACTCTGAGTATTGAAAAGGTTACTGAGCACCCCGAGTGATAATTTCACTTATAATTACAGGAACAATTTGTGCAAGTAAACTGTTTTAAATTCACTTGAGACCATGTAAAATCGAAACAAGTATGTACCATAAACAGCCAAAAGGAATATACTTGTAAAGTACAAAATATGTCTTACCCAGTTAATATCATTTCGTCTCCACTCTTTAGCCAGTAGTATATGGCTTGAGGGAAGGCTTCTACGAAGCACTCCAGCCTCGCTTTTGACCCTGTGGGGACGCCAATCACCTTGGTCGACACTAATGTTGAAGGAGGAACTGTGGACAAGGTCTGTGTTTAATAAAATATTTATAATATATTTTATTTACAATACAATTTTATTTAAATATATTAAGCTGTAAAAATCTTATTGTGTTGCATAAAAATTGTACATATGTAGTCTAGAAGAAGAACAAATGCCAATTTGGTTGACCAGAACCGTAATAGCGTAACACACTTTCGATCACAATCTGAAGGATTTTGATGAAAATTCCTAATCCATTGTTTCATATTCTTGCTCAGTTCAGTTGATGGTAAGGCTTGTTCTAAGTCCGCCTGGCTAGCTACTACCATCTTATCTAAGTCTGTCGCCATAACAACAATGTTTACAGCATTGTTGAGTTTCGGCAGTTAGAGGTAAGATAGCCAGTTCCTCTGTGGTTGAGGATTCCAGGTGAAGCTCGCATCCACCTTCAGCCTGATCATCATTTACCATCGGGTGAGATGTAGGCCAAGATATGTATGTAGACCACAACGGGGAGGCGTTGAGGTTAAAAAAATAACCTACTCGATAACGTAAGTAACGCAATGAATGTTGTTGATTTGTCAAAATGAAAGGCATTACCATTTAAGTGTGAGTCATAATCACCCTGCAGTTTGAGTTAAAACATTATATTCTAAAAGAGTAAAGGTGGAGTTTCTTGCCCATTCTTCTCCATACGAAAACAACCTTTTGGAATGGGCGACTAGAATCAATTATATTTTTTTTTGTAAATGTTGACGTTCATAAGTGCCCTTTTTTGTGCCTAATTGAAATAAATTATTTGACTTTGACATTTTGAATTTTCTGAACCAATAACTGGTTCCAAAGCAATACATTTAGCTATAAGTTCAAAGGCGCTTTCTCCATGTTCCTAGGCCCATTCAGGGGTGCTAACGTAAAACGGTTGGCAAAAGGCAATAGAGCGGCAGAATCGAATTTATTTTTTCTTTCTAAAAAATGTTTGAAATAAACACGATCACGTACAGAGGATTTAGTTGACCTAATTGGCGGAATAGTTGGGCCGATGCAGTGTGAACGCAGTTAACAACTTTTTGCATCGTTAAAACTACGGAATAATGCGCTTAGCTTCCAGTCTACGCAGGATACTAAATAAAATATTGATTACTGACAAGCGTTCGACGGACTAATTTCCATTAAAGTCCAGTTGGATTTTAACAGGCGTTTATTCCGAACGTCAGATTAAATCTGCAGTTGAAATTGCTGGTTTGCTCTTTTTGTCGTATTAGGTACCTACGTGGACACTTCAGAGTAATCGAGAAGAAAATAGACGCTCTGGAAATGTGGTGCTGGAGGAAAATGCTTGGAGTGTCGTGGACAGAATTTAGCACCAACAAATCTATACTCCAAGAACTGCCACAGTACAGGCTCGAATACTCCAATTATTTGGGCATGTGTCACGATGGGAAAACGATTCCATGGAACGTCTTGTAGTGCAGGGAAAGGTCGAGGGAATAAGAGCACGTGGCAGATCACAAATGCGATGGACCGACCAGATTTAATCCGCAGTGGGCGGCCCCTTACACGAATGCACACATGTTACAGCCGACAGAGAATGATGGCTTTGCATCGTAAGGCTAATCACGGTTGTCCGAAATCTCACTGCAACTTGATGACCTCGCCCGCTCTGTTAAGAGCGTACTGACAAAGAAGAAGAAGAAGAAGAGCTACCTACTGTGGTTTATACCAAACATCAATTGAGTAAAACTGAACAATTGCTATATTTGGGTGTCCTTGCGCCGTACGGCATACTACACTTTTTTTGTCTGGCGTTAGAAACCCGGATTTTTTCAGAGTCTTCAACATTAATCGGAAATTGTCAATGGGAAGTCTATTAATGATAAATTAACCTATATTATGCTGTACTTAATAACTATGTATTATTTAATTTATTACTTACAAGTAACGCTTAGCATTATCCTCTTGCTGACGGAGGGCGGGACGTCATTGGACGCGATGCAGAGGTACGCGCCCATCTGTCGACGTTCCACCTTCGTTAGGTTCAGGCTAGGGCCCATGAACAAGTCCACTGCGAACAAAAATATAAATTAAGACAATCATATGGTTGTTACTCTCGCTGTGATTAAGAGGTTCCCAAGGACATAACTCCATTTAACCGACTTCAAAAACGAAGAAGGTTGGGAGTAGTAGGACACTTAAATTATTTTTCACTAGGTAGTTTTTCATTATTCTTATACCCACCTTCTAGATGCTTAACAAAATTAAGTCACAATAGGAAAACCTTGTACGTACCTATACCTCCATGGGGAAAATACATTGAAAATTTTATGATAAGTCAGGATTAATTATTACAGGTATGCGGTTTAGACCAGTATATCGAGCTTTTGCTTTTCTATCTATAGATTAAGTAAGTAATTCCACACATAACAACATAACATCACGCCTTGTTTCCCCGAAGAGTTGGGCAGAGGTGTACCTGTAGTACACCCACGTTTCGCCAGTTATGTTTAAGTCCCATGTAATAGGGGGCGAGCCTATTGCCATCAACCGGGCACAAATCCAGACTCCGGGCTGCTACTGAGAAATTCCAGAAAGAAAAATCCAATGACACTGCCCGACCCCGGAACGAACCCAGGACCTCATGTTCAGCAGTAGCACTTGCGACCACTAGACCAACGAGGCAGTCACTAAGTAAAAAGTAAGTAAGGTAAGTAATTAATTCCAAAGGTAAGTAATTCCACGTCTAAATAATTCACTTTCATACAATGGA
This sequence comes from Xanthia togata, assembly GCA_963853775.1. Classification (NCBI taxonomy): domain Eukaryota; kingdom Metazoa; phylum Arthropoda; class Insecta; order Lepidoptera; family Noctuidae; genus Xanthia; species Xanthia togata. Next base: position 10,167,524 of record OY970807.1, read on the forward strand.
TATTAAACTGATCAGATTTTATCTGTATTTATATCACCTTTATGTCCATTTCCACAAAATCCCAGCCATCATAAAACGTAACTAAAAAAATTATACTTAACTGCATTCTATTTGACAAAAATAAATGGAAATAAGAGAGGCCAACAAAACACACTCGGAAATGAGACACCGACTCCGCTGACAAAGAGAAATTAAAGTAATAGCGGCGAACACAAAGAGATGCGCTTCGTTGACGCTGCAAATCGAAACCGGGGCATAGAGTGATACAGAAGGTCAGCTGCATAAAACGAGGGAAAACGCACGCACACATTGACATGCTTCACGTATAGCGAATGCAAGCACACTTATAACTGACTTTCGTAGTTTGAAGGTCGTTTTAGACTTATAGACGTATGAGGAACATGGTATAAAGTTCACTCATCCTCCCTAAAAAGGGAGGATCCCCCGACTAGATGGGTATTGTGTCTGGTGGGCTACTGCCCGACGATTGATGTCGGGACGTTGTATATATGTTGGTCGCGCGGTAAACTCTGCTTGCGCATTGCAGGATTTTGCGTGACGTGATGCGTAGTTCACAAGTGGCGATGTAGATGCCGCCACAGACTTTTCCGTATTTATTTTGTGTAAAACAGGGATAGAGCATTATTCCGTTGGTCCATCCATACTAAAATGTCAAGAAAATAATGTTCATGTTCTTGTTCTGGTTCTATGTTCGTTTGGTCTAAACCCACCTTGAGATAGCATGAGATCGCCGTATGTACGATGCGTCGTGTGCGCGCGCCTGTTTTCGCTCGATACATGAAGCCGAAATTCTGTAGGAACTACTCTGTGACCGGCCTATATCGTTCACGGCTCTTCGAGGCGGAAGATTATAAATTATGTGTAGGGATTAATTCTGGCTTTAGGATTCTTTGAAATTATTATGCAATCCGTGTGTGTTGACAATTACGTTGAAGAGTATCCTAGAAAAATACTATTACTTTTTTTACATTGAATGTTGTGCTATACTGTAACTACTAAGAAATAAGTATTAGTCCTGTTTCAAGACATGCAACGAGAAATATGGTATTTTATAACACTAAGTGAATCTGCTTGCTTGTATTTTACTCAAAACACTAGTACCTACTTATATGATGATACTGATGATCTTAGGAATATCTTATACTTTTTCAATGTTTGTAAACATGTGAGCACCATGTACCTACCTATATATCACAAACTCGTAATTAATTTATTTGTCATTACTTAATTTTTAATTATTTTTACTTATAGTGGTTGGTGGTATGGAGCTCGTGGCTAAGTAATATCAGCCGCGCGGGTTGATCCATTAGGTTAAGCTTCGCTTTCCGGGGTCGGCTCGTGGATGGGTGACCATCCTTTACATACGAGACCCCTCCGTGCCTTGGAAAGCATGCTAAGCCGTTGGTCCCGGCTCTCATCCGTGGATCTTTGACAGTCATTACGGGTCCTCAGAAGTCCGAAAATCAGACAACCAGTCTTACCAAAGGGTTACTGGGTTGTGGAGGTCAGATAGGCAGTCGCTCCATGTTAAAACTGGTATTCAGCTGCCTCCGGTTAGACTGGAAGCCGACCCCATCATAGTTGGGAAAAGACTAGGAAGATTGATTGGTATAGTAATTTTATTCTAGGTGCATCGTCTTTACAGATAATTATACCTAATTAATGTCTATAAGATATTGTAAAACATTTTTAAAGAGTAACGGTGGAGTTTCTTGCCCATTCTTCTCCATACGAAAAAATTACATTTTAGAAGGGGCGACTAGAATAAATTCAATTTGTTTGTAAATTTTGACGTTCAAAAGTACCTTATAAGTGCCTAATTGAATTAAATTATTGGACTATGACTTTAACTTTATGTTATTTTTTTTTATATTCATATTTTTATAAACATATTTCTAGACTTATTTTCCCAAAGGAGGAAATAAAAATAAAAGGCATGTAAAAACTGTGTAGTTTGAAGGGGCTACTTTTGTGAAGCAAGAAGAAGCACATAAACTTCCCGTATAATAATATAATATGAGGAAGACAAACATTAATAAAATGAAAAGTTGGTTCACGAAAACTTTAAATCGTTCACTTTAGGACGTTAAGCTTCTGCCCAATCGTAACTATGAGCACTGAAATATGTTCGAAACTTCTCTGAGAGTAAGGAGTTAAATGTTTCTAGAATATTAAATAAATAGTCTGAGTATTGTGTGTTTACGGATTTATTAGAAAGGGACAGAGAAATACGTGGGAAAGGTGTGTATACACACCTTTCCACGTATTTCACGTATAAATCATTATCACACTTAATATTACAAAGGCGAAAGTTTGTGAGTCTGTATGTTTGTCTCTTCTTCACGCTAAAACTACTGAACAGATTTGGATAAAATTTCGCACACAGATAGTTTATACCCTGGATTAACACATAGAATACTTTTTATCCCGATATTCCCACGGGATTGAAACTTATGCGGGTAAAACCGTGGGGCGCAGCTAGTTTTTAATAAATTATGCTTATGGTAACGTGCTAATTCTTTTTCAGAAAGAAACGAACTACATGTAATTATGCAAATAGTGTTCTTAGAGCTAATTCACGAGGGACCCGTCATTAATGATACGTCAAAAAAAAACCGATAAGACATGACTTATGCACGTTCACATTGCATACGGAAACGAGTTTTTTCGCGATTCGTCAAAATATCCGAATAGATGTTCACACTTGATTCGTGATTGAGAGTTCAATCTTGGACGAACGCACCAGCGGATTCATCACAAAACAGCGATTCACGTTTTTTGACGAACGTGATTTTTAAAAGACGGTGCGTCATATAAGACTTTTCCGTCATTTTTCACGATCCGTGATTCGTGTGAATACGGCCATTGAAAAACCATTGCAACCGTAAAAAAAACCCGAATCGTGAAAATTTTTGATACAGCAAAAAACACGAATCGTCCTCATGTGAATGAGCTCTTACTGTGGTGAAAATGCCTGACAACAAAGTGGTTGAGGAGCTGAATGCATCCAGGTGAACAGGACGATCATTTGAGGTTTAGGAGCCCAAAACCTCCACAAATGACAAGGATACGAATATAATTAATTCTCAATTGAAATGCACTGAATTATTATAATTAATAATCCGATTATCAGATTACCAGGTCACTACACATGAAATGATTTGAGATATATCAAACTATGTATATACTGTACATATATTTTAGGTCCTTGACATAATTAGTTACGTAAGTAATTACGAGAATTACAAAATTAAAATTGTAAAAATTAGGCACATAATACATGTTTGTAGAATTCTGGATTCAGCGAAGCAAAAGAGAGGATAATAATATCTTATCGCATAGAACATTATAAATATAATAACGTAAACGAAGCATGTAATGGGAACGTGAAGAATATAACATTTTTATCTTGAAGAAAAAAAGTTGATCCACTTATGTATATAAAGATGAAAAATATTTCTGAACGTATTTGCCTAATTTTCCGAACGTGTCTACTTCATGTTCTGTGTCTGTAGGTGTTGACATAAAAAGGAAAGTATTTATTATAAGTTTATGATTGAATTAATAAACTGATTATTTAAAATCACTATGGCTATATTATTTTGGAACTTGCTACTTGTCTATCAATATCAATGGGATATAGAGTATCATTCGCTTTCATATCCTTTTTTCGAGGAGAAATCTAAAAGGATCTGCCAGAGTAGATAAAAAGGTTATTTCATAAATAAAACTAGATAAAATTCTTCCAAGAACTCTGCAGGGTTGCACGATTTATTCGTGAAATTATAGCTCTCCTGGTTTTCCTTGTCGTAGAAATTGTGGGGTCACCTCATCACCGGTTGCGCAGAAAACAGCGTGCTTTTTGTCTCATGTCTGCCTCCGTCGATTGACCAAATTCGAAGTAAAACTCAAATCTGTCTAATACGCCTAGTCCAACGATCTTTAATAATCTCTTACTAATCGTCACCTTATCTTCTTCTTCTCTTCGCTTCGCTCTTGACAGAGCGGTTGTGGTCACTATGAAGTGTGATAATGTGTTTCGCAAGTATAGTCGTAGCTTGCCTGGTTTTGTTAGTTGTTAGTCTGGTGCTGCATTGACGAACAGAGCCTCAAACCGCGGATTTAATTTGGTCGGTGCACCTCATCGGTGACTTCCCGCGTGACATATAACCCTCTACGCTGCCCTGCACCACTAGACGTTATAAGGAGTTATTATTCCGTCTCGAGACATCATCTTATAGGATGAGTGAACACCACAGGTTCCATATAACCCTCTACGCTGCCCTGCACCACTAGACGTTATAAGGAGTTATTATTCCGTCTCGAGACATCATCTTATAGGATGAGTGAACACCACAGGTTCCACAGCATGTATCCTGCCAGTCATAAATTCCATTTAATCATCAAAGATAGCCGGCGTGGCTTTAAGACAAGGGTTATAAATTCTCGCCATCTCAGTCCCACTGGGATTTGATTTATGATAATGATAGTACTTATGCTTAAGGTCTAGGTATTATGGCTCCTTGTCCTAAGCAGTTAGGCCTTGTATTTGAAATGCTGCAATTAATATAAGACTTTTGGCGTAATCTTAGCTCAAATATTATAGTTTTAAATCGAGATTCCTGATTTGCTTTAGAATTTCTCAGGTTTTTAGAGCTTGAAAGCCCGAGCGAAATGTCTTTTTTGGTTTGTTTGGATTGCTGTGTAGATACAAAATTGAATGTTTTTATACGTTAAATTTTGTTGAGAAATCAATACAAAAACGGGCTTACCATACCGCGTGTTCTGTGTAAAGCCCCATTAACACGGTGCAAGTTTATTGACTGTGGATACCATTAAATTGGAGCGACAATTGACTGGCACCATCTAAAGAACGCGTACAATAGGGATGATGCCTGGGTCAAAAAAAAGAAATTCTATTTAGTCCGTCAGTCAGATAATAAAAAAATATTAGACACGTATTTTTTGCTTTATCATATCAATAAAAAATTATACTACGCATTAAAATTGGGGAGTAGGGGTTGATACGTCACAAGTATGTATGTATAAAATCTACATACAAATGACGTCATGGCACATTATAAATAAAAATGTTTATGTTTTTCCTCCACAAATAACACTTATTAACTAAACTTAAAAATAATTTAATGTAGGACAGACAAACTTAAAAATAATTTAATGTATAAATCAATGTATCGCCGTAATCTTATGATAACGTAAAAAAAGAAAAAATACGTGTACCTACGTTATTTTTTCATAATCTACATTACGGACAAAAAACATTTTTTTAGTCATCATCCCTATTGTTACACGATACGGGAAAGTTGCCGTTCAAAACTGGTATAGGTGTAAACGGCATGTACAATAAAATCGTTTTCAATTCTGGCATGAAAATTTTGTATCATTCAAACATGAGTACGGTGAGTGAGGGTGTGTTAACCGTGCTGCTCTATTCAGGCAAGATTTTTTTAAAGAAATGTACAAGGACGTGCAACTTTTCGTTTAGACGAGGCAAAAATTGCATGCAATAATCGCCTTTCAATGATTGCCTTGGTGTAAACAGAAGTTGCATGCAAATTATTAAGCAAATTTAAACAAACTTGCATTGAATTATTAATGCCAATTTTTGGAAATCACACGTGTAAACAACTTGTATGCAATTCTTGAATGGCAATAATTGAACATGCTTTATGAAATGCGATGATTGCTCTTGAACGTTCTAGAACTTGCGCCGTGTAAATGGGGCTTAAAGCTCTTTAAAGGGGGCCTTATTATCTATCCAAAAGTCTCTGATGAAAATGTAAATAATGGGATCAGAAAACGTGCCTGTGGATGCCAATTTGTAGTACCACTTACGAATGGAGTGCTTTGATTTGATTATTTGAATACTACTACTAATAAACCCGAAATTCTATTTTTGAATTATTTGATAATTGATGTTAATAAGTGAAAAATCAAATTACAATGTCATAATGTTTTTCAAACAATAAATGTTTGGAAAAAGTGGTGGGGCATATAAGGTAAAACTTCTGAATAAAGATGACTGTGTTACTACTATGAATGTGTTTAGTGATTGATTGGGTAAGAATTTGACCTGATCAGGGATTGTTTACACTTTTGGAACAGATAGTACGTAATCGGTATAGACCCACGTCTCAATTGTTGATTCAGGTCCTTTTCCACTTTCAAGGTTAGAAAAGTAGTCTAACTCGAATTCTTTAGTAAGTATCTATTCCACCTCGTCGAGGCAAGTTAAGACACTTGACTAAAAAAAAGAAACCATTTTAACTTCAACTAACTTTTTGAAGGAACAAGCTTAATTGCTTCAATCGTGTTACTTGTTTGGAAGTGCTGCAGTTTATCGGCTCCACCAGCCTTACTTAGTCTGATGGCGTTTTTACTGCAAACAACTGGCGTCTTTGTAATGGTTTTATAATATCCACCTTAACTTTAATTATTTTTGGTATAAAAAATCAGTTAATTAAGTTAATACTCGCAAAATGTTAAGGCAGTTGTATGTTGTAAAAATGTAAGTGCTTATTTTAAACTACATAAAAACATAAATTATTTAAAAGATTTATGTTTTTTGCTAAGTATATCGAGAACTCGAAAGTTGTGATCTTTTATTTTTTGTTCTAGCCTATAAACCTGTCTTACTGCTGGGCAAAGTGTTAGAATAATTAAATTGCAGTATAAAATAGAGGACCTAGTGCAGGTTGCCTGATGTCACATGTCTTCAATTTTCTGGTTCTAGGACATCCCGATCTTTGGAGTTCACTACCGTTTCTCGCGATGTTTTCCTTCACCGTTTTGAGAGCAATGATGTTGAAATTTGGTGGATTACGCCGAGAGAGTGACTGCGGGAACATTATAGGCTGATTATGCTTATAAGAGATGCCCAGTGGGAACATTAAAGGCTGATTATGCTTATAAAATAGTGTTTTTTTTTTAGTTTTAACCTTCTATTAAAAAGCACATTTTTTTAACTTAACGGAGTTTGATTAGTGATGTATTTTGTCTGACATGTGCGATTAACTTAAATCATACATGAATATTATAATATAAAATAAAGAATAATTCATTAAAGATAATCCATAAAAAACATAAATCTGCCCACCACCTAAATTATCTTCCAATAATAGGGACGAACGGGAATAAATGTATTATTATTATTTTAACTACCGTTTGTCCCACCATTGGGACAAACGGTAGTTAAAATAATAATAATACATTTATTCCCGTTCAATGTTTGTAAACATGTGAGCACCATGTACCTACCTATATATCACAAACTCGTAATTAATTTATTTGTCATTACTTAATTTTTAATTATTTTTACTTATAGTGGTTGGTGGTATGGAGCTCGTGGCTAAGTAATATCAGCCGCGCGGGTTGATCCATTAGGTTAAGCTTCGCTTTCCGGGGTCGGCTCGTGGATGGGTGACCATCCTTTACATACGAGACCCCTCCGTGCCTTGGAAAGCATGCTAAGCCGTTGGTCCCGGCTCTCATCCGTGGATCTTTGACAGTCATTACGGGTCCTCAGAAGTCCGAAAATCAGACAACCAGTCTTACCAAAGGGTTACTGGGTTGTGGAGGTCAGATAGGCAGTCGCTCCATGTTAAAACTGGTATTCAGCTGCCTCCGGTTAGACTGGAAGCCGACCCCATCATAGTTGGGAAAAGACTAGGAAGATTGATTGGTATAGTAATTTTATTCTAGGTGCATCGTCTTTACAGATAATTATACCTAATTAATGTCTATAAGATATTGTAAAACATTGTTAAAGAGTAACGGTGGAGTTTCTTGACCATTCTTCTCCATACGAAAAAATTACATTTTAGAAGGGGCGACTAGAATAAATTCAATTTGTTTGTAAATTTTGACGTTCAAAAGTACCTTATAAGTGCCTAATTGAATTAAATTATTGGACTATGACTTTAACTTTATGTTATTTTTTTTTATATTCATATTTTTATAAACATATTTCTAGACTTATTTTCCCAAAGGAGGAAATAAAAATAAAAGGCATGTAAAAACTGTGTAGTTTGAAGGGGCTACTTTTGTGAAGCAAGAAGAAGCACATAAACTTCCCGTATAATAATATAATATGAGGAAGACAAACATTAATAAAATGAAAAGTTGGTTCACGAAAACTTTAAATCGTTCACTTTAGGACGTTAAGCTTCTGCCCAATCGTAACTATGAGCACTGAAATATGTTCGAAACTTCTCTGAGAGTAAGGAGTTAAATGTTTCTAGAATATTAAATAAATAGTCTGAGTATTGTGTGTTTACGGATTTATTAGAAAGGGACAGAGAAATACGTGGGAAAGGTGTGTATACACACCTTTCCACGTATTTCACGTATAAATCATTATCACACTTAATATTACAAAGGCGAAAGTTTGTGAGTCTGTATGTTTGTCTCTTCTTCACGCTAAAACTACTGAACAGATTTGGATAAAATTTCGCACACAGATAGTTTATACCCTGGATTAACACATAGAATACTTTTTATCCCGATATTCCCACGGGATTGAAACTTATGCGGGTAAAACCGTGGGGCGCAGCTAGTTTTTAATAAATTATGCTTATGGTAACGTGCTAATTCTTTTTCAGAAAGAAACGAACTACATGTAATTATGCAAATAGTGTTCTTAGAGCTAATTCACGAGGGACCCGTCATTAATGATACGTCAAAAAAAAAAACCGATAAGACATGACTTATGCACGTTCACATTGCATACGGAAACGAGTTTTTTCGCGATTCGTCAAAATATCCGAATAGATGTTCACACTTGATTCGTGATTGAGAGTTCAATCTTGGACGAACGCACCAGCGGATTCATCACAAAACAGCGATTCACGTTTTTTAACGAACGTGATTTTTAAAAGACGGTGCGTCATATAAGACGTTTCCGTCATTTTTCACGATCCGTGATTCGTGTGAATACGGCCATTGAAAAACCATTGCAACCGTAAAAAAAACCCGAATCGTGAAAATTTTTGATACAGCAAAAAACACGAATCGTCCTCATGTGAATGAGCTCTTACTGTGGTGAAAATGCCTGACAACAAAGTGGTTGAGGAGCTGAATGCATCCAGGTGAACAGGACGATCATTTGAGGTTTAGGAGCCCAAAACCTCCACAAATGACAAGGATACGAATATAATTAATTCTCAATTGAAATGCACTGAATTATTATAATTAATAATCCGATTATCAGATTACCAGGTCACTACACATGAAATGATTTGAGATATATCAAACTATGTATATACTGTACATATATTTTAGGTCCTTGACATTATTAGTTACGTAAGTAATTACGAGAATTACAAAATTAAAATTGTAAGAATTAGGCACATAATACATGTTTGTAGAATTCTGGATTCAGCGAAGCAAAAGAGAGGATAATAATATCTTATCGCATAGAACATTATAAATATAATAACGTAAACGAAGCATGTAATGGGAACGTGAAGAATATAACATTTTTGTCTTGACGAAAAAAAGTTGATCCACGTATATAAAGATGAAAAATATTTCTGAACGTATTTGCCTAATTTTCCGAACGTGTCTACTTCATGTTTTGTGTCTGTAGGTGTTGACATAAAAAGGAGAGTATTTATTATAAGTTTATGATTGAATTAAGTAAACTGCTTATTTAAAATCACTATGGCTATATTATTTTGGAACTTGCTACTTGTCTATCAATATCAATGAAATATAGGGTAAATCACACACACACACACACACACAGTACACACACACACACACAGAGTAGTATCGCTTTCATATCCTTTTTTCGAGGAGAAATCTAAAAGGATCTGCCAGAGTAGATAAAAAGGTTATTTCATAAATAAAACTAGATAAAATTCTTCCAAGAACTCTGCAGGGTTGCACGATTTATTCGTGAAATTATAGCTCTCCTGGTTTTCCTTGTCGTAGAAATTGTGGGGTCACCTCATCACCGGTTGCGCAGAAAACAGCGTGCTTTTTGTCTCATGTCTGCCTCCGTCGATTGACCAAATTCGAAGTAAAACTCAAATCTGTCTAATACGCCTAGTCCAACGATCTTTAATAATCTCTTACTAATCGTCACCTTATCTTCTTCTTCTCTTCGCTTCGCTCTTGACAGAGAGGTTGTGGTCACTATGAAGTGTGATAATGTGTTTCGCAAGTATAGTCGTAGCTCGCCTGAAGATCTCTCACCATCTGGTTTTGTTAGTTGTTAGTCTGATGCTGCATTGATGAACAGGGCCTCCAACCGCGGATTTAATTAGTTCGGTGCACCTAATCGGTGACTTCCCGCGTGACATATAACCCTCTACTCTGCCCTGCACCACTAGACGCTATAAGGAGTTATTATTCCGTCTCGAGACATCATCTTAAAGGATGAGTGTATTCACAGACAAAATGAACACCACAGGTGCCACAGCATGTATCCTGCCAGTCATAAATTCCATTTAATCATCAAAGATAGCCGGCGTGGCTTTGAGACAAGGGTTATAAATTCTCGCCATCTCAGTCCCACTGGGATTTGATTTATGATAATGATAGTACTTATGCTTAAGGTCTAGGTAGTATGGCTCCTTGTCCTAAGCAGTTAGGCCTTGTATTTGAAATGCTGCAATTAATATAAGACTTTTGGCGTAATCTTAGCTCAAATATTATTGTTTTAAATCGAGATTCCTGATTTGCTTTAGAATTTCTCAGGTTTTTAGAGCTTCAAAGCCCGAGCGTCACTTTTTTTGGATTGCTGTGTCGGTACAAAATTGAATGTTTTTATTCGTTAAATTTTGTCGAGAAATCAATACAAAAATGGGCTTACCACACGGCGTGTTCTGTATAAAGCCCCATTAACACGGTGCAAGTTTATTGACTGTGGGTACCATAAAATTGGAGCAACAATTGACTGGCACCATCTAAACAACACGTACAATTGTTACACGATACGGGAAAGTTTGTTGCCGTTTAAAACTGGTATAGGTGTAAACGGCATGTACAATAAAATCGTTTTCAATTCTGGCATGAAAATTTTGTATCATTCAAACATGAGTACGGTGAGTGAGGGTGTGTTAACCGTGCTGCTCTATTCAGGCAAGATTTTTTTAAAGAAATGTACAAGGACGTGCAATTTTTCGTTAAGACAAGGTAAAAATTGCATGCAATAATCGCCTTGCAATGATTGCCTTGGTGTAAACAGAAGTCGCATGCAAATTATTAAGTAGCCAAATTTGGATTTAATTATTATATGCAATTTTTTGGAAATCGCACGCGTTTAAACACTTGTATGCAATTCTTGAATGGCAATAATTGATTTATGACATGCGATTATTGCTCTTGAACGTTCCAGAACTTGCGCCGTGTAAATGGGGCTAAAGGCTCTTTAAATGGGGCCTATGGTCTATCCAAAAGTCTCTGATGAAAATGTAAATAATTGGATCAGAAAACCGCTTACGAATGGAGTGCTTTGATTTGATTATTTGAATACTACTACTAATAAACTCGAAATTCTATTTTTGAATTATTTGACAATTGATGTTAACCTCTAAAGTATTCCAAAAAAATTCGCGCGCGAAAACTACGGACCGCTACGCGCGATGTAATTTGACCTGGGCTGACCTCGCTCACAAAAAACTCTGTAGCTTTGGTTCTATTGCTTCAATTTACATTCTGTAAACATATTCGGGTTCATGAACAGTGAGGCCACTCATGATAATATCAATAACACTGTTATTAGTACCTTAGTATTATTAACATCCTATTGATAACATACACCTGACCGCAAACCGACTTGTTGCTGTATTATGTTGATTTCTGGCAAAAGTAATGGATCAATTGACTCAAAATTTTGGTAATAATATCATGAATAGACAAATAATCTAATTAGATTTTTTTCTTATAAGTCTTACATACAATATTTCCATAATATTCCAACATGATTCCAACTCAAACTTCATAGTGCGCGGTGCTGTAAATTTTGAATCGCGTAGTTCTATACATGATTTTGAAATATGGATAAAAAAAAATATGAAAATGCCTCGAATGTATGAAATAATTAATTAGAATTTGTTTTAGCATAGTTTTTCACCGTATAAAGAACAAATTCATTGGAAAACAGACAACAAACACATGAAAAAAGTGAGTCACAAAATCGAAATTACGTAAAATTTTATTGGCTCGTAAATCATTTTTATTACATTATTTCACGCAAACGATTATCTACAAAGTTGACCTATACACTAATAACTAATTATTCAATTGCTTACCGAAGTTTTAGTAGCAAAATCCTTCACAATGTTTTTTATTATGACACAACACGGCACTGAGTGACAAGTCGGAACCACAGAATATCCATTTAAAAAACGATGCGTTCATATATTTTTTTTACAGTTTTGGACACGAGGATTTTAGCAACTTTTATTTTCTATGGCTTACAAATATTATTACCAGTGTAGAAAAAAATTTAGGCATCGATTTAGTACCATATTTTACGCAAAAATAATATTTTAATGGTGATGCGCGCGCTGTCACCAATATGAGTCACCGGTGCCGAACGTCGCGTGCGGTAACCGTCTCCAATATGAGACACCAGTATTATAAATCGGTATAGACCTACGTCTCAATTGTTGATTTAGGTCCTTTTCCACTTTCAAGGTTAGAAAAGTAGTCTAACTCGAATTCTTTAGTAAGTATCTATTCCACCTCGTCGAAGCAAGTTAAGACACTTGACTAAAAAAAAGAAACCATTTTAACTTCAACTAAGTTTTTGAAGGAACAAGCTTAATTGCTTCAATCGTGTTACTTGTTTGGAAGTGCTGCAGTTTATCGGCTCCACCAGCCTTACTTAGTCTGATGGCGTTTTTACTGCAAACAACTGGCGTCTTTGTAATGGTTTTATAATATCCAACTTAACTTTAATTATTTTTGGTATAAAAAAATCAGTAAATTAAGTTGATACTCGCAAAATGTTAAGGCAGTTGTATGTTGTAAAAATGTAAGTGCTTATTTTAAACTACATAAAAACATAAATTATTTAAAAGATTTATGTTTTTAGCCAAGTATATCGAAAACTCGAAAGTTATGATCTTATATTTTTTGTTCTAGCCTATAAACCTGTCTTACTGCTGGGCAAAGTGTTAGAATAATTAAATTGCAGTATTAAATAGAGGACCTAGTGTAGGTTGCCTGATGTCACATGTCTTCGATTTTCTGGTTCTAGGACATCCCGATCTTTGGAGTTCACTACCGTTTCTCGCGATGTTTTCCTTCACCGTTTTGAGAGCAATGATGTTGAAATTTGGTGGATTACGCCGAGAGAGTGACTGCGGGAACATTATAGGCTGATTATGCTTATAAGAGATGCCCAGTGGGAACATTAAAGGCTGTTTATGCTTATAAAATAGTGTTTTTTTTTAGTTTTAACATTCTATTAAAAAGCATATTTTTTAACTTAACGGAGTTTGATTAGTGATGTATTTTGTCTGACATGTGCGATTAACTTAAATCATACATGAATATTATAATATAAAATAAATAATAATTCATTAAAGATAATCCGTGCGGTGCGGTGGTAAAAACATAAATCTGCCCACCACCTAAATTACCTTCCAGTAATAGGGACGAACGGAATAAATATAATATTATTTTTTTAATTCTTTTCCAGCAGTGGGACGATGGCAGTGGGACGAATGGGAATACACGTATTAAAAGCTCCTCTTTTTACACCACTCGTAATTAGACGCAGGCGTCCAGAGACCGTAATAAATCCACCAGAAGTAAAAAATAAAATTTTAGATGACGTCTAGCTGCAATCAGTCATCTTAAACCCTCTCCTTTGCACAAAGAGAACCCATCGTTAGGTGGAAACAAACCCGGTTAAAATGAACTGCAAAAAGGAAGCAAGGAGCAATATAGCCCGTAGCTTGAAAGAGGAATTAAGTGGAGGACATGTTATTATTTATTGCAGTGTAAAGTGCAATGTGTTGGGTTCTTTGTCATATGACTCGTTGAGGATACTGGCTGGAGAATTCTATTTTCAAGTACGAGTATTGTTAACAAAATTGTTACGATTGCATTAAAACTTCTTTGCGTGATAAGTAATAATCGTTTGTCTTTGGTTTATTATGTACATTTCGCTTTTTAAATATCAAATAACCAGCTGACCCGTCAGACGTTGTCCGTCTGACTTGTGACGTGTCCTGTCAAAATTTCAATTTCGATTTCACGTCTGTTCCTTTGAGTTTTTTCCGTTTTTTTTAAATCCTTAACTATTGAGGCAAACAAAACAATACAAATAATAATTCAAATTGGTCTAGCCATTTTCGAGTTTTTGTAAGCCTAATGCACAGAAATCGATTTTTATAAATATAGATTTATTTTACTGATGTTACACTCTTATAATACCTACCAGCTACCAAAAGTAAAGGAAAAGTTTGAGTAATTCATTTTAAATTACTGTGCATTAATTGTCATAACATAAGATCATAAAATCTGAAACCTAAAAATTTAAATTACGTTTACTATCAACGTAATTTAAATTTTTAGGTTTCAGTTTTTTTTTTAATACATTTTTAGTTTCCTGGACAATATTTTATTTACGAAGGTAAAGCAGTCTAGCATAACGAAATATCACGCCTATTAACCCCGAAGGGTTAGCCAGAGGTGCAACTATAAGTTCACACACATTTTGCTAGTTAAACAGCCACTAAAACACTTCACTTAATTTTTCTTTTCATTAAATCGAATAAACTGCAGTTCTGGATATTTACTCTAAAAAGATTGGGTGTTGCACTTAGACTTCGCGTACATTCGTAAAAATAGTTTCAAAAGATAAATCTCGGTCAAATTAAGATAAAAAGTAATCACAGCATATTTTTTATATTGGATTTTATCAGAAACACTTTGTTTAAAAAGCAAGTGGCTTCGCATAAACAGAACCCTTGAACAGTAAACCAAAGAGTTTAATATGCAGATCAATGAGTAAACATTATATGACATTCAAAGATGGCGGAAATGAATAGTTCCAATACTGGCTACTGAAGGGAAAAGTGGCACTAGCAGCTGACTTTGTATATGAAGCCCTCTATACATTGGATCTCTAGAAGAGCGTCATGCCCTATTGTACTCTATACAATTCTATGCAAAGCAAGCAGGCATAAATAGGTTATGATGGAGAAAATGACTTTTGTTATTACTACTAATGTGAACGTCCTCCTAACTAATATTTAAAAAACCAAAGTGATTTTGTTTGTTACGCTTTGACGCTAAAACAGCTGAACGGATTTGGATGGCACACAGATAAACCATGCCCTGGGTAAGGACATAGACTATACTTTACATTCTGAATGGCAGACGAAGTTGCGGGTCGTTGATAGTATAATATAAAGGCAAATTAATGAAAACAACGCTTTTGAATGAAGAATACAAAAATGCGAACTAGGGATACGTCCAAAAAATAATATGGACGATGTTTGCCCAGCAACTATAAACACATCGTACACCGTACACGGCCGGACAGGCTCCTATGCATAAAGCTTCCCACGAAACGTGTCCCTAGATATGTCTGGCAATATAAAAAACGATGAAAAAGATAGTGAGGTAAGATATCTAGAGACGATGGTTAACATCGTCCGACATTTCAAGCAACTGGTGCCGTGGGACATTTGTTCAGTGGATGCGTGGCTTTATCACTGAAAATACTTTTCAATGGCCTTAATTGGACAACTCACAACTGTTAGTCGTGATGTCATTTACAAATATTTTCAATAATATGTCCTAGGCTAGGTATTTGAAAATGTATTTGCCAATACGTAATATTTGATTTTATTTATGCAAAGGTTAAAATATTCAGGTTAGGGAGGCCGCGCATCTCATCATGTTGTCATACAATCTTGGTCAGCTTATTCCTATCTAATATGCATTAAGCAAAAATAAAACATCAACTGTAACCTGTGACATTGCATTAGACTTGATCATCTCTACACTACTCATCATCTCTATTACAATACTCGTATTCTATTCTTCACCACAAAACCAATAAAACTAGTTGGTATACATAGTGAATTAATTTAACTGTCATACACAATAAGCTAATACTAATAATAATTTATTAATATAAAACATGTTGCAAATACAAATAGGCACTGGCTCCAAAGCTTGAAATATTATACTCATGTGTTTCAAGGGACAGAAGTTTTCTTCTCGAAATGTCTTAGATTTGATTAACGTCTTGTCCTATAATACTCCTCTAAAAAAGAGGTAGTAAAAGTCTCTTAATAGCTTAAACGATGAAACCTCTACCGCCAAAATCCTGCTCATTAAAAATTATAGAAATATGAGTACCATATTCTGGTGAGTATGGTAACTCCATAGCTACCGTCCCAGGTTCTGCGTTTAGTTATTGCAAATAATTGCGTTTTGATAGCCAGATTTAATCAAATTTTTTTTTTTTTTTTCGTGCAGTTTAATTTTAAAAAAGCTGATGCATAAAAAGAAAAGCCCTGTAACTGTTTCATATAATGTACATACTTTTATTCATGAACGCTTCTGAAATTAAGCGACACCAAAACTTCTTCTTTGGCAATAATTATGTAACGTTCACGGATAAAAATATAACACCCAATAACTAAGTTACTAATAATTCTTTAACTTTTTATCATATTAAATTACTTTCATCTTTCAGTTAGGTACATAATTTCCATATTTATTATTTCCACAAGAGATTTTTTGAGCAAAACATTTTTGTCCTACTTAGTTATTTAGGTACTAAAATTACCATTTCAGGTTTAGGTTTTACAGATATTCTTGCTAAAGCCTCTGAACGAGTTAGAGAAATACCTGTAGGGCAGTCTGTAGCTACAAGCAATACAGCGAACGCTAACTTTCTACTGTAGGCACAAGTTTTGGATAAAAAATATTGTAGACTTGCACTTTGCCAGTGACTTCATCCCTACATTCCCCTATACTGTGGGAATTTTGAAAAATCCGGCTATCTCTACATCATAAAGTGAACGAATGTGCAAAGTTTCAGCTTTCTAGGTTATGGACTGATGAGTCAGTCAGCAATTTAGTCACGACTTTTTATTTATATATACGAGATGAATTTCGCATAAGTGATCATTTTCTCCATAAGTATCGATAAATCACCTATGCATAGAAATCATCTTTTACGCTATTAAATTACTCCTAGAATAAAACCGAAATACAAACTCCAGTAAAGAAATTGACATCCTTACCTTTCCGAAGCTCACCAGCTTCATTCCGCAACTGTATGTTGGCTCCGTCCTCTCTTCGCCAGAGGATCCTTGGAAGAGGTCTACCTTCAGCTCTGCAGGATAAGCTGACATCTTGACCTTCACGGGAGACTAGGTCCCCGCTTGTGCCTTCGTCTACTATGTTTGGAGGCACTGGGGAACAAAAGGAGAAATTAGTAGCTGAACTTCTTTGGTTAATCATATGTTACGGTTTAATACATTGATTACACGTACCGAGTAGATGGACAAGGCAGCAAAATGCTAACAGAGTTGAGTGAACGAGTTGAAGTTTATACGTATTTTTCAACTTTGCGCCGTGTCAGTCAGTCAGTTCAGTTTCGACGCTGCAGACTAGCAAGATATCGTAAAAAGATAATTAAAAATTGTACGTGGCGAGTACGCACCGATTGCATGCTTACACCTGCCGAGTGGGCTAGCCTAGTAAATAGAACAGGAACTGGTATCCTTTCGCCCTTTAACTCGACCGGGCTCTCGGCCGAGCACTCTGTGATGTGTTTATACATACCGAGTACTCGGCCGAAAGCACCTTCTCATCCGTCTAATCGGTTCGTGTGATCAAGGCCAAAGTGTTAGTGTGCATATTAGGAGTGCATCGCAATAATACCTAAATACATAAATACACAGGGAAAATTAGAGACTTCTTGCATGGCTATTTCCTATTGATAGTTTAGGAGATAATTAAATGGTGCCTTAAAAATAATGGACGTGCCAGTCTTTAGAGTAAAAATAATTATACGTAATTTTATAAAATATTGGTTAAAAATAAGAAGTGAAAATTGTTCAGTAAATATTAAATAACATCTCAAAAACATTTTCCTACAGGATTCTTTGTAATTAACAGACACGCTTCTCTTGTAAAATCACGAACATTACATTGTTTTAAACAATTAATAAACGCGTCTTAGCAAATTTTAATTAAATATTAGCTACATAAAGTAAAAAAGTAGATACTCGTGCTAAGTACAATCTTTTCAGAAAAACCATTTTAGGTCGGTACCTAATATACACAAAGGTTTGTGATTTCAGTAAACATAATTAATTATTAACGTAAAATAATGCCTTTTAGTTTATTTTCGTCGGGAAACGTATACAAAGTTGAACGGAAGTAGGTCCCATCACGTCTCAATTCCACTGAGCTTGAGAAAAAAGAGCAGGGATTTGATGTTTTTGTAGAAAATCAGAATTAAAAACAGTATATTAATGTAGAATTTTAGCTTAGACATGTCCCTGGTTTCTAGTGGAATACTGGATTTTGTAAGTTTTTTTTTGTTTAGTTATAACATTAAACATAAGGATGTTTGAAATTATAAACTATTTCTGTAGAAAAAGTAAAGCAAATTAGTAGATCAATGTGATTTTTCGACAACTTGATTAGTTTTCGTGTCAACAAAAACTCGAACTGTTTATTAGATATAGAATAAATACTCTTTATAAAATTACAGACATAAATGTAGAAATTTTACTCAGGGTGACACAATGGGCGGTCTAAAAACCATATGACTGTACCTAATTATTTTATCGACGTGCAATAAATATTGTTAAACATCATCATCATCATCATTTCAGCCGAAAGACGTTCACTGCTGGACATAGGCCTCCCCCAAACACCGCAGGACGCATCCAGCGGATGCCTGCGGCCTTCATAAGGACATCTGTTCACCTTGTGGGAGGCCTTCCAACGCTACGTCTTCTGGTACGCGGTCGCCATATGTTCTGCGAGCAATGTGCCCTGTCCATTGCCACTTAAGTTTGGCAATTCTTCGGGCTATGTCCGCTACTTATATTGTTAAACAATTCACTAAGAAAATTTTAAAATTTCAGGGATAAAAGCTTTGATTTACAATTCGATGCTTTTGGTAACTAACTTTATCTACTCTAAACGAATTTACTGCTGATCGTTGTAGTGAGTTAAGTTAGGATCTGAGAAAAAAATCGATCAATAGGCACAAACAATTACGATACCTTTTTTCAAGGTCCTCAGCTTAGACATTTCATCATCTGCCTGGCCTTTTCTAAACTATGTTGGGGTCGGCTTCCAGCAGCAAGTTCACCAGCTTAGGCATAGCATAATAATGTCCCACTACTGGGACAAAGGCCTCCTCTCTATGAAAGGGAGTGGGCCGTAACCCACCACACGGGCCCAGTGCGGTACCTAGGCTTAATGCTTATGGGTAACAATAACTATCCAGTCTTATCTCTGATGTTGATGACTTTTTTGTTTACATTTAAATCAACAGAATTTCGTAGGTATTCACGTTTCTGTTGATTCATTAATATTGTAGAAGAAACGTTGTTGCTGTAGTCCGCGCGCAACTGCTGGTCACCGGCTGAGGTATGGGAGGGGTGAGACGGGAAAGGTAAACACAGACCAATCTAACTCAGTCTGCTGAGCGGTGAGACGGGGAAAGTAGACACAGAGCAAGCTAACTCAGTCTGCTGAGCGGTGAGATGGGAGAGGTAGACACATACCAAGCTAACTCAGTCTGCTGAGCGGTGAGATGGGGGAGGTAGACACAGACCAAGCTAACTCAGTCTGCTGAGCGGTGAGACGGGGGAGGTAGACACAAACCAAGCTAACTCAGTCTGCTGAGCGGTGAGACGGGGGAGGTAGACACAAACCAAGCTAACTCAGTCTGCTGAGCGGTGAGACGGGGGAGGTAGACACAAACCAAGCTAACTCAGTCTGCTGAGCAGTGAAACGGGGCAGGTAGACACAGACGAAGCTAACTCAGTCTGCTGAGCGGTGAGATTGGGAAGGTAGATACAGACCAAGCTAACTCAGTCTTCTCTGTGGTGAGACGGTGGAGGTAGACACAGACCAAGCTAACTCAGTCTGCTGAGCGGTGACATGGGGGAGGTAGACACAGACCAAGCTAACTCTGTCAGCTGAGCGGTGAGACGGGGGAGATAGACACAAACCAAGCTAACTCAGTCTGCTGTGCGATGAGACGGGGGAGGTAGACACAGACCAAGCTAACTCAGTCTGCTGAGCAGTGAAACGGGAAAGGTAGACACAGACCAAGCTAACTCAGTCTGCTGAGCGGTGAAACGGAGGAGGTAGACATAAACCAAGCTAACTCAGTCTGCTGAGCAATGAAACGGGAAACGTAGACACAGACCAAGCTAACTCAGTCTGCTGAGCGGTGAAACGGGGGAGGTAGACACAGACCAAGCGGACTCAGTCTGCTGAGCAGTGAAACGGAGAAGGTAGACCAAGCTAACTTAATCTGCCCATTTTGTCAATAGTGCCTTCCCCCGTCTCACCAATCACATACGTCAGACGGTGACTAGCAGTCGCGTGCGGAGTTACTAGAACTGACAGTCGACAACATAAAATATGTAGGCACAAAAAACTTGTGATATTGTGAATAATATACCTACAGAATAAGTTATTAATAAATTTAGCTAAGCCCAACTACATTACAATACAATAAAGCGAACGTTTATATGAAAGGGATGCTTATTTACTTATTCGCAAACTCCCAGAATATCTCGTAAATTGAGAAAAGTAGTATAGGCTCAGAATACTCTTGGCATGTAATATCCTTTATGATATATGCAAGGGTCTTCTTGTTATCATATTTTAGGATTTCTTTTGCATATAAATATTAGGATTTTTGTTAGGTAACTGGTATTATACAGTATTCGTTTAGAGCTAAGGTACCCGTACGTTTTCTCGTCATATTTCTGCTCTTATATAATTTTATTTGCGGTCGGCCAATGTGTTTGTTCTACTTCCTAATTGAAATATTTTAATTTGTTACTATCATTAATTAATCACTTATAAAAGAAACAGGAGTGAACATTCTGAGAAGGAGCTCGTGACTAAGTAATAACAGCCGCACGGGTTGATCCATCAGGTTAAGCTACGCTTGCCGGGGCTGGTCCGTGGATGGGTGACCATCTTTTCATACCGAGATTCCTTCGTGCTTCGGAAAGCACGATAAACTGTTGGTCCCGGCTGTCAATTTTGTACATATCTTTGACAGTCGTTACGGGTCGTCAGATGCATGAAAGACTGACAACCAGTCTTACCAAGGGGTATCGTATTACCCGGTTACTTGGGTTGTGATAGTCAGATAGGCAGTCGCTCCATGTTAAATCCGGTTAGACTGGAAGCCGACCCCATCATAGTTGGGTAAAGGCTGGGAAGATTGATCGGTATAGTCATTTTATTCTAGGTGCATCGTCTTCACAAATAATTATATAATTAATGTAGACAAGATATTGTAAAACATTGCATCAATGAATCCGGCTAGACTGGAAGCCGACCCCAACATAGTTGGGAAAAGGCAGGCAGATTGATTGATTGAACTTTTTGTAAAGCGTATTTTTAGCCGCAGTAGAACCGCGAACTCGCTCCCAGAAAAATCCAAGGCGGTCTGACGGAAACTTTTGTAGATCGAAAATATTCGCTTGCGACGAATAACGAAACTTGTTCTTATAATAAAAGTTATAAGCAAAACAAATATAATACTTTATACTTTCTGGAGCACACAAAGACCGTGTATGGGTGGAACGTATCATAATATAGTCACGTCTCACCAAACTTCTCCAAACCACGTACGGCACTATCGTCTTTATGAACTTAACATTATACTATAGCACTTACATAGTAACTATGTGACTTTGATAGAGGATTATTGAGCATAATTTTGCGTGTTAAGTCACTGTGCAAACGGGCAAAACTTTGGGTGACGTTCGTGTATTAAAGCGACCGCTATAAACAAGTTTTGATAATATCCCGCTTTGCCCCCGGTCTGCGGTGAACGGAAAATATTTTGAGAACATCGTTCAATAACAAAGTTGAAGAAAAACATGTTTTTCTGTGCTTGAAAGCGATGGTACTGGAGTAACTTGAAACGGAACGTTTGGAATAATTATAACCTGGTACCTAATGCATAACACAGATCTAATAATTACATAGAGCTTGCTCATCATTCGTGATAAACACAAAATTTCAAGATACATTCAATATAAAAAAAAAAGTTTCACACGAGGATAAACACGGCAATAATAAGCCCCGAAGAAAACATATATATGTATTATATTCTAGCGAAACCCACAGAATAACAGAAAAATAAACATAAACACGTCACTCTAAGTCTAAAACATCTATTGTCCAAAATCCGTTCACAAAACGCAAACCGTCGATCAACCTCCCAGAAACTTGTGCCATTGACCCCAATAGCCCCACGAACAAAATGTGCGGACTGTAAATCACTGGATCCTGGAACAACTGAACAAAATAGTCGACGCTGTCGATGCAGGCGACGTGGGGGCACGGCGCTATTAGCCTACGTGCTACCCGCTGACAACCCTCGGGGACCATTGAAGCGTTAGTAACTGCTACTATTCGTTTTTATTTTAACTATTCGTTGTTGTGAGTTTTTGTATCCAAATATTTGGTGTAAGGTCTACGTTTAATAAAAAGCTGTAAAGATTTGAGTTTACGTAAAACTGAGGGAGACTGTATCTTGATAACTTAATTTGTTACACATAAAGATATAAAAATGCAATACAATGCGACAGGTCTTTCTTCTTTACTTTCCGCATAGTAATTATGGCCACTTGAAATTATGTTTTTGCAGAAATTGGTACACCGGTGGTGGAGCACCGGAAAAGCCAAAACTTTCCAAAACACTATAAAACAATATTGAATTAATGAGTCTTTGTTACTTGCTAAAATGAATATTTACAAATTATAATAAAAACCTAGTAGTTATTAAGAGAAAATATAATCACCCGATTACATCAAGCTTAACCTAATTAAACCTAGGCATATACTTCAGCTTTTATTCAAAACACCCACACAATCCTCTACATAAATATTCACCCGAACAAAGGCTGTATTCGAATTTCTAAAACAATAGCGATGAAATGATTTGATAAATGGAAAGTTTATAGTATATATATAGTTATAGGCCAAAGCACCGAAAGTTTTGCAGTACATCCAAAGTTCCACCAACTTCCATCGACTATCTTCCATCCAAACGTCTGCCACAAATCCGAAGAATTGCGTTTTTCCAATCTTGCAGGTTTTTTTTTCACGGAATTGGCTTGGCTAGGAAAAAGAACAAGGTGTGTGTAGGAGAAAAGAATTCTGTTACATCGTGTGTCATTTTTCGAGAGAGTTAAAGATCGGTAATTTCCTGGGTTATGAACTTTGAGTTTCGTCAATAAAACTGTGTATTGTTTTTATATAAATAAGTGATTGAAGGAGATGCGCTAATGTAGCTCACGAAATTCAACTAATTAAAATATTAATCGCGATCGTAACAAATATGGTTTAACAGAATAATAATCATTAGAATCAGGAATACAACTGCATAACTTAGTATAATTGTCAAATGTCATGATTTCATGAAATAGTCATTCAATAGGATTACATTAACTTACTTACTTATTGATGATTTTTATGATTATAATTCTATAAATAAACATTTGATACGCCCGCAAATCATATTTAGATCAACATACAACCTGATACTGATCTGCAAATTGCTAAAAAACGTATGAAAATTTAAATTTTGCGAGTTACCCTGACGCTTTCGCCTTAAGAGGACGTCTCAGTTTTACTTTTGTTTCTATAGTTGCTTTAAGTGAAAGACTTAGATAAACTTGCCTTTGAGTGAAGAAGCAAAAAAGATATTCTTAACATGTTCATTTTCCGTCTACGAATAAACCTATGGAATTCGACTATTGCGAAGTAATATACCTAATATTACCAAACATAGAGCATTGAAAAAATATTATATGGATAATACTCGATCTGATTCTCATTCTCTGTATGGGAGGGCTTTGCTCTTTAGTTTTAGTTATTAATACTAGATCTAATACCAAGAAAAGAAAAGGCGCGTTCTTTTCTTGGTATTAGATCTAGTAATGGGAGTATAAACCCACGTTCGCAAGGAAGTAAAAATATCGCGGCGGGATTTTATCACGCACTGGATTTTCAACTATCGGTGTTGAGCCCAACGATGAGAATCCAACGTGCTGGGACTCTCACACTCTCTTCCCAGCTCGTTGAAAATTCACATTGTTGGATTTTCAACTCCTAGCGCTAAGCAGAGCATTGATAATCCAGTGCACGAAAAAAAAATCGAAAAAAAATCCCATGCGAACCTGGGCTTATTCTCGTTTTATTGTACCAGCCAACATTTAAGATGGATCACAATTGTATGCTAGCCACAATCTTTACCTACACTTACAATCTTACACACACACAACATGGGCGTTGATGGACCATCGTGAAAATTTAGGCCGAGGCGAAGCCAAGGTACACATACTTGTACGTGAGTCCATAAATGCCTGGTTGCGGTCAAGGCTTTTCCCAAATAATGCGCGGAAAATCAAACTAAGTAAATTAATTATAAATTCCAGAATCAATGACGAACAACGATAATTTTGCACGCGTAATATGTCAATTTGTTTCTTCTTTACTTTATAAAGGTCTATTTGAAAACCAAATTTAAATTTAAATAAAAATGATGTTCTTTGATAAGTTACCTTGTGTAAGCCTAATTAGTATAATGTACCTACGTCTGATTCATATTATTCTATATATCCTGGATATTATACCTCTAATAGATGTTGTGTTGACTGTATTAAGTAGCAACAAGTAGGCAGATGTTAGTTTAAACATTTTTAATTTATAGTGAAATATTATGAATCTAAATGATAATAATTAAATGTATTATTAATTATCAACTAATTGTAGATGAATAATCGTTTGTTAATAGCCATTATCTTAATTTAAGATAGTGTATTCATAATCGAAGTTAATGTCATAATCAACAGTCGTTGCGATAGACAGACATCGTGCAATGGTTGTACAAGTAAAAAGGTGAATATTTGTGATTAAAGTGCCGTGGAGATATTACTGGATTTTATTTCTGCAAAACTTCTGAGGCTATCCCCATACTTGGTTGCCATGTGTTGAAGTAAAATGTACGTTCCATTTTTAAACAACACAACAGATATGAGTTTTTATAGTAATTTATTCGGCCGCTAAACAGGATAGATATGGATTTTCATACAAACATTGCTGGCCGCGCGCTTGCATGTATACGACCAGCAAATTTTCGATTTTTCTCGAGGAAGGTTGTCTAAATAATGTTCAAATTTCCAAGCATGTTTGGGAAAAATATATTCTTGCTACACATACTCACTCACAAAATAACAATATCTTTAACGTTGACAGAAATTCAAACTCCAAACTTGGACTTATTTTACAAAATATCTCGACCGTGTATTTCAATTCGAGTGACGATGCCCCGAATCGAGCAATTTGAAACTTTTCGTACAAAAATGAGGAAGTCAGAATGAAAAGACATCTTTTTACAGCCGTTGGTCCCAAAACAGACCGATATATCACCAAAAGTTGAGGACATACGACGGTTACGATAATTATTATTGCTTCAAGAGAATTCTTATCATGACGCCTTTTTGCGGGATCTTTTTTAGGTGAAGGCCACAAAACAAGTGTAAAAATAAAGGACGGAGAACCCAAATGAGCAGCCGGGACGGAACGAAACAAAACAAAAACAATTTAAGAAAGCGCAGCGATGGCGCATAATTTGTTCTGCACACTTTGTGCAATAGATGTAGTAACTTTCATTTCGGTACAATTTCCACTGTTGCTTTTGTGTTCTGCTGATGTGAAAAGTTAAAATATCATCATGTTTTTGTCTCTCGTGTGTAATTAAATTTACTCCCAAGTGTGCTTGTTATTTTTATGACAAATTGAAGTTCCGACGTCATAAAAATTTAGTGGCGTTAGTAAATAAAGTTTACACCGTGTTGATAAATAAAGTTTGGCACGGCTACTGGATGTAGCGTGATTATTCATGAACTTTAGAGGATATTGGTTTCTCCTTTCAACTAATGTATCGTGGAGAAATATTGATATGCTTCACAAAGGGACGCGTGGTCGCGGAATACTTTTTCAAAATGTGTGGATGCCCATGGTCTTTACCCAGTAATAACTCCCATTTTGGAACCAGGGAATATACTCATGTAAATATTTTTGTAATTTATATTTTCACAAAACGGTAAAATATTGGGTTTACAAAACCTATTACAAAAAAAAGGTGGTATCTCTGCTTCAAATCAACTTCGAGGAATTTCGACATAATCTCATTTGTTACAGTAAGACAGCATTATCCTTCACATTTACCGCTTGTTTCGGTGCTTCATTTGGGAAGAAACATTTCAGAGAAACGTATTGATGTTATGTTATAACAGACGGGCCCGTAATGGCTGACCAGACGCCATTCCAAGCTCCCATTCCACTCCGATATTGTTTTCCTTCAGAAAAATACTCGAAATTTTTCTACTAGAGAGAAAATATATAAAAACAAGTGGTCGAAAACGTAAGGTTCGTGGTACAGTACGTC
This sequence comes from Xanthia togata, assembly GCA_963853775.1. Classification (NCBI taxonomy): domain Eukaryota; kingdom Metazoa; phylum Arthropoda; class Insecta; order Lepidoptera; family Noctuidae; genus Xanthia; species Xanthia togata. The sequence continues at coordinate 10,194,228 of OY970807.1, forward strand.
ATATAATTTTGTGGCACCGGTTTATTTAGAAAAGTTCCTGTTTTAGTGCAGTTAAAGAAATCGGGTTGGTTTAGTGCTAGTTCTAATTTTTGAAGCTGTTCGCTAAAATAACATGTTTTATATCAGTGTTTTTCTTTAATTACTTGTTTTTGTCTGTTTCTTCGCTCAGTTCTCTCGGCTTGAACGGTTAAAGTTTTAGACCGTCGGCATCGCTTCTTTTACTGATGCAATTCCAAAACTTCTAAGATAACGGAAAAATCTATAAAGGTTTCATTTTAAACCAAAAACACTGCATTTAACGCGTATGCAAACTGTCCGTGAGATAAGATTATTGTGACTAACTATGAGCTATCTAAGAGTTTCGTATCATTTCAGCACTAACACTTTTTTGGGCCTAAAATGATCCGTAGCACAATACGAAATCATAATACCAAAATAGTCCACTTACCTAACACATCAACACATCCAATTTGCTTCTTCATAGTACTGGTGTTGATCTGGCACATATAGCACCCTCGGTCTTCAACCTTCAGCGGCCGTATGTGGAGTTGCCACGACCTTGGGGAGTCGTTGGTGACAGCGTACCGCGAACTGTGCGTCACCAGCCGAGTGTGCAGGGTTAAGATCGTCTGGTCATCTGCTCGGATCCACGCCACCTGGGTGAGAAACATAGTGATTTGAGACTTGGACTTTCTTGGTATAGGAGAGAACGGAAACATGAGTTCTAGCAGTGGAAACATTATAGACTTGTTATATTTGCTGCTATGTAGGAACGTGGGTCCACCACCATGGCCTGCACCGTTTGTTTTAAGCAGCGTGTTAAGGACATTTTTGACCCAAAGCAAAACTAAAGGTTCCTATTTATTTACCTACTATTTTTACCCAACTACGGAAGCTAAATACAGAGGTATCCGAAATGTTATATATATGTCACCGTAAGACTATGAAAACCATTAGTTTATAATCTATTGGTACGAGTAGTTCACAATTTTTCGAAAAATTGTGAACTAGGTGAAATGGTAAGGTTACGTACGTTAAATGTGGATAGAACTGTGAAAAAGCGCGCGCGAGCCGAGCAAGCGCTACTTCCAAATTGCTCTGGCAGTTAGGTGCGTTACGTCGCAAGCTAGTTTGATACTGCGTCACAATATATGGATAGATTATTTTTCAATTTTTCGACAGTTTAGCCATAAAATCTAACGGAAATAATACTGATAGATTATAAACTAACGAAGTTCGTAATAATACGGTGACATATACAATGTTACAAATAGTGGCGAGTGTAAGTAATGTTGGTCCTAGAGCCTATTATAAACGCAACGATAAGTTAGGACGAAAATGAATACCCTTCTTTTTTTCTTCAAGAAAGGATCAAGTGCCGTGGAGGGTCATAGGATGAGCTGTAAGCGTCCTGACTTTGCGTTTTATCTACTGATCTTGTACCTAAGTGAGTTTTAGGCTAGACATCTATACAATTAATAAGGATACCTAGTTGACATCGACCTTTGACTTTCAAGCGGATTCCTCGCTGTTGCCCTTCCAACTGATTTATAATATTTGCACGAGTCACGTCTTTATTGAACTGAAACCAACTCTGTTCAACCGTGACGAGCGAAGTCAAGGGTTCAAACGTCGCTCGGGAAATATAAGAACTGGCATTTCTGGTGTAGGTACACATGTAGATTCTACGTTTTAACACATAGATCATGAATAAAACATTATCACCTTACCCCGTTACGAGATCGCTTTTCAGTTATTGTTATTAGGTAGGTAATGTAAATTATTTTGCATACTATTGTATAGAATCAAGTTTTTGCAGACAGCTGCGCTGCTGAGGAGTTTGTTGCAAAACTTCTTCCCAGTTAAAACACTAGGAAGTGGTGAAGGGCGGGAATTTTGGGGGACTATCGTAATTTTGACGTTCGAAAAGTACTGATTCTAAGCCTAGTTTGATTATAATTATTTTTGATTTTCTTTAAATGATATATTATGTCATAATTACGTCCCTTCTAAGCCACATTAAAACTATTTTATTAAATAAACAGCCAACAATATCTTGAAAATATGTAGGTTCAATTCTCAAAGAGCCTGAAAACACAACATCGTTATACAACGTTTAAGTTATATAAATAGGCCCTTACATTGTGTGTGTTCTGTAAGACAAGACCCTAACATAAATATTAAGTAAATGGGAGTATAATTAAACACACAATGTTACTGTGGAACAAAAGCCCTTGCCAGGGGCGCTAAACCCATGATCAAAAGAAAACGTGTACTCCGAAGTGGTACAAGATGAAAATAAAGTGAAATTATTAAAAAAAAAAGGTTAGAAATCAAGTGAAATTACAAATTACATTACGTTTAACACAAACCTAGCGTACAAAGGGAAGAGGCACGAAAAGGGAAATCATTTTACTGCCGCACTTTGTATTCGTTCGGCACATTTTAATCCAATATTATCTGATTTGAAGAAAGGAAAGCTATGTCGGTCGACCAGAAGCAGGAAAAATTGCTTAGGAATTGAGAGCTTATTTTGTGTATAATGTGTTTGCGTTGCTGAGTTAGCATATTTATATGATTTCTCAGGCTAATGTTGTTGATTGGATATTATTATAAATGATACTTGCATTTACAATTACATTGAAAGACATTTTTTCTTAGTTAAATGAAGATATAAGAGACATATTGTTCAAGGAAAAACCAATCTCATAATATTATGTCAACAAATTAGCACCATTCAACTACGTATTTCGATTAATATTAATAAAATCACAGGTTCCGTTTACGCACCAAATATTTTCCCACATCGTCAACTTTCTGTCACATCTATTAACGTTACCATTAATGTTTGACAGCCCTGCTGTACAGGGTAGCTTAAGTTTTAATAAATCTGGTTAAGGCATCATTTTAATAATATTTAATCTTTATGGATCCCAATTCCTTTGGAGTTTGAGAAGTCATAAATAACTTTGGATTTGTTGTGATTGAATTTGAAGATTTAAATTATTAAAAGTTCTGATCAGAATTTGCTTCGGCGAAAAGGTTTTATCTACTAACTCTGTGGATAAACAACAACAAATTAATTATTTTATCAAGCACTCATTTCTACTGATTTTTGTAGGGATGTACTTTTTACAGGACTGGAATCAGCAAACAAAAACGATCAAATAATCGGCCAGCTTAAAATTCTGTAGTGTGCGTTATATTTAACTTTTATTAAGACTAGCTTCTGCCTCCGACTTCATCAGCATCAAATTTCATGTTTTAACATAAAATAATAACTTATGACACTCGGCAATGCTGTAGCTTCTCATTAGTGAAAAAAAATTCGGAATCGAATCGTTCCGAAGATTACCGCCTACATAAAAAGTGACTCATTTTACCTCTTTATTAAGGTATATTTTTTATTTAGGGGCTCGTGGCTAAGTTATAACAGCTGCACGGGTCGATCCATCAGATTAAGCTGTGCTTGCCGCGGTTGGTCCGAGGATGGATGACCATCTTTAAACACCAAGATCCCTACGTGCCTCGGAAAGCACGTTAAGCCGTTGGTTCCGGCTGCCATTGGGTCACATATACAGCGTGCTGCTTTAATGGCGACATTCATTCAACACACGTACAGTTTCGCGTTTTCGTTTTATGAAGATATTTTAATTTCATTAATCGTTATTATTACCATGATTTATTATCAATTTTCTGAAATAACATCTTGGAGCAAGCTGTACCTACTTAAAGAACTGTAGCGTAGAGGTCATTAGCCGGGGTCATGAATCTTAAAATCGCATAAATTAAATTTAAACGAATAACATGTAAGGAGTAGGCGAATTGAACGAAAGAGAGCCCTATTTCGGCGAGCGTCTGAAAATTTTAATTTTTCAATTTTATATACGAATTATTTTATTTTATTTTTTATGATTACTGGCAACTAGCCCTACCCGTGTCTTAAATTAATTTTGCGATTCTAGCGGCACGTTGTATCACAAAGTCACTCATCACATACATAATATCATAGTATAGTATATAAAAGACTAGGCTGATGAGATGACTCGTATTTATATTATTATTATTAGTATATGATATATTATTATTATATTTACGTCTTTGATATTTCTCGGGACCCTAGGGTCCCGGACCTTTGGAAGGCGTACGAGGGGCCGAAGCCAACTCGCAGAGGCCCGTTAGACGTGTCTAATGAAACGAGGCACTTATTATTATTATAAGTTTGAAACAATTCTAGGAAATCGATTTTCACTTACTTCTATTTGTCATATAATTTTTTTATGGATATAAGGGATTGCCCCAATACCACGATTCAAAAAATGTACACAGTATTTTCGCAATTCCGTCATGATTGCGAAAGTGCCTTCGGCGAATATTCAATACGTAAATTCGGATAATCTCGCGAGCCCTTTTTTCGCTATGTGATTTATCATTTCCTATAGATAGGCATTTGTTATTTTTATTAGCGAAGCCAGTATTTATCGGAATTTGTTTCTGTTAGGTTTTTAGCCCGGACATGTCTGCCGCACGTCAAATGAAAAGTTGCTTAAAATAACCACCTAGCCCGGGGAATTTACGCCGAATTTTAGGGTAACTTTGCATTAATCAACACCGATTTTTTTCGCATGGGCAAGGGAGTATGTGTAGGTTGTTAAGATGTTTTCTTATTTTTTTTAAGAAAACATATAATTTCAATTCTACGTGGTAGAAAAATAATAAACAGATATGTTTGTATGGAGTGTTTGTCGAAGAGAAAAAGTATTACAAGTAGGCCAAAAATTAAACTTTTTTGTCCACGGAAATTTTGATAGAAATAAAATTACGATTTTTTTAAATTTTATTTTACTTCAAGCTAAAATATTTTTAGCAGTTTTTTTGTATTAAATTACTAAATTAAATATTATAATACGCTATTCAAATAATTAAACATATTGTACTAGCGCGAGATATTATTCAAAGTTTTTTTGCAATAGCGGTTCGGGCATAACTGTAACAGAGAAAAAAATTGTTTAACTTTTATTTATAGCCTCTAACTCACATAATTACAAGAAAATTAAACAAATTAAATCTTTTTTTTACATATAATATTTTGTTTTAATATGTAAAATTTTACCAATAAAATCATTTTACATAGTGTAACCAAAATTTCCCAGTTAACTATTTTGCCCCAAATTTTATTAACAAAATTGCGTTTTTGTTTTTGTACCATGATACGGTCCTGGAAAATGTTATTTTTTTAAAATATTATTTGAAGAGCTAAGTTCAAAAAAGGATTCAAGAAAAAAACACTGTTAGGAATTAGTGCGGGGTTCAAAACTAATTTCCCCGGGCTAGTCTACCGATTGGGTCCTACTAAATGCACAACGACATTGCGGCAGTAGGAAACAAAGATTGCGGGATGAGGTTGACTCCTACTGAAAGGACTGGCACTAGCAAAAGACAGAATTGTGTGGAAAAGAGAGAGGGAGGGCCTTCTGGCCTTTTGCCCTGCATTATTCACATTACACAATATTGTTTAAAAAATATGTTTAATTTGCTGAGTTTAAATACCAACAGTGTGTGAATTACTAGCGTGATTAATGTGATCGTAAACTATAATTTGATCTTAACTGCAATCGGTTTTTCTATTGCGCAGTATCCAACACTATCCACAGTAATTCAAATAACGAGAGAGACACATACCCTCCTCCGTAATCACATTTCCGTTAGTTAATTGAAATTGTTTTACTACACATTTTTTTGTTGATGTAAATGAAGAAACGCCAATAAAGAACCGCTATATTCTTAAAATAGTTGCTCCGAACAAAAATTCTATTTCCGTTCAGAAGTAACTTTCAGAAAATGTTATTATAATGCTGTAGAAGCCAGCTATTAGTGTTCAATATCTTAAGTAAAGAACTCCTAAATTAAGTTTGGAGCTATTTCTGCTCGAAGGAAGCTCCCGATACAGCTATTTATAATATCGGAAAGTTTTAAATATGAATTCTTCGCTATTCGTTGAAGTACCTACTTTTTAGGGTTCCGTACCGAAAGGGTGGCTACCGAGACCTGTTTAATATACCTATGTTTACTGGCGAAATGTGGGTGTATTATAGATACACTTCTGCCTAACCCTTCGGGGAATACAGGCGTGATGTTATGTGTGTGTTTTCTGTGTCCATTTTTATGTCTGTTACAGTACCTACAAGAATTTTATGTGTTAAAATAATTTTAGAATTAGCAGCGTCCCGCGGTTTCTCCCGCATAAGTCTCGACACTATAGCAATATCAGGATACAAAGTATTTTATAGGTTAGTCCAGGTGAAAAAATATAACTGTGTGCCAAATTGCAAAAAAATCCGTCCGGTAGTTTTTGCGTGATTGAGTAACAAACATTCAAACATAGAAAGTTTCACTTTTATAATAAAAATTGAATAAGAATAATTTATTGTATAAGAAAAATTACATTCGAGTGCGTTGATTCCTGGAACTCACACTAGGATTCCTTGTGTCGTGAGATTCAGGTTCCTTCTATAATGATATATTTATATACGAGTAACTATGTATACTACCTAGTCTTGCCGTAAATATTGTCACGAAGAAATTTTTTATTTTTTATTGCAAATAATATTTATTACTTTTACAGTCTGTTATTTTAATACATAAATATAAAACAATTTAAAATATAAAAAGCTTATTCGAAGTGGTCTCCATTGGCTGCAATACAGTCCTTTAAGCGTTGCGGCCAGTTATCAATAGAAGCACGCACTCTCTCCATGGGAAAATTCTTCACTGCTAATCGTATGGATTGTTTTAGGGATGTAGCGGTTATACCGCCACATACTAACTACGCATCAAAGACATGACGTCACACAAATCCTGCATCGCGCAATTAGGTTTACCGCGCGAACGACATAGATAAGACTATCCGAAATCAACAGTCGGGCAGTCGGCCCGCCAGACACAACACCCGTCTGGTTGGAGGATCCTCCCTTTTCTATGGTGGATGAGTGAACTTTACGCCCTGTTCCTCATGCCCCTAAATTGGTGACCCCGAGTATGAACGTCAACGCAGCCTTCGTGCAACTACTTCAGCGTGACGTCATCATCATCATCACTCCTGCAAGCTTTCGTGAGGCGAGTCACACAGACAGCCAGCACCCACGGCTTCAACGGGTATCCTGACCACCAGCATGCAGCGAACGCGCATTCCTAGTCATCACCCTCAGCCTCATCAGCAACCTTGGCACAGCACCTGCACTTTCGGCCGGTCTCACAAGCAGAGCTCTTTCTACCCTCTCCTGGTCGACGCTAGCAGTCAGCCACAACTCAGCGCTATACCACATCCGACTCACTGGATCGTGACGCAGCGCCACCCCAACTCACTGGGGAATCACCGCAGACAGTTCCGACTCACCGCGAACTGTGCGGCACCCGGTTCCGACTCACTGGAACCTTAGCTGGCACTGTGAAGCATCGCAAGATACAAGACTCAGCCCACTATCGACCTCCGGTCTCCGGAGGGGAGTGATGTAGCGGTTATACCGCCACATACTAACTACGCATCAAAGACATGACGTCACACAAATCCTGCATCGCGCAATTAGAGTTTACCGCGCGAACGACATAGATAAGACTATCCGAAATCAACAGTCGGGCAGTCGGCCCGCCAGACACAACACCCGTCTGGTTGGAGGATCCTCCCTTTTCTATGGTGGATGAGTGAACTTTACGCCCTGTTCCTCATGCCCCTAAAGGGACTTCAAATTATCATGGCGTTTAGAGCAAGCCGTACTCTCTAAAACTGACCATAAATCATAATCCAGCTGATTAAGATCGGGACTAGACGACGGCCAGTCTTCAGCTCTGATGAAGTCCAAAACGTTCACTTACAACCAAGACTGCGTGGACCGAGCTTTATGACCCGGCGCTGAGTCTTGCTGGAAGGACCATACTTGGTTATTGAATATGGTGTTGTTAAGGGGCTTAACTACCTTCTCAAGAATGGTATCTTGATACACTTGTGCTGATGTTTTGATACCTTTTTCACAAAAATATGGCTCTGTCACTCCTTCATAGCTAACACCCCACCAAACCATCACTGAAGTCGGATAATGCCCACGTTGCACTCTGTCGACTAATTGGGAAGCTTCCTTAGAGCTTTGAGCATAAATATGGTCATTTTGTTTGTTAAAATGTTGCTCAGTTGTAAAGATTTTCTCATCCGTAAACAATTTTTTTCTGTGACCTCCCTTTGCGTACCGCTTCAGTAGTTGTTTCGATTTTACCACCCTATTCTTTTTTAAATAATCAGTTAAAAAATGACCAGTACGTCTATTATAGGCTGCAAGTTCTAAGTCATCTTTTAAAATACGCGACGTGGGTCTGGGTGCTATCTTCATCTCCCGAGATAAAATCTTTTGCTTTCCGACAGGATTTCTTCTAATTCTTTCCCTTACTGCTTTGACCACCTTTTTCGTACGAATACTACGTGGACGGCCAGATCTTTTTCTGTCACAAACAGAAGAGGTCTCATTGTACCTATTAATAGCCCGGTACACAAACATTTGACTAATACCAAGCGTATGGATAGTTTTAAAAATTGCATTTGGCTCCATACCAACTTTGTGTAATGCAATCACAGCGATTTGGTTCTCTTTATCACCCCACTCCATTTTAATATCTCAAAATATTGTACAATGTATTGGCGCCAAATTTAGAAAACTCAATGAACAATCGTATAAAAATGACAGATTCTAAATTCAAATGTAATATCTTTCTTATTTTTAATTGTAACAACAGTATTTATGGCCAGACTAAGTATATATATATATATATATATATATATATAAGTGCCTCGGAAAACACGTTGGTCTTGGCTGTATTTCGTTGATCTCTGACAGTCATTACCGATCGTCAGATGACCAAAAGTCTGACAACCAGTCTCACCAAAGGGTATCGTGTTACCCAGTAACTGGGTTGTGGATGTCAGATAGGCACTCGCTCCATGTAAAATACTGGTATTCAACTGCATCCAGCTAGATTGGAAGCTAACCCCAACATAGTTGGGAAAAGGCAGATTGATATGAGTAAGTTATGTGTTACAATGGCCTCTTTTATGGCAATTAATCAGAAATCATCATCTAAAATTCAAACAACATTCTGCGCAAATCAATGACGCAGTCTATTAAAGTACCATCAAAACTAATTATCTTACACTCACGGGTTACTAAAATAAATTACCATAATCACCTTATTGTTACTATAATTGTATTATCTTAACAATCATCAAGTTCTATACAAACCAATAATTATAGTTTGTTAATAGTTATTGTTCGTATCGACAATAGTCTAGTGTCAGTTGACTATTAATAGTTTGCAGCACACATTGTTCTACTAATTACTTATAATTAATTACCAGGTGTCAGCATTCAAGGGTATTGTTGAGATAGTATAGGTATATACCTAGTAATATGATAAATATCAGACGAACATAATTATACTATTGATCAGTTTTTCGAACGAAGCTATACCTACATGAATATATTAGCTATATTAGCAAGTATGATAAATATCAGACGAACATAATTATACTATTGATCAGTTTTTCGAACGAAGCTATACCTACATGAATATATTAGCTATATTAGCAAGTATGATAAATATCAGACGAACATAATTATACTATTGATCAGTTTTTCGAACGAAGCTATACCTACATGAATATATTAGCTTTAATAGCAAGCTTAGCCAGCGCTTATGCACTGCTTGTGTAGGGCGTGCATTTAATCGGACCTCCAATAATTCCAATTACCTACGGTTCCTAAAAATACAAGTAACCGCGACCAACTTGAATGTAGCGCTCGCCGGCTGCTGCCGCGCCACCGCCGGGGTGCCACGGTTCGCTTCGCTCGCTCGGCTCGCACGCGGTTTATCACAGTTGTAACCTTACCATTTGGTCGGGGTGCTCTAGCTTAATTACTGCGACTAATTGTGAGAAAAGGCCAGAAAGTTCAAAAGAGGCTCAAAAGTGTCCATCATTTGCAGGTCAATAAGTTTTTAGAGGATGCGTTAAATATTAAGCCACTACACACTATAAGGTCAAGTTTTTTTTTCTTGTAAAAGCTCCTTAAACATCGACTATTGATCCTCATAAAGGGGGATTGGACGTTTATTTAATCAATAAATCGAAAATATGTATTTAAAAAACATACAATGTTACGTTAGTTTAGCTTTTCTACTTCTTCTTTTCGTGTGGTTAGTAAACCAACCTAGTGTCAGAGTTTTAAAGCCACTCATGGGCCTCTGACTTGGCTTCACATGCCGTCGAGAAATATCTCTCAGGCATGTCGGTTTCCTCACGGTGTTTTCCTTCACCGTTTTTTGAGCAAGTGATGAGTGAAGTGGTGAGTGTTTTTTACTTTCAATTAATTCTTTCCACAAATTATCTATTTGTAAGTATTTTAATTTTCCGAACGTTCTTTTTTTGTAAAAAACCCAACTTGGTTACGAAAGTTTTATCGGTTAGATTTCGTTAGAACTGCGAGCCCCTGCCAAGTTAACCGACCGTGGCGCGAAGTGCCACAACCAAATTCTGCCGTGTTCAACTTACTAAGATAAATGATGTTTTTAAAAGTTGTGACATGATACTATTACTGGCCGATTAGTTTACGTTTTATTTAATTAGCGGAAGACCTACCACATAACACATAAAAGCACGCCTGTTTTTCCCTAAAAGTATAGACTAGGTAATATACAGAGTGGAAGGGACATCGACGCGAAAACTGATACCATGGATTCAGTACATGATTCTGAAAAACACGACGAAAAATTTCAACGGAGGGGGGCCTCCTGAAATTTTTCGTCGGTTTTTTTTTTTTAAAACAGCTGTTTCATAGAAAAGTTCAATACCAACGCGGTCAAAATGTATGGAACAGATGTTTTTATTTTAAATAAATGACGAAAAATTTCAACGGAGGGGGTTCAGAATCATGTACCTACCGAATCAATGGCATCAGTTTTCGCGTCGATGTTCCTTCCACCCTGTATTGTAGTTATACAACCACATTTCACCAGTTATGTTTTAGTTCCATATATTAGTTGGCGAACTTATTGTTTTCAACCGGACACAAATCCAGTCTCCATCCAGTTTGTTTTTCCTTTATGCATTTCTCAGAAGCAACCCGGAGTCTGCATTAGCAGAATGAAGACTCGAGAAAATATTCGTAATTTGACCAGGCCAGGCGCACTCCACATTTTTGGTATGACGATACAAGTACGCGTCGGGCTCGACTTGTCGGGCCAATTCAATGGGCGTAACGTAGTCAGAAGATTTAAGAAATGCGATAGGAAGAGAGGCAACTTCTAGCTGAATGTAACTGGTAGCCTGTAGGTAACAAGCGCTGTGTGACCTGAATTGCACTTTATTGTGTTGTAACAAGTCAGTGTTTATTTAAATGATTTTGCGGAGTGAATCTTCTGTACTTGTACTGTTATGTATTCTGTGGTTTGACAAAACAGAACTTATTGATCAGTAGGTACTATTAGATACCTTTTTTTTTTTTTGTGGGTGGGAAATCATCAAATGACGTCTCCCGCTCTGGGTGGAGCGGGAGGACGTGTCAGACTCTTACTGACTAAAACCCACCCGTGTTCCTTCTGTGCAATGCCAGGGGGCCACGGTATCCCTTTCGGACTTTCCCGCAACCCCGGCAGGCAATGGTCTCATCGGACCACTTCACTTGCTGACATCTCTTTGAGGCGCGCGTGGAACACTACGCGCCGTCGACCCGGGCCTGGTCCTTACCGGACGGCGAGCTACCCATTGCTCACCACGAAGTTCCACCGACTATCGAGGACGAGTCCCAGGTACTTCATCGTCGACTCGACGCCGATGTGAACCCCTCCTACCGTTATTTGGGAACCCGACGGTGGCGCGTTCCGAGGACCATGAAAACACATGGCTTCGGACTTGTGCAAGGCCACCTCGAGTCCCAACTGCTGGATTCTGGCCACGATTGTCGCAACCCCGTGTGTCGCTAGTTCGGCCGCCGCCTGGTGCGACCTCCCCTGCGCCAGGACCAACGTGTCGTCAGCGTAACAAGCGACGCTGACGCCATTGGGGAGGTCGGCGCGCAGCACCCAGTCGTATCCGATGTCCCACAGATGCGGCCCCAGGACCGATCCCTGTGGGACACCGCACGACATCTACTATTAGATACCTACCTACAATATGTTTCCTCCATGTTTTCAATCAAATAACTTGATATAAACATGGTAAGCTATGTAAGTACATGTGTATTTCGTATTTATCTGAAGTAAGTTATTTACTTCAAGCAAGCGTGACATGGATACGTAAACAAATAAATCATATTTCTATGTTGCTTCAACTATTTTCTGATGCTTCGATACTTATTTACATAAGGTAAACAAGTACCTACATGTTTTGCTATTTGTGTTACTGACAACGTCTGTAAAGTGTGAATGTATTTTTCTTTTAAGTATATAATTATCTTCTTTTTTGTCTTTGTTCTTATTCTGATAATCGCTCTATTGCATACACCATAATAGTGGACCACCTCTCAGTTTATTTCGGTACATAGATAGGTAGGCAATTCTTTGTGGGAATTGAGTATTAACATAAATATGACGGCGTCTCATGTGGCGCCATCTAGTTTTCTTATGGAGTTACTACAAATCACCAAAAAGGTCGGATAAGTGTGACACAGGCTGGTGACAGTCAATCTAGCAGAGGTCGCATCGAAGGTTGGCAGGTGGCTGATGACAGAGATGAGGTCAGGGTAGCCGCTGTCGTACCACGTTCACGACGAACTGCTGTTTTCCGGCCATTTTAAATACATCTATGATTCCGGCACAATCCTGATGACATTGAAGCTGCTAAACCACTACCACGATGACCACTTCTGGTAAAGACTATGACCGTTTAGTATATAGACGATTTTTTATACGTCTATGCTTATACATCTACTAAGTTGTAAAATCTTTGATCCTTATCATTGTACAGATAGTGCAATCCACGACGACGTGCCCCACTCCACGATTACTGTTCTTTAGTATGGAGTGGAGAGGTAGAGAGATCTGTATGAATGTGTGGGCACAAAACATACTACACATTGTGTACTTCTTTGTGCAAACAGAGCTATGTTTAAAAAACTATTTTAGTGTCTAAAGATAGATTTGAATTCCAAATAGCACAGTAGTTATAAAACCATTGGTCGATCAGCATTTTAGTCTCAAGATTCAATACACAAAACACACAAATAATAAAACTTCAAACTCAAACTGAAAAAAGGTACTTAAAAAATTTAACAACAGCTTACTTTGTAAGAAAAACCTAAAAGGTTCTACGTAGACACGGATTTAAATCGTGATGAGTCGACCGTTAGATAGCTTGTGGGAGAAATTGCAAACGCCGCCAATCTCTTTGTGGAGAAAAAGGCTGATTTCACTACCTCAGAATATGCGGACTTATTGATTCCCCGTTGACTTATGAACTTTCTAGAGGATTACGTGGAACATGGAAAGTCGATTAACGGTTTGGAACTTAGATTTTAAAGCTTTTATCTCTTGGTTTAAGTTTGAGTTTTAAGCTTGTTTTGTGTTAGGGATATACAAGGGGAAGATTGTTCCTTATGAGGAGTTCTATCATTCAAACCTGGGGTATAGGCAACCCAGGTTTGAAGGATAGAACTAAGGATGTATTAAAAAGTCTTTATTGAGAACGATAAATTTATTCAGCTAATCGTTCATACTACTAAAATTAATTGTAATTGTTCATATAATAGGAAGAGACTTGGTTTAATAATTTCCTTCGTAAAATATTATGTTAAATATTATATTAAAGTCTTTGTACCTATCGCAGACATGCTGGAAGAGATGAGATCTTTAGAAATATATAGAAGCATCACCTTTGTACGTATTTTTCTGTTCCTATCTTTTTCTCTGTTTATATGTGTGTATATAAACTGCTAAATCACGACATATTATAGAACAATGTCTCCGCCACCGCATCTGTCTATTTGAACGCGATGAACTCAAAAACTGCTAAACAGGTTTTCATACGTGTTTCAACATTGGAGTGATTCTTGAGGAACGTTTAAGTATATAATTAATTAAAGTTTTGTGTAACTTGGCTGAAATAGGACGATGATTGTTGAAGATGTCGGAAAAAATCATACCGACTGGGAGCTTTACTGGCATTTGCCGTGTAAACCAATAGAGTTATATGAAAACAATGGACGGAATTACGGAATTATTATTCCCGTGAGATATTTTCCAACACCCACAAAGGTGAAGCCGTGGTCAAAAGCAAGTAAATAGTAAATAAAAAGCGATCTAAACCCACAAACAGAATAAAAAAGAATTATCCGTTAAAATACTTCAGGATACCATCAAGGCAAACACTAGAGTTAACTGGAGATCGGAGAAATGTGTGCAATGAATTATAAACATGGACTACGATTGGCCCAGTTTGTCAACAGTAACAGATACCCAATGCCAGTCGAGTCAGGCATGAAACAGTGACTTAGTCAGTGAAATGCACTTGCTACTGCGGAATGCATCAATTCACGTTTTAGAATCAAGTGATTTTCGGAGTGAAGCTGAAACAGGCCCAAAAGATACAAACCAATTGCGAGTCATTGATATTGGCACTAATTAACTAAAAACTTGAGCTAAGAGTGAACAAGTAGGAATCCTACTATCTATACTAATAATATTATAAAGAGGAAAGATTTGATTGTATGTTTGTTTGTATTGAATAGACTCCGAAACTACTGGACCGATTTGAAAAATTCTTTTACTATTAGAAATCTTAGTTTTCAGGGAGTAACATAGGCTACTTTTTATCCCGGGAAAAATAACGGGACCCGCGGGAAAGACCACGGGAGTGAAACCGCGGGCAAAGTGCTTGTCCTAGTATATAATTATATAATAATATAATATACATATTATATCTTACTACCCTACTAATATTATAAATGTGAAAGATTGGATGTTTGTTACCCAATCACGCAAAAACGGCTGAACGGATTTGGATGAAATTTAGCAAACAGATAGTTTATAACTTGGATTAATATATAGGATACTTTTTATCCCGGTTTTAAGTTCTCGTGGGATAATTTCCGACCTCCACGTGGGCGATGCCGCGGGCGAAAGTTAGTATTACTATATTTTTAACAATCGTGGTCCCGTAACTACACGACAGTCAAAGATAATTAATTACTCGTTATGTTTGACAGTCGTTACGGGTAGTTCTATTATGTACGTCCGAAAGTCTGACAACCAGACTTACCAAGGGGTTACAGAGGTTAGAGAGATAGTTCCAAGTTTCTTTGAGTATTTTTGAATGTTTTAAGGGTACACTAGTTGACGGCTCGAACTCGTTGGTGGGCGTGACTTACGAGTAATTTTTTTTTTTTTTTTTTTTTAACTAGTGCATCTCGTAGCTCACCTCTGAGGTGATGACTACTTAACCGGTCAATCCTGCGGCTGCCTTAAGCTACTAACTTAAAGCCTCCAGCCAGGAGCAAAACTATTCTAAATTAAAACTAGGCGAACGCTCGCTAAGGGCACCCCCTGTGGGGTACGGACCTCGGCTTAGGGCGTCGCTGGGGGGAGGACAGCAAGTTGGGACAGGCTGGATCAAAGATGATTCATTATTATTAATCGGGGAATTTAAGACTACATTTCTCAGCAAAACGCGGGCTGGCGCTTCTGCGAGCAAGGGTCGGTGGGGAGTATTATTTACTCGGGCGGGTCGCGATCGCGGAGGACCTCGGCGGCGAGGTCGGAATGCGGGTCGGTGTCTGTGTTTCTTGTGCACTGTACTTGTGGCCCTATTGCTCTCCTGGAGGAGGGTTATGGGGTCGTCTGGGTCGGTAAGGATTTGCCTTGGGCGGCGGGTCTGACTGATTCTACTCGTGACATAATTGGCGGCTTCGACAACCAGAGGGTTGCGGTGTTTGGCGGCGGACTCAAAGAAACGCTTGGAATTGCGTTTGAGAAATTGGTGGATTGTGGGGATCTTTAGGTCGAGATGGAGGATCTCGTTCCTAACGTACCAGGGGGCACCGGTGATTTTCCGGAGAAATCTATTTTGGAGCGTTTGCATCCTATGAATATGGCGGGGTTTTGCGTGTGCAAATACGGCTCCCGCATAGGTCATGATGGGACGAACGCACGCCGTGCACGTACGCAATTTGCACTTAAGTGACATTTTGCTACGTGCATTCAGGACAGAGTGGAGTCTACCGAGGACGAAAGCGGCTCGCGAGCGGACCTGCTTTATGTGCTCACTGAAGGTGAGATGCTGATCTAGGACGACACCTAGGTATTTGGCTCGCTTCTCCCAAGGGATAGGCTTGCCGAACATGGTGATGGGTCGGGGGGACTTACGAGTAATATGCATGCTAATTATTTATTTATTTACTTCTATTTATTTATCTAGTTTTTATTTATTTATTTACTGAAATAGACGATGATATAAATAACGAAAACTAGCGCGCAAAATTTCATGAACAGATTTTTGAGCGTATAGATATTATGAAAAAACTGCTGGAAGTAGTTACTCATATAAAATAAATTATCTATCCATGTACGGTTTTTATTTTTCCATTTTCTTACTACATAACTTATTTGCTTACTACGCTCAAAAACGAGTCAAAATTTGGAAGTTTCAAAGCTTAAAACTTCCAAACCAATTTTTATTTTCAATGCTGCTTCCAAAATAGCTAGATAGTGACAAGAAAAATTTATATCATTTTTAGTTTTGATCATACACCTTCAAACAGACAAGTAATCACCATACTACGTTTGTATGGAAGAATGACCCATTAGCGTACCCTTAACTTTAAATACTTCCGTGATCCCTGTACAGTTGCATGCACCCATAATCACCATGTTTTACGTGCGTTACATTGTGCACTACCGTAAAGAGCGAATTTTAAAAATAAACACCGTTTCCCAGCAATTATTTGTGCAACTTTAGTTTGAATGCGTAGAAGACGACTTCATGATGTGTCTTTTTACACCATGTATTTTGCTTTCAATCTAAACTTATGTTATAAAGGAAAAATAAGATTATTAATGTTTATATATTTGTTTGTTACACTTTCACGCTAAAACGGTTGAACGGACATAGAAAAAAGAAAAAGAAAGAAAGAAAGAAAATAAATTTATTTGACTCAGGTCAAGGCACACAATATTCACACAAAAACAAAAAAAAAAAACAGAAAAAAAAAATAACTTAGATACATAGGATACTGTTTATCCCTATATTCCCACGGGATCAAGACTTATGCTGGTGAAAACACGAGGCGGAGCTAGTAAAAAATATAGAAAGCACAATATTACCGTTGGTGGCTAGCTTGAACTGGTTTTTAAACATAAAAACCTTTGTACTCATAATTATGATTATGTCTTATCTGTATCTATTTTATGTGTATAAAACAGCAAAATGATCAAATAAATCATGTCACAAACTAAAATTCTAACCGCTTAGCCAATAAGACCCTTCCTAGACGTTGATAATATATTCTAAACGCATACCACGTTGTGGCGACCCACTTTGAGAATAGAAACAGACACGGGCTGTCACTTTACACATAAACTAGTGACACTACCAGTGCCAAGTGGCTACTGCAAGTGATTTAAATGGTCATACTTTTAAGTGAATATGGTGGTTAATTTCCTTTGAACTGATGTGCTGAATTAACTGACTATGGCAAACGAAAAGGCAAGTTGGTTAAATATAAAAAAGTATTGTTTTTGTTTATTTAGAACAGGGCCCTAATTGTGTAACAAATTTTCCAATCACAATCCGAAATATCTTATAGGAAATTGCTGATCGATTGCTGATCTGTTCTGCAAACAACATCAGCTATCTGCCAGTGAAAGTACCGTCAAAATCGGTTCAGCCGTTTCGGTGATTAGCCGGAATAAACAGACAGACACACAAAATATTAAAAATTGTTTTTTTGGTTTATGTACCTATATACGTTCATATGCGTTAAAAAAATTGGCATTACAAACAGACACTTCAATTATATTTATTTGTGTAGATATAGATCACGTATGTAGGTACATACTATAGAATACATAATGTCACTTTTCAAATAAACTAGGGTCTTAACCATAGTACCACGCGGTTACTGCAAGTGATTTAAGTGGTCATACTTTTAAATGACTGAACCAGACTGTAGATTTACCTAATGGTAGTAATTTCCTTTGAACTGATTGCACTGAAATCGTAGTCTAATGCCAGCGTAGGGAATTGCGGATTAAGTTTAGTAGAGGTAAAAAGAATACGTACGAGTATGTAATGTAATGTACCAACTTAGGGTATCTACCTATAAGAAAGAAAAAAAGAATGGATAATGCGTTTATTCGCATTACAGCAGAAAAATACACCTTACATATAACTAAAATAAACAAAAAGCAATGATTATAATGCCAAAAGGGCCTCAGCTTAGCATAGTATAAGATGACAACACAAAGTTACCACCTGACGCGTATTTTTAGCTGCAAACCACGAGTGTCATACGCTAGAATATTAAAGACAGGGAAGTGTGTGTCCGTTTCAATAAATTAACAGAATATATTAAAGGATAGTATGAAAAGCTCACAAAAACTTAATAAAATGTTGTGACATGCATGAGTGTGTGTGGTGTGTTGTGAATGAGAAACTAAAATAAATAAACACCAAATATCTGCGTCATAATATTTACATTAAAATCACTTTCCAGGCAAAATTGTGTGACTGCATTGTTCTTCTAAACTACGAAACAGAACGGATTTATTTGCGGTTCCTATCATCATTTAAAGTATATGACAATAATAACTAATTATCTTTGCAAGACATGGCTTTACTATCGATAGCGGTTTGTCAAATTGTTTTAAATTTAAGGAATCATCATTACTAACATAGGCCAAGTTCATACTAACACTATATGGATCCCTTGCTTGGTCTGAAATAAAAATTGTGAATTTGAATTTGAATTATTCTCATATCATAATTTTTTACTGTCTGTTTTATACTTCTCTATTAGCCGTCATCCTTTTTAGCCATAATTATCATCTTTCACACAATCCATCTATCGTTTCTTTGTTTTCTATACAATATGAGTGCTTGTAAATATTTTACAACAGTAAAGTATTGGTAAGCACTACTTACAGATGATTGGGTGAATTTCACGGCACCGCACGGACCGATTTTAAAATTTTACAGCAGATCCTTAACTTCAAAGTAATATTATCTACTTGCACACACGCTAACTTATATGATTATAACTTGTAAGTTTGTTGCACGTCAACCGCTGACCTATTTTGCTAGAATGGCTTATGATGTAACATCTGGGGATAATATGCAATGATACACTGTATTCTGCTCTAGCTTTCGCTTGCGGTTTTGCCCGCGTGGATGTCGGAAAATATCCCACGGGAATAAGTATCCTATGTGTTACTCCAGATTATAAACTATCTATGTGCCAAATTTCTAAATACGTTCAGCCGTTTTTGCGCCAATCCGGAACATACATCCAGACAAACGGACAAAATTTAAAAAAAATATATATTTTCGCCAAACTCGTTCAATTACTTCTTTTTTTTTTTCAAAAATATTAATTTTACGGTTTTTACCCTGTTGCTATTTTATTATATTTATAGATTTTCATAAACGAGAATACGACACACGTCGTATTCTCATAAGAAAAAGAAAATTTAGGTATTTTATTAAAACGGAACAAAGATTAAAGGCCTAAAATGGGAGGCAGTCAGACTAATGCTGCATAAAGATAAAAAAGTAGGTAAGGTACGTTTACTTAACTAGCTCCCAGACTCAGAGGCCGTCAAAGTAACGAGAGTTTTAAAGGATTTAAGCAAAAAATTAGAACAAAGCTAGAATTGTATAAAAGTTTTATTAACCAGCAGACCTCGTTTTACAAAAACTCTAACCAGATGCTCATAACATTTCACATCAAATACTTTAAAATTGTAAAACCGAAATAACATTCCACAAAGCTCTTCTTTAACATAATTTATAAATTCAACATCGTAAATAACACAACAGAATGGTTCATTTACTAACAAAAGCTTTAAAAACCTCAACAAGCCTCAAGAACCGATAGTAAATTCCATAAATATGTATCGAGTCTGTCGCATCAATTTTATAAATACGCTGTTTTACGAATGGTTTATGAAATTATTATAGAGTTCATGAGTAAAAGGAGGAATCGGGAAATCGTAATGAGATAACGCTTCGGTGAAATGCAAATGAATTTGTCGGTTGGATGGGCACGGGACCAGGCTGGGTCCCGGGATTGGGAACAAATTTGGGCAGACGACAGAATTTGCGCGCTCATTTACGAGTATACATCCCCGCCTGATTCACAATTACCGTTTTACTTACAGTTATTACTATGACCTACTAAAGTTACAAGGTCTTTGTAAAGACTCTCGGAAATTAAAGGACCTTGATTCAGTTCTATTACATCTGTAAAATGTTATGATAACAAAAACGGAATGGAGGTGGGAAATATTGGCGGAAAAACTGGAACAAAAGGTTTGGAAAGTTAAAACGATGCAGCTGTGCAGTAATATCCTGAATTTATTTCAGTTTGTACAATTTTATTTGCATTTGCGTCATAGTGTTCAGGAAATTCTTGCTACATCCGGTAAGAATTTAAAATTTGTTCTTTAAAACCGTACAATAGGTAATTCAAAATTACAGAGGTTACCTTAAAACACGAAGAACGTAAAGATTTTTCATCATCAAAACTATAAACTTTGATTCCCCAGGAAAAATATCACTGTCAACACTACGATCAATCATATAAATAGACGCAACTATTATCGATATTTCATATCAACGAATTGCGGCGAATAATAAAAACAGAATTGTATTCACAACTCACAGAGTCGCCCAAGTCCCAAATAGTAAATACATATTACGCGACAGTGTGAAAATGCTCTTATTTACTTAGATATTTCCTCCCTTGCTTATGATTCACACAAAACCAATGATCTGGATGAATGGGTTCGAAACATCGTATGTGACATCGGGGGGATATGACGTCACACGGATAATACGAGATCACTAAGTAAGATTAAAAAAACAACATCAATATCGAGGTAGAAGAGTCTTCGATATTTCCTTCATGCTCAGTGTGGCGAAAATGTTTCGTTACCTTAAGAAAATAGGTGTAACATATTACCTACATCTTGGTATAGGTTCTTCTACCCAGTTTCTGTGCGAAGATATTTTGTGTTCAATATTGCGATCTATAGGAGTCACGTACCTATTACAGTCATTAGTAAGTACACAGTTTGCCTAAAATATCTGCTAGAAATAGCAAAGATTTTATTTAAATTACCAACCACAACAAAATTGCCTATCTATAGTAGTTCAGAAAAAATCCTCAAAGCCATTTGAGTTCATGATAAAAATAAAGTTGAGGCCCCCATCCATCGAGTCAGGGGGATCAAACGTACCTACGCTTCTGTTTAAATGACATTGCAATTGATCGATCGCTTCTAAAAGGAAAAGAGCTCGTTTTTCATGAGCGAGGACACTAAATGGATCCTCGATAAACGAACCCGGTTATTTACGGACCACTACTGCTCTGCAAAAACACATCATGAAAGGAGTTCAGACAGATAAATGTTTCTGAGTGTTTCGGATTGAAACATCATTAATTTTCTTTTCAACAGAGATTGGCCATTCATATCGCCGAGTTCTGACTTAAACATCATAACTTACTTGTGAAATGTGTTAGAAATAACTAAAATTTTGAAAGTCAGTGGCATAATACGAAAATACAACACTATAGACACGGTTATTCGTTATTTGCCACTGACTTCCGAAATTTTTGTTATTTTTCACTTTTAGTCGAAGTCAGTTGTTTTTTTTTGTGAATATTTTTTTATTTCTTGCTTTTTAGTGCTTGCTTTGAAATTTATCTAAGCAACAATTGCCTAATTAATGTCAACTGCTCATCACCTTTTACAAAATATTGCTTTTTCCGATGCAGGGACGTTAATTGTTGAACAGTTCTCCTGGTACTTAGCCATCGGCTCCACCCTATGCATTGTAACGAGCATAAATTGCTTGGCAACCATATTAAAGCAACCTGTGAAATACTTATTATTGTGCAGTTCCAGTGGCCCTCTGTGGTCTTTCCACTTCACCAAATGGTGCTTTCCGAGTGCAAATGCACGAGTTACTTTAAAAAATACCTAAATCGCTGTAGGTGAGCCTATAATATTTGAAGAGTTCCCTCGATTTCTCCAAGATTCCATCATCTGATCCTGACTTGATGACAATGGGTCCACTGAAGTATACCCTTTCAAACAAAAACAGAATTTTCTAAATCGGTCCAGACATCTTTGAGTAATCGGGGAACATAACAAAAAAAAATCGACGAACTGAGAACCTTCTCCTTTTTTTTAAAGTCTAACCAAAAAAAGGAGAGAGTAGGAGAGGATCTTATTTTTACGAACATTTGCGCATCGCGTAACTTTCTAGAAGTGAAATAGTAGCGTCTTGTACCGCAGAATTTAATTTCATAACTTACGAAACTACCTTCATCGTTTAAATTTTCAAGTGAACATATTTCATTAAAGTTTTAAGAGCATAACTTTAGTATAAACCTCTTAAGTATAATCAGAGTGACCTTAAAGTTGACTGTGCCAAGCGCTGCTTTCCAAGTGGGGTCTGATAACGTCACAGAAGCAAGCTCTTAAGGAAGACAAACTTTAGTAAGCTCCTCAAAGGTATTCTATTCTGTATATTATATCTTATTATCACAAAGAGGGAATATAAAACGCGTGAGTGAGATCAAATTTTATTGTCCGCTTAGGCGTCGGAATTTTGTTGATGCCAATTTTACGAGGCTGAAGTAGCTTACGTCATAATCCAGAATCCGGATTGTTGACTTGGGAAGAGATGTTTACTTTATTTGGCCAAATTATTATATTATCATAAACTTACACTATACTAATACAGTGTGGTCTCATGAGAATACAATATTTAAGTACATAGTTTCATACAGTATTTTTATCTCACGAAGTGACGCGCGCTTTACTCATGGTAACCAAGTTTACCTACAAACACGCAGTGAATGTGTGCGTGAAAACAAGTAGCGTCAGCATAACACACACGAGCGATCACACACAATTCCAACTTCGCCATTATCTCGGACAGAACCAAGAGCTCTTGCGCTTATAAGCACATTCACAGTGTAGTTGTACATTTGGAAACCACAAGTAAAGCGTGCGTCGCTTCGTGAGATAAAAATACTATAGGACGAAACATTGTTTTAGGATAACCAAGACGTGTAAAATAAAAGTTATGAAATCTAAGGTAGAACCAAAATCTTAATAACTGAAACTAACCTGTAGTTTCAGTTTTCGGTATAATACGAGTAGGTAGGTTCTAATAGCGAGTAAATACATAGTAATTGATATCCACCTGTTGGGCCTAGTCATAGATATAAGAAAGCTAGCTAGGCTACGATTTTTTTTCGTACACTAGATTTTCAACTCTCAGTATTGAGCCGAGCATTGAGAATCCAACAGAGCACAACCAGCGCGTATCCATAACAACTAGCGACAGGAGAATCGGCACCATTGCGTTGCAGTCACAAGAGCTAAGTAGTCTAAGTAACTTTTAAATAACTTAATTGATGAGAAGAAATATGATTTGTCAATAGGTATGGGTTGTTTTAAATAACTCGAAATCATTTAAATATAACGCAGTCCTTTGAAAATGATCATATACTGTAATTAACAAATGCTGTTATCATTTTTATGAAACAGTATATTATACAATATTGATGACATGTATGAACGTAAAGGAAGCAAATGGATTATGTAAGGAGTGTAGCAGGTGGCGTTCTATAGTTTCTGCCTACCCCGATGGAGAGAAGGCGTGAGTTTATGTATTTAATGTAGCATCAAAATCTAATATACAATTGTGATACCAGTAAATTCAGGAAAATTAAATGATAAGCAAATCGACTACCAGTTTGTACGGACTAGTTGTATTCAAATCAGAATTGCCATACTTACGGTAAATTAAACCCTAAATAATAAAAAATAGTTTTAATGCACTCTATCTATCCAAATACACATAACTAACACTACAAAAAGCTGCCATATTAAACACTTGCCGCATAGTAAGATTTTTTTTACAACAAGACTTAGATAATAATTTCATTGCAGTACAGAGCAATTTACCTTCTCAGAATAATAACTAGAATCTCACCTTGGTTAACACCCGTGAGATTCTGAAAATACCTGGAACTTACCTGAGAAAATTAAAAACCAAAATAATAATAAAAATATATTTATTTTCTCTCAAAATGGTTTTGTAGCACTTACAGTTTTGACCAATATGAATTCACGTTCAGAAAGCTGGTGCCTGATGTAGGTTTAGGAAAACCTGCGTTATAGGTCACCAGGCCCACTTTTGGCCTCATACAAATGAACAAGCAGGTAACATGTATTTCTACAAAACAAAACTAAAAGTTAAATAAATGAAAAGAAAAATAAAATTGACAACAAAAGCAGTCAAAGGGTGTGTGGTGAATGTGTACCTACATAGGTAGGACCGTTAGCGTTTAGCAAGCGATTGTCACGGTGCTGTCAGTTGCGGGTTCCGTGTCGAGACGAATGGTCGCCGCGATATTTAGAAAAATGGAGCGTAGGTAATTATTTCAACAGATAGGCCTAATTTCCATATTGTCCATATTCATACCGTGCTTTTTGTGTCCATTGAGAGCCTTGACGGTAAATTAGCATATTCTGGTACATATAGAGTATTGTTACTTGTAGGATTCGCGTTTAGGGCCTTTATTCATTAACAATATCGGGCACAAAAATATAGTTTAGGTGTGATATTGGGGAAATCGGACACTTTTCAAAAGTCAGAAAGGCCGTGGCCCCTGGCAACGTACAGGCAACTGAAGGAACACGGGTGGGTTTTAGTCAGTAAGAGTCGGACACGCCCTCTGTAGAACGTATTTAATAACAAACCACCTAAAAAAAAAAACCCTAAGTTATTTGTGTTAACAATTATTTTTTCTAAATCTTTACCGATTTTAAATCACAACACGTACTTTCAATTAGGAATAATGCCAATCCACTAAAAACGAAACCCCTTGTCTTACTAGTCAGCATTATTATAGGAAGATTTACTAACCTTATAATCTCCTAGGTCTGATACAGAGCAGGTCAGCACAGCTTCCCTGCCGAGTGCCACAGTGACATTCTCAATTGGTCCTATGAAGTCGGGCTCAGCATCTCTTAACGACGCGGTGGGGCCCACCTTGGTTATCGGCGACGTTGTCTGATGCCGCATGTTGCTTTTTATTACTGTTGACAAAAATACATGGTAAGCTATGCGAGAAAATAGTTTATGAATGAAACTCATCTTACATCAGTCGTTAAAAAAAAAAGGAAAAAAAAATGTGCTTATTGGCATTACAAAATAAAAATACACCTTAAATCTATAAAAACAGAAAACAATGATTATAATGTCAAAAGGGCATTTTTTTTGGGTGAGAAATTATCAAATAACTTTTCCCGCTCAGCTCAGAGCGGGTGATAATTTCCCACAGGGCGTGCCACGATATCCCTTTCGGACTTTCCCGCAACCCCGGCAGGCATCGGTCCCATCGGACCCCTTCATTTGCTGACATCTCTTTGAGGCACACGTGGAACATAGCGCGCTGTCGACTCGGGCCTGGTCCTTATCGGACGGTGAGCCACCCATTGCTCACCGTCCGCAAGCCCCTGCCTACGGTAGCCGGGAATCGGCCTGTGATTCCCGACGCCCAGGGCGTCTCTTGCGGCGGCAAGGGGTGTGAGGGCACGAATTTCACCTCTCCCTCACGAATTCACCGATCGCCTCCACGAGGACACGGCGATGCTCTGCCCGAGCCGAGCAGACCTCCACCGTATGCTCCACCGTATCCTTCGGGCGATCCACGCAGTGATGACACCCGGGCGTTTCCTCCCGCCTTATCCGAAACAGGTACCTCCCAAAACAGCCGTGTCCGGTGAGGACCTGCGTCAGGCGGAAGGTGAGGACGCCGTGGCACCTCTCCAGCCACTCCTCAAAGAGGGGACTTGTCCTTGTCCTTGCACCGCCGTGTCCTCATGGAGGCGATTGGTGGCGGGGATCTCTCGCGTCCGGCCCTGGTCCAGGCCATGGTACGGAGCGAGAGGGCATGGGAGGCCGTCACCTCCTTCTGCGAAGCAGTAATGCTCGGGAAGGAGGAGGCGGAGCGCGTGAGGGAGAGGCAAATTTCGCGCCCTCACGGCCCTAGCCGCCGCAGGAGGAGACGCCCTGGGCGTCGGGAATCTATTGCCGATTCCCGGCCACCGCAGGCGCGGGCTTGCGGACGGTGAGCAATGGGTAGCTCGCCGTCCGGTAAGGACCAAGCCCGGGTCGACGGCGCGTTGAGTTCCACGCGCGCCTCAAAGAGTGTCAGCGAGTGAAGGGGTCCGATGAGACCATTGCCTGCCGGGGTTGCAGGAAAGTCCGAAAGGGATACCGTGGCCCCCTGGCATTGCACAGGCAAGAGAAGGAACACGGGTGGGTTTTAGTCAGTAAGAGTCTGACACGCCCTCCCGCTCCACCCAGAGCGGGAGACGTCATTTGATGATTTCCCACCCAAAAAAAAAAAGGGGTTATTAAACGTTTTAAAAACGTTTATAAACCGAGCCGCAGGCGATGTTTATAATAGTACCACACGAGTGTATGAGTTTTTCAACTTGAGCTAATTTAACTAAACTCATGCATTTTCATCAAAAACGTTATAAATACCTAATACCGTAAATATGGCGCCCTCTGCTCTAATGTGATCCCCTTCAAAAAACGAAATATGGCACAGATATTTTTTTATGGAAGTTATCTATATTCCACACTCATTGTGCTCTATGTTTTCTAGAATTAGTAAAACATAAATTTCTAACCGACCTCTTCTTGTACCTTTTTACCGACTTCTTAAAAAGGAGGAGGTTCTCAATTCGTCTATATTAAGTAAAAAAAAAAAACTTGATTAGACTATAACTGAAGCCAAAAAGTTAAACATTGACTTTGATGAAGCTTTTCTACATGTCCCCTTTTTTAAATGGGTCGTTTACGTGAAGTTGAAGAACGGAGATAGATTTATTTTCGTAAAGAAAATATGCGAATAAAAATAATCACCTTTTCCCGCAAAAATCACAATATCATACTCAATTGCTCACGTCTATCGGATATATCTAACGGAAACACGCTAAGTACACTATTACCGATAACTGCGTAACTCCTAAATCAATTGGAAAACGATGTAGCACCGAGCGATTATAGAAGGATTGTTTCTCATCTAAATTCGGTTCGGTAGCCTAGTCATGGTTGAATTTCCGAGTGAGAATCGGGAGAGCAAGGCAGCCGATTCACGTAGGTATTATTAGATTTGTATAGAGTTATATTAAAATTGAATTGTGTAGTAGGAAAGCATGATAAGTACCCTGATGAGGAAGGTGTTATGCACGGCTGGAAGGTATTTTGACTGCCCCGAAGGTCTCGTGGTCGTAAGCGCCACTTTCGATTGCAGGTTGGGAAGTGTTATTGGGTTTTTTCATTAGGATTTCTCAGTAAAAGCCCTTAGTTTGGAAGTTGACAGTGGGATAACCGCCGTGCCTCGAAAAGCACGTTAAGAGGGGAACAGGGCGTGCGAGGAATTTGGAAAATAGGTATTTCAGGAAACTATTGCCGTATGTCGTTTTACCTCAAGTCTGCCTCCGTAGAGTGTGACAGGCAGCCCAGGTAGCTGCAGTTCAGACCGATTATAACACAAAAAAAATTGACTAGGTTGACGTTTCGTATTCCCTTTTTTCTCCTCGAAAACCGAGCCGATACAATTATGTTTTACATTAAAATTTTAAGAAAGAATATGTCTAGGTTCCTATCTCTATAAACTTTTCGAATTTGAGTGGTACTTATAGAAGTAAGTAAGTTTTACCGCCGTAATAATAGTATTACGGCGGTAAAACAGAAGTATTTTTGTAATTTTGGAGGGTCATATTTGCTTTACCTATAAGTTGCTGAAAAAAAAAGAAATAACAAGAACTTGCCTACAGCAGACCTTGATTTTATGAGAAATAAATATTGCTCTAGGGGTAGTATTCGAGAATCGCAGGCCTTGTTCCCTCTTAAGCCGTTGGTCTTGCATCATCTCTCTCTGGTCGTGTCGGATTGCCGTCCCATCGGACTATGAGAGTGAGGGAAGAGAGAGTGCACCCATGTCTGCGCATACACGTCTTTTGCACTATAATATCTCCCGCGTTTATGGCGTTTATGGCTAGCCCCCGCTGAGATTGGCAGACATGGATGAAATTTGGTCTAGAGGACTATTATTACGCACGGACTGCTGATGCTGATTGTGAAATTAACAGACAGTTTGTTAAAAGAGTCACTGCAAAAATATTTAATGTTTTGCCTGACCCTAAATAAATCTTCTGCCCGTTGATAAGGACCCTAATTGCCAACCTTTTGCCATCGGGCATCACTTTTACTACTCACAAACTCAGCTTCATCAAAATAATTGCGCTACCCCTTTTCCCCGAATTTCACTTACCTACATATTTCCAAAGCTTTCTAGCATCGCTGAGCGTAGATAGAGAGTGGCCGGACGTATAAAGTAGTAATTTATGTGTCATTGTCGACCCTCAGTCAACTGAGAGAGGTCTGACCCTTCCCGCCTATTCAAATTAGACCAGCGATATATATACTTCCACTCCGATGCCCTTCCTTACGCTATTTCATAACTTCAATGTGATTTTGAACACACGATTAAGCAGGAGCATGACTAAAGAAAAGGAAACATACCAATATTTTTGCGAAGGTATTGTCAAGGCGGTATAAAAATGGAAGTAAAATTTCGAATTGGTGAGCAAGTTATGAAGTCAAGTAAGAAAAAGGATTTACCACAAAGAGGTATTTAAAAGTAAAACCGTAGAAGCTTAAGAAGTAGGTACCTACTCCTAACTAAATAACTGTAAGGCCCTTTACTCACTGGTCGGAGCGTTTGCAGTGCGGAATCGGCATGCTCAATATACTCCGTACAGATAGCTTACCGAGCGCCTTATTCTACGCATATTATAAACCATGGTCGCTTTTCGCGTTTGTCTGTATGTCCGCGTTGTTCTTCTAAACCACGCAATAGATTTTGATGAGGTTTTCACCATCATTTAGAGAATTTATTCTTAGTATTAAAGTTACGTGTACCTAAGAAATCTGGATGTTTTGTCAAGTCGTGAAAACCGTGGGAAACAGGAGCGGGTCGCTAGTAATATTATAAATGCGAAAGTGACTCTGTTTGTTTTTTACGCTTTAACGATAAGAGGACTGGATGGATTTGGATGAAATTTGGCACACGGGTTGACCATGACCTGGATATACACAGTACAACATATACAAAACACACACCCACACACGTACACTCATACATATTATCCCAGTAAAACGTTCCCGTGGGATAACTTCTGACATGCAAGTGGGCGAAGCCGCTGAGAAAAGCTAGTAAATTACAGAATTAATTTGAATTTTGAATTAAAATTATATAATTAATTTGAATTTTGAATTAAAATTATAGAATTAATTTGAATTTTGAATTAAAATTATAGAATTAATTTGAATTTTGAATTCAAAATTAAAGACGTGCGGTAATGTTTCAGTACAGAGCATACTTAAACCGCACTGCTGCTTACCAGCCAATGAGGAAACGACCTTAGGCTATATGTTTATAAAAGAAAACTTATTTACTTCGGTATATTTTCATAAACCGGCCAAGTGCGTGCCGGACCACGCACAATTCCTCCCAACTACGGAACCCTCCACGCACAAAAAGGAGGGTTCCTTAGTTGGGACGAATTTATCGCAAGAACAAACTTAACTTTGTAGTTGAAAAACATATTATCCCATACGAAATGTATGGTAGAACATGGTTTTGCAACCGCAAATGTAAGTTGGTCTATTATTAGTTATTACTCGTTAACTTGTAAAGCCTACTTAGCTGTGATAGATTTCTTTTGTGAAATTTTTCACATATCCAAAACCAACCATTTGGCTGGCAGAGGACGGGGGGACACTTGACTCAAACAAAAATATGTATAATACAGACACAACAGAACTCATGCCACAAGCCCGCAGAACACAATTGAAGTACCTACTTATTATGATGGAAATTATTATTATAATGAACCTTTTGGTGACTGGTTATAATAATATTATACTATAAGTACTGGGTGGGTTTTAATGAAAGGTCAAGAAGTCAGCTAGGGGAAGTTTAAGTAAACATCCCTGTGAAGTTTGTTTGCAATAAAAATACATATTTATAATTTCGGATTTTTCTCAATGCAAATTTCGGAGATAAGGGGGGGCGGTCCGATGGGACCATTGCCTGCCGGGGTTGCGAGAAAGTCCAAAAGGGATACCGTGGCCCCCTGGCATTGCAAAGGCAACAAAAGGAACACGGGTGGGTTTTAGTCAGGGGTGCGGTATTTTTTTTTAATTTTTTTCTTCAAAAGTAGAAACAACGAGGTGAAAAAAAATGTTTCAGGATGTGCAAATAGCGCTCTTTCATAAGATACCCCACATGGCCTTAGTTGCCTCACTTCGAATTTTTAAGATAAATAAAATTTCTTTCTTGTTTGCAAAATGGTTGAGCAAGCGTAATCTAAAACTGTTCCAAATTTCAAGTTAATAGCATGATTCTTTAGATATCCAGCTGTGATAGACAGACGGACAGACAGACTGAGTCGCACCTTTAAGGGTTCCTTTTTACCATTTTGGTACGGAACCCTTAATTGACTGATTTGTACAGTTTCAAAAACAAAAGAATAGCGCTTCTTGAAAGTGAACAGTTATATTACTAGGAGCACAGCTAGAAGATTGAAAAAATAAAAAGTATGGCGTTTCTAAAAAAGACAATGTCAGTTTGTCAATCTGCTACATTTGATAGCGCCGAAGCCGGCTCTAGTTACAAGTACCTATTGCAGAATTCTTCCAACTTATTTCATTTCTTTCCGCTTAGTAATATTCTGGCTATGCGCCAAAGCAACCGGTTTACGAAGGATTTAGTATTTTTTTATTAAAAATAATACTAAACTGAAATGTGTGTTTTACTGTATTCAGCATTTGTTTAAATGCCTCGTTTTGGACGCCTCGAAAAAATGTGGAAGAAGTTTCCGGATGGGACTAATTTCAAGGCGGTTGCATTAGACTTACAAGATAAAGTGGAATCCAGAAAAACGTTACATTATGGTTGGTTTTAAAAATATGTAGACATTTATTTTTAAAATCCGGGGAATTGACATGGAAGTTTAGAATTATAAAGAAAGTAAAAAAAAAAATGGCATTTGGCAATAGGCTCACTCACTATTACATGGAACTTACGTTACTGGTGAAAGATGGGGTCAGTGACAGCCCGGCCCGAGTCAACTAGGCCTGAATAATAATACCAGAAACCACGTCGTCAAAACGCCTGAAAAACGTGTGTTCCGTCGGCGTGAAAAGGTGGGTGTACTACAGGTAAAACAGGCTTAATGTTATGATATATTTTAATCAAGAGATTAAATAAATAAATTAGATAACTACCAACCTTTTATCTAGTCTACAAGATAGTTTAGAAAATACTAAATGCCTGTAAAACGTATGAAACTGTCAAAGCTTTCGGGCTTTTTAATCGCTAAATAAAGTATCTTGGTCGTGTGATAAATGACGTCAGACCCAAATCGTTTCACTTACTAATTCCGGAAATCGGGTGGAAGCACCGAAGGATGGATCTACGCCACAAACTAACGTTAGCTGACTAGTGATGTAACGGGTTCCAGTGACAAATGTCTATCTTTTGGTCCAAACACCATCATCATTAGCAAGAATAATGTTAGGGCCGGTTAAAAGATACACTTGGTATACATTGGACTTTTAGATTTAGTGAAAATGGTAGCTAACTATTTTCTGTAAGAAAATTCTAACAAATGCATTAAACTAGCATATTTATGCCTCTGCCTACGTGGTACAGTTAGTTTAACATTTTTATACTTAGAAAACACAAGTTATATAATATTTTTGACACAAATAGCACTTAGATTCCAATATTTTTCTGATTGCACATTTTAGCAGCACAAGAGGACGCTAAAATACTGTGTTATTTTAGCAACTAAAATATGAAAATGAGTCACGTCAGCATAACGTAGGGGCGATCGTAAAAATGCAGATATGAAAATGAAACCATTAAGCTGACGGTACCAATTATGAACATTCTAGAATGTTCACATAATTTTGATTGTAGGTTCAACGTTGTTTTAGAATCAACTAATCTACCTACCTACATTTAAATAGTCATAAGAAGTCTGGAGCAGCTTGTGGCTAAGTAATAACTGCCGCACGGGTCGATCCGTCAGGTTAAGCTACGCTTTTCGGGGTTGGTCTGTGGATGGGTGACCATCTTTACATACCGAGACTCCTCGGTGCCTCGGAAATCACGATAAGCCGTTGGTCCCGGCTGTCTTTTATGGATCTTTGACAGTCGTTACGGGGAGTTCCCTTTATCTGGCAGAATATTGATGCTCCGAAATTTATTTGGCATAATCTATCCGAATATTTTAAAGGCAAAAAACTTATATAATATAATTATTGTTTAGCCGAATGTTTATGTGTCCAAATTTTTTACAATGGTATACGACTTACTTTTAAGATTGTAGAATTTTAATTGGAATAATTTTATCAGGCATATTGCGATTTCTATAAAACAGCATTTAAATTTTTAATTAAATTAAAATGTTGTCTTAAAAAGTCAATAAGTGCCACAAAAGTTAGTGACTGAAAAGAATCGCTGCAAAACCGGCTCCACGTAGTCTTGTCAGCTAGGGCAGACAAGACTACGCGGCAAGAGACAAGACCACGCTTAAATTACACTCTAGGGGTGGGCCCCTAGAGTGTAATTTAAGCCCACGTAGGCGCGGAGGGGCGAGGCGGCCCGCGAGCTGAGGAGCTGAGCAGGGGTTTTAACGCTCTCCACCGTGGCTGAGGCTAGCCGGCTGTTTGCCGGCCAGCAAGCCGAAGCTGCGGTGGTGATCGTTAAAACCATCTGCTACGATAAGCTCGCGTGGGACCGCCAGAGCCCCGCAGCGCCGGAGCCGTGACAGAAACCATATGTCTACCCGGATAAAGCCACGGGCAGCAGCTAGTAAGCCATAATCAGAAAATGAACAGAGAACAATAGTTTAATTTTGCCATTTCATCAAACATGAAACACGAACAACTTTTTATAATTCACGGAAACATCGTTTCTAAAAACTACCCACTCGCAACGTCAAACATTAGTCTGTAAAACTGACTAATGTTTGACGTTGCGAGTGGGTAGTCGTTATTATTTGAATTAAATTCTATTCATGGAATTTCAAAAGGCACAATTTGTGTGTGCCTTTTGGTATATTACATTGAAGTTTGTGCTTGTATCCATTTTGGGTTTTGTGATTCAAACTAAGTTTCATATGATGTAAAAAAATGTGGAAAGTTGGTTTTTATTTCAATTTGTTAATAATTTAACTGTTTTGTTAGTTTAATGTTTTTTTTTTGTTTTTATATTTAATTATGTCACTCTCTGTATTTCAGATTTTTCTGTATACTTCGTATTTGGCGTGATGTTTAGAATAATAATTATGTTATACTTACTGTCAGCTGTGAAGCTACCTTATAATGAATAAATAAATAATCATTAGTCATGGTTTAATTGGAACCACTTTTGCTTTTACCTACTACAAGTGTATGTGGTAGTAATGGTTCTAGTCTAGAGATGACCGAATATATTTTTTAAAGAATAATTAACTTTAACCTGGCATTTTAATTATACTGCCAGCCTTTTGGGCACTTTTCCCACTGACAGCGATGCGGAAGAATTTTTTTATGACCCAATGTGTACTTCCCCTTTTGCTTCATATACTTGCACATAGGTAATATAAATATTTTAGTGTGATGTTATATTTAAACATATGCAATTAATTATTATGCTTAATTTTTAGGGCTCCGTACCCAAAGGGTAAAAACGGGACCCTATTACTAAGACTTCACTGTCCGTCCGTCCGTCTGTCACCAGGCTGTATCTTATGAACCGTGATAGTTAGACAGTTGAAATTTTCACAGATGATGTATTTCTGTTGCCGCTATAACAACAAATACTAAAAACAGAATAAAATAAATATTTAAGGGGCTCCCATACAACAGACAGGATTTTTTGCCGTTTTTATAGATAATGGTACGGAACCCTACGTGCGTGAGTCCAACTCGCACTTGACGGGTTTTTGTTTTCATATAATTCTGATGAATCTTGAAATCTTGAATGAATAGGAATTGCTCGGTCAATCTAGTTTGATTTCTAGAAAGATGAAGGTAATATCAATATCAAGTGAAAGTTCCATGAGCCAAGAGAGATAATCTAACATTCTACTCAAGTGTGTTTTTTTAATGTTTAATAGTGCAAAAACTTTGCAAAACTGCAACAATACCCTCAATCGCTACCGACTCTATATCGTCAGCTGATCCCCTTTTAACTTTGTTGACATAAAGTGACATTACGTATCCACTAAGTGACGATGTCACAATAATGATTGATGTCGCCTTTTTTACGATGTCAAGCAAGGAAACGAAGTCACTGAGTGTGTCTAAAAAAGGTGCTTCTGACGTCATGGTTGATATTTTTTAAAGACATTAAAGAGTATTTTTTGTAATACTACACTCGAGAGCAATGAATCCGGGTCACTTAAAGAATCCTAAAAATCTCGGAAACTAAAAATGCTAGGTTAATGCAATAAATTGTATTTAATAGACAATGTAATACTCCTTAAATGAAGGTATTAAAACTTCTTAGTTATTGTAAAGTTATATCATAAAAAAATCAAATTTGAAAAAGGGCCACTTTCGAAGATGGAACTACGAAATTACAGCATTTGGTTTTGCTTTTGTTTGTAATCTGTCATTTATGTGGGTACATAAACCATGTTGATAGTGCTCTATATTCATTATACAAGCTGAAATTATGTCGCTTACGCCTGAAGAATGCACCAGAATACTTACAATGCTGGAAACCGGCCGGAGTCAGCGCGATACAGCCAGGACTGTCGGTGTGTCGCTGTCAACAGTACAAAGAGTTCTCCGACGTTACGAAGAAACTGGTTCTAACCTACGCAGACCAGGAACGGGCAGAACCAGGTGTACCACAGCACGAAAAGACCGATACTTGGTGAACACCATGCTTCGAAATCGCTTTCTTACAGGAACTGAACTCACAAATCAGTTTCGACGCCTCGGAGGAAGTAACCCAAGTGCATGGACAGTAAGACGTCGGCTTGCTGAATCTAACTTAAAACCCCTTAGACCTGCAAACGGCCCTAAACTGGAGCGTGGGCATCGTATTTCAAGACTAAGATATGCCCAGAGCCACGTAAATTGGAGTATTGAAGATTGGTCAAAAGTTATGTTCTCCGACGAATCAAAATTTATGCTCTACAAGCACGATGGAAGACACAGAGTGTATCGAAGACCAGGGGAAAGATTCAAGCAAGCATGCATCGAAGAAAAAGTAGCCTACGGTGGTGGGTCTGTACTTGTGTGGGCCGGAATTTCTTCTGAAAGTCGCACAGAGCTGGTGATCATAGAAAACGGCTCTTTAACTAGCGAAAGATATGTGGAAGAAATCCTCAATGATCACGTTGGTCCATTTATGGTCAATTTAGGTGAGGATGCTATATTTATGCATGACAATGCCCGACCTCATACAGGTAGGATTGTGAATGACTACCTTCAAGAGATGAACATTACTCGTATGGAGTGGCCAGCGCGCAGCCCGGATATCAACCCGATCGAGCATGCTTGGGACGAGCTAGGCAGATGCGTAAAACAACGAAACCCTCCCCCAATCACGCTTCGTGAGCTCAAAATTGCTCTCACAGAGGAATGGGAGAATATTCCCCAAAATCGTATAAGGAACTTGGTGTACAGCATGCCAAACCGCGTAAACGCAGTAATGGAAGCACGAGGAGGCAATACGAAGTATTAAAATTCAAGAAAATCGTAATAAAGTTCAAAAATTTCATGTTTCCTATTTTTGTTTTAAGGAGAGATCAGCAGTTTTTTTCTTTATGTAATTTTGTGTTAATAAAATGTATGGTGACTCATATTTTTTTTACTTTCATTTAAGGAGTATTACATTGTCTATTAAATACAATTTATTGCATTAACCTATCATTTTTAGTTTCCGACATTTTTAACATTCTTTAAGTGACCCGGATTCATTGCTCTCGAGTGTAGTAATGTCGCATAGTTGGAATAATATGTACCTATAAATAAATTATGTTATGCCATGACGTCGTTATGCTGTTTATTTTATTTTTAACCTATGTGGGGGTACTGCAATAGACTATAAAACAGGTTTAATGATGGGATTTATTATTTTAGTGCTTTATTCAAAAGTAGGTAATATACAATTTAGTATTCTATCGATGAATTAGATCTTTCTACAAAATTCATTGTGTTTTACAGTTTATCTTATATTATGCGGAAAAGCGCGGTTACTCCATAATTATATCACCAAATCCCTACCGAATCAACTCTTACCAATATTAATCTGACAATATTTCCGAAAACCCGGAAGATAAAGTAATCGAGCAAAACTCTGAAGAAACTCACTGAAGGAAGTAATTTCCAAGTTATTGCGTATATGAGCACTTATCAATTGGGAATTTGTCTTTAATAGCTCATGTCAGGCCTCTTAAACTTGTTTACATACGATCAACTTCCTGAATGTGTTCCTAACTTTGTTTCTCGGTTATTATATGGGCTTGTCAGGATGAACGACATATTTTTGAAGCAATTATTTTAAGATACACCTTTATGACTGCATTAAGTTAATTGTGTTGTTGTAATGGCATGTTTTTGATGTAAGGTTTATTTTATTATTTAGTAGCACTTTTCCCGCGGCTTCGCTCCCGTGGTCCTTCCCGCGGGACCCGTTATTTTTCCCGGGATAAAAAAGTAGCTTATATTACTCCCTGAAAACTAAGCTTTCTAATGGTAAAATAATTTTTCAAATCGGTCCAGTAGTTTCGGAGCCTATTCGGTACAAACAAACAAAAAAATCTTTCCTCTTTATAATATTATATATTAAATATATAATATTATAGATGTACACACAGTAAAATACACAAAGATACGACATAATTATAATTTTTAATACAACGCCACTGCTTATTTCTTAAGAAATTTCTTCCAGTAGACCTGCGAAAGGAGAAATAATGAGAAAGAAATGTAGAACATAGTGTGTGAGAACAAGAAGAGAAAAAATAATATGCAGTCTTGTGATGCAAAAAATTACAAATACTTAAATAAATACATAAAGCTTAAATATATAAGCTTAAAGGGGTTTATTCATAAACGATGATTTGAGTTATGATACGTTTAAATGTCAAAAATGTATGGTTAAACAGTCGCTAGTCATTACTTTACTTTAAGCAACGTTTATGAATAAAGGGGATACAGTATTGGTATATAAATCATGGAGAAGCTCATGGCTAAGTAATAATTGCCGCACGGGTCGATCCATCAGGTTAAGCTACGCTTGCCGGGGTTGGTCTGTGGATGGGTGACCATCTTTACATACCGACACTCCTCTGTGCCTCGGAAAGCACGTTAAGCCGTTGGTCCCGGCTGACATTCGTGGAACTTTGACAGTCGTTACGGCGGGTTCCCTCTATCTGGCAGAATATTGATGCTCCGAAATTTATTTGGCATAACACTCTTGGCATAATCTTCTTTAATTTGACAACCAGTCTTACCAAGGGGTATCGTATTACCCAGTTACTGGGTTGTCGAGGTCAGATAGGCAGTCGCTCCCTGTAAAATACTGGTATTCAGCTGCATCCAGTTAGACTGGAAGCCGACCGCAATATATTTGAGAAAAGGCTAGGCAGATTGATTGACTATAGGTATATAAATACTCACAGTTGAGAGGTAAAGTAATGCTATTTCACTCGATATTTGAATAGAGAAACAGTTTTTAAACCACGGTTCTAAATGTTATTAAAATTTGGCATGGGTTAATACTTAAGAAAACTTTGGTAATTAATTCATCGCCGCTGCTCTGAAAACGGTGAAGGTTATCACCGTGAGGAAACCGGCATGTCTTAGAACCAAAAATTCATTTCACAGAGAGGCGGCCTTTGTCCCAGCAGTGGCAGTGGGAATATTATAGATTATGCTTACGCTTGTCAGTGAAAGACAGACAACTAAATCCAAACGGCGGCTGTCCTCAGCACATTGGACAGGATTTCTAGGTACAAGAAAACCCGAAATTAAAAGAGGTAGATACGGGACTTAGTCATAGCGCCTGGTCCTACTCAACTAAGTGATTGCCCGTAGTTGGCACTCAGTCGCGCACGGAACATAGTAGATCACACAGCTCAATAATTTCAGTTTGTTTTGTAATAAATACGCATCAAAATGACTTCTTGTGCAGCTAAACAGTGATTTAATAATACAAGAAAGAAAAATAAGACACAAGGGATTACCTACCACTCGTAAGTACAGTCAAAAATGTTAATTTGTTGAAAATTACAATAATATTTCAACGTTTGCTTCGCCATGTTTGTGAGAGCGAGATAGATATTAAAAACATTCGTGAAAGACACGATACGCACACAATGCGCGAGGTGCTAACGTGATTTCACTCGCACGTCAGCGCCGTCTCCTATCTCTATCCTTGTCTATCGGTAACTGTAGCTTTGCGACTGTGAGATGACACTGATCACAGATGTGTGAGTTTCGGTGCATGTAGTCGTGCGCCAAACCCAAGTTTACTGATTGCGATGTTAGCGCGTAACATATCTTCCTCCTTTTAATACATCAATGGATAGGTACATTATTTTTTACCCATCAGCCTTACAATGCATATCAGTACGTTACCAATACGTGCTACAATAATCTCTATGGAAGATCCTAAGAAACTCTACGTCATTCTGTCGAGACTCAGGTACTTAAGTATAATAACTTATTAAGCAAAGCCTACGTGTTATATTGAACACAAACGCAAGAAGAAGCAAAACAGGCATAAAATAACCGTAAATGAAATATTTATCTGATTGAAAATAAACTCAGATGGCAACAGAAACATTATTGGGCAAAAGTGAGCGGCGGAAATAATTCGTTTAGACAGTCAAAACAATAAGCCCAAACTTCTGGCGTACGGCTCCAAGAGTTATACCTAGCTATAAAATAGCGACCACCCCTGATTCGCACGGTTTTTACGACAAAACAAAAAGTCTGATTAATATTAATTTATATATTATATACACATTAAATAAACCTTCTGGAATAAATTATCAAACTAAATTATGGTGAAACTGTATCAAAATCCGTTTCGGAGTTTAGAAGAACCACGTGATGGCACAAACAGACACGAAAAGCGACTTATGGTACATTAAAAAAATGTAATATCGAAGAACTTCATATCTTAGCAGTTTGAAAACAAAATCCCGTGAACACGATGACCACATCTGTTAACACCCGGTTCTATATACGCTGAGCGCTGCAAACAGAAATAATCCTTACGATGTATATGAAGATATGAAGTTCTTCTATGGTACCATCGAAGAAGTTCAATCTATACATATGTGAATTTCTTTGATAGTACCTACAGATTTAGATACGTATTGCTAAGATATTTTACAGCTGTAAAGATTTTTATCAGCACTTTGCTCTTGAATAATGTAAGAATAACGATATTTCACGATTTTATATCGTATTTTCGGCAATGTTAAGGCGTAATTTTCATGACTTTGCATTGATGGATAAAAAAAATTACCCACAGAATATTCTCAAAGGACCAGTTCGTAATATTTAGACTTTAGGATACGTACTAAGAAGGCTATAACATAATATCGCAAGGAAACAAAAAAGTTAAACCTTCGGGCCTGATTTTTTCAACCCCAGATTATTTATTTTATCCAAGGAATATTTTTTGATTTATGACAGTTTTTCCATACAAAGCTGTCGTCGGCAATTTTATTCTACGGATAAAAGATATTCAACGTTGGGAAACCCATTTAGTTACAAATAATGTACCTAAGTACATGATTAGATATATCTTTGCTTCAAATACCTAGTCCTAAAGTCTTGATTTGATTTAGCACCTCTGAAGGTAGTTAGCTAACTTTTAATTATCAGGATCTCAATACTCGTAAATACGTTTAATTTTAGATACTAATTCCAGCATTTCACGGTGAGTGGAAGTCTTAATGTCTGTATCTGTATGCTTGGATTTATGTTAATATTTGTTTGACATTTCTTGGGACCCTAGGGTCCTGGACCTTTGGAGTGCGTACGAGGGGCCGAAGCCAACTCACAGAGACTTGTTAGGCGTGTTTAATGAAACGAGGCACCAACCTACGATTATCCCTGTACGCACTATGCACCCAAGGACAACCCCCGGTTGGTGCAGGACTATGGCAAGATATGGAAACAAAGACATTGGATTATGGGTTTGGGTTCCTAAGTGAACTGATTATCTAGAACTATGGAAAGACTATGGCCCCTGCCTGACCAATACGTTATATAAAATACACAGGTAAAATGGCAGGGGGTGACTTGCACACTCAATAATGGGCCCCCGAAAACGGTAGCTAGCACAAAGTGTCGTAGCGACAAGGGGGCATTATGTAAATTATTATTATTATTTATTTATATTTCAGAGAATATGATCCATTTCGTTGGTGAAATAATGCTTAAAACTATGTTACATAGTTCATATAAACGCATACAATGTTTGAAGAATGGACAGTCATAACCTGTCCGCTATCACACTCAGGATGATAATGTCTACTCAAACGCACTTTGCCCAGCAGTGACGTCACTTTCTATTAATGATAACATTACGAAGAATTTGTTTCGGGATCATGCACGCCTATAAATAAATTCAATATCCGAAAAAAGTCAAGCTTATTTTGATAAAATAATTCAGCACCTCTTATTTCTATTTCTACACAAAAATATTTTAGCTTCGAAATAAAATTATAAATCCACACACCACGGGCTCTCAAATATCTCTTTGCATCGTTAGCAGCGCTTTGAATCGCTGAAACCGGTGGAGGCGTCGAAAATATCTGGGCCGATATTTCTGAAGCGCCATCTAATCTCACCTTTGATTACTGACCGTTTCTCACTATTTTTACGACTCAATTCCCCCATTGGAGCGTGTTAAATTGTGGAGTCGCACTAAACCCTCGCTATTATTCGGTAACCTACTTGAATTAAAGGGTTTTATTAAATTTATAAGGGTACAGCTACCTGCTATTTTGAACATATCGGCGTTGAACAGGATTGGTTAATTTGGTTTATCGGCTTGATTTGGTCTTTGTGCTTTTGTACTTGAGATTTTTGTTGGAGCTGTTAATGAGTTTAGGGTTTGTGAAGGCTAAAATAAATCCTCTAAGCCTTGTTTATTGACTCTCGCCTTAGATAAGGAAAACAAATTGAATTAACTTTTCTGTAACGCATAACATATTTATTTCAGCATAAATTGCCTGATGTTTTCGACAAAACTGGGGCCAAATGTTTTCCAAATTGATTTATATATCAGTTAAAATGTTGTGACAGTTTGTGTGTAAAAACTGTTAGCACATCGTTTGTTACGAAGCTGGGACACTTACGAAAACATTGGGGAAATATTTTACAGGTCAGGAATGAATGGCCATCTTCAATGGCGCTCGCGTCGTGGTACACGTCATCAATCAGCCACCACACTTTTCAGATCCATTCAGCTCCCTGTTGTTAGTAATGAAAGTATAGATTCATCATGAGTGTGAGGAAAAATGTTGTGACACTTAAGTTTTTAAGGTTGAGTGTAGCTATTTTTTGGGGTTTTAAAATTATCACAATTTAATTTTTAGGTTGTACTTTTCTGAACATTTTGACAAGCTGTTTTAATTATAAACATAACATAACATCACGCCTGGTTTCCCCGAAGGGTTGGGCAGAGGTGTACCTGTAGTAGTTACACCCACATTTCGCCAGTTATGTTTAAGTCCCATGTAATAGGGGGCGAGCCTATTGCCATCAACCGGGCACAAATCCAGACTCCGGGCTGCTACTGAGCAATTCAAGATGGAAAAACCCAATAACACTTTGCCCGACCCGGGAATTGAACCCAAGACCTCATGCTCAGCAGTAGCGCTTGCGACCACTAGACCAACGAGGCAGTCAAAGATGGAGGCTGTTTTAATTATCTTATCTAATATTTCAAGTAGAACTAATTAGTAATTAAAATCATAACAAAAGCCTAACATAATTAAAGAAAAGCTGTAGTTTTACTGTAAATAAAACAAAACCATTATCTTTTACTTAAATCTTGGCTTCGTAAATCTTGGTGTTCATTTTTCTACCCCTGCCAATATTTGATGTAGGTTAATCCACAGGTAACTAGTCTCTAAAAGATGAGTATGGTGAAGCCATATTCATCTTGTCATCTTTCGACTATCTATCGTAGGAATACCTTTTTTGCCATGTTCAATTTGGTACTGTATGGCCAAAAACCTTCTGATAAAAACTAATTAACGAAAACAAGATTAGACAAGAAGATATAATTGCGAGAGACACCTACGTTACTCGAAGGTAATGAACTAATGAATATAAATGTGCCTACCTACCTTCGTATAATTTATGTTGCCTTATTTGGCATAGTAACTTGTAGTGACTTGTATAAGGAAAGAATCGTCTCGAAATAAATATTAAAGTAGGTACTCACATATAGAAGGAACATAATTTTACTGCCAAATTAATAACGAAACTCTTCAGTAGGTAATCACTGTTCAAAGAGTTCATCACAAAGATCTTTATTACTGTTCATTCAACCATAAACAACCTAATTGTTTCACAAATTGAATTCTCACAATCAAAATTTTGCAAATTCAGTTTCACCAGTTGGTACTAAATTTTCCATAAAATACGCAACTACTTCCTCAGAAATTCCTTTTGATGTCCCGAATCGTATCAACACACTCAATCATGTCCATCCGTTCCGTAATTAGGTATAGTGGACTACCAAAAGGTAAATGGTTTCCAAAGTAACTTGAATGGACCATTATTCGCGTTGAACAGGTCATCTATCACAGCGGGGGCTTTCAACGATCCATAATGAACGTAGACCTCCAGTAACCAGCGTGGCGTAAATACTTTTCGAAAAACAACTTGAAGGATTTAAGAGGAACTAGGAAGTTTGAAATCGATAGGTATCTACTTGAAATTTCATTAGCTTGTTTTGACCTTAAACTTGTAACGAAGTAGGTAATGTTTTTTGGTCGAGGATGACTGACGTTTTTGAATGAAAGATTTTGGAACGAAGATTCTTACAGCCAAGTGTAACATTTTGAACATCACGACACTTTTGTTTTTCATTTAGTTACTCAATTCAAAATATTTATTTCAAATAAACGTCAGAAGCAAGGTGCACGGTTCCAATTGGTCGATTCCTATGGAGAAGAGCCGGCAAGAAACTCCACGGTTACTCCTTTAAAAATAATTGACCTTTAAAATATTTTCAAA
Source organism: Xanthia togata (assembly GCA_963853775.1). Lineage (NCBI taxonomy): Eukaryota > Metazoa > Arthropoda > Insecta > Lepidoptera > Noctuidae > Xanthia > Xanthia togata. The sequence goes on from OY970807.1 coordinate 10,237,864, forward strand.
TAACGGTGATCATTTGTATGGAGGACAGTGTAGGTCTTTCAAGAAGTACTTGTTAAAAGTACCAGGTACTCAACAAAATAGAAGATGGTTAACAAATCTACTGTCCACTAAGCCTACAGCGTTCTCACATTCACAAATAATAAAGAATCTTAATATATTCTGCACACTTGGCTGTAACATTTTGAACATCACGACCATTTTTTTTTTCATTTAGTTACTCAATTCAAAATATTTATTTCAGATAAACATCAGAAGCAAGGTGCACTGTTCCAATTGGTCGATTCCTATGGAGAAGAGCCGGCAAGAAACTCCACGGTTACTCCCTTATAAATAATTGGTCTTTAATATATTTTCAAATAACGGTGATAATTTGTATGGAGGACGGTGTAGGTCTTTCAAGAAGTACTTGTTAAAAGTACCAGGTACTCAACAAAATAGAAGATGGTTAACAAATCTACTGTCCACTAAGCCTACAGCGTTCTCACATTCACAAATAATAAAGAATCTTAATATATTCTGCACACTTGGCTGTAACATTTTGAACATCACGACCATTTTTTTTTTCATTTAGTTACTCAATTCAAAATATTTATTTCAGATAAACATCAGAAGCAAGGTGCACTGTTCCAATTGGTCGATTCCTATGGAGAAGAGCCGGCAAGAAACTCCACGGTTACTCCCTTATAAATAATTGGTCTTTAATATATTTTCAAATAACGGTGATAATTTGTATGGAGGACGGTGTAGGTCTTTCAAGAAGTACTTGTTAAAAGTACCAGGTACTTAACAAAATAGAAGATGGTTAGCAAATCTACTGTCCACTGAGCCTACAGCGTTCTCACATTCACAAATAAAAAATAATCTTAAGATAAATAAATTAATAAAAATAAAAACTGTATCAAATCGAAATAATTATCATGTCCTCTCAAGCGTTGTCATTTTTTATTTCATTGTGCCTGTTATTTATTTAACACATAATACAGCATACAAGGGACTTCATTCCAACCGGGTATCCCGCGAGATCTCTCGACTTTTGGATGTGAAACATCTATTGGCGTACCTTGGGGGTAAGATCGAATCGTATGGATTTTAGGCAAACGGCATGACGCTCTCTTATGCCGTCATGTCCCCCGCTCTCCGCCATATTTCACATCTGGCGGGCGTCCCGTGATGGGCACATTTTTTAGCACAGTCGTATTGGCGTCCTGGAGATAACATACCAAAATTATGCTAGTCGGAAATAAGTAGGGTAGCAAAACAACAGTCGGGATGTGTACCAGATAAGTAAATAATTGTGTTGTGTTACGATCGTATTCTACACGCGTTTGATCATGCGAACGACACTACAACTGTTGTTATTTGCAAGATTGTGCCTATTAGGACCACAAGAACCGTCGAAATTTCCATTGAAGGATTATCTCATGGGATATTTGTATCAGAAATATATTATATAAAGGAATTACCAACTATAATTATTGTAATTCGAGTTACTTGATCCATTTAAGCTCCTAATGATTAAATTCGAAATCGAACTTTGTCTATAAATATTGGTTTGCCCCAACCGTAATTGTGATTGCCAATTTAAAATGGAGTTTAGAAAATTCGATAAGGTTTGCCGCACGGTAGTTAAACTTATTTTCCATGTGATCTCGATCGATAATGGCACCCTAACGTTTATCCATTGTGTTTTCAATGAGATTCTCTATTTCGATACCGTTTACTTGGTATAAATTTATTCAAATTGCCAGGCCTAACCCAGATTTTAATCAAAAGATAAATTCAGATAGTGTAAACAAAATAAAATATAAACAAGTAAATGGCGTCGTAAGCCGCGACGAAAATGTTTCTCGGGCAAATAATAAACATTCAGAACATAAATATTGTATCCTATAGAGAACAGGAACTCAGCTAAAAACCCAATTTTTAATTAATTGAAAGCTTGTTTTTATCATGAAAAGAAAAGGGAAAGGATACATTTTTATTTTGTGCAGTAGTGTTTTCGCAAAACGGAACGGGATTCCCGAAAGACCAATGGTACAAAATCAATACAACACACCAAGCCGCAAGGCAAAAGAAAATCGCATTCGATCCCCCTTGATGGTAAACCGTAGGACTGAGGGGAGCTTCAAACAAATTGTTTCATTCTTTTGATGTTATTTTTTGCGAACAAAAACATGTTTGTCATCAGTTCGTAAGAACATTCTAAAATAATGGAGCCGTCGCCTCAAACAGCCGGTCGATTCTGTAAAAATCTCACCGTGAATACTTAGGTGAAGTGAGTTTGGTTTTGCTTGGAATTGACACTATTGACAGCTCACTCCACGCTCACTTCACCGAAGTTTTCACGGTGAGATGGTTACAGAATAGCACTGCAGGTATCGAAGTGTCGATTATGTTGTATATAGTTACGCTTCAAGCGACACTCTTGGTATTTCGTGCGGAGGCTTATTCTCATCTGGATTTGTATGTTCAATCTCATTTGTGACTTTAATTATACAGTACTTAAGACACTCAAAGTATCTAATATCTTTATGAATAACCGAAGCTTGCAGGCTACCTAGGAGATTGGTTGATACATCTCAAAAACCATTTTTTTTTGGGGTTGGAAAAGAGAGTTTTAGAGGCGGGATCGTTTGTAAATTTAGATTTTCATAAAGACCAGATTCTAACTGATATATATCTTGATGTTACGTACTTTCCTATGACATATTGATTTAAATTTATGTAAAAATAACAAATTACATTTGTAATTCAGGACCTTCCTCCCTCCCACAGACACCTTTATCTATTCAAGATTGTGTAACAAGTGCCTGTAATAAGATGTCGAGATAAATAAAGAATTATGATTAGAATAGAATAGAATAGAAAACATTTATTCGACACAGACACAACACAACAGCAACAAACACATAAAAAAGAGAACAAAAAACATAACAATAAAATTGCAGAAAAATTTTGCTGAGCGTGTCAATACAAGCATGTACTTAACTACCTCGATAATATTATGTGAGTAGGTAGGTATTCCGACCGTTTTCCGGTCAGCTTATGAGGATTTAAAAGACAAAAGTTTCACAACCGATTTAACCTATCAGTTCCTTAATTGGGTTATGGAGCTGAAAAGTGGGATAGTCACTCCAAACTGAACTAATCTCTTTCTGACGTTATTTCAGCGAGCTACTCATTAGGCTGCCTCGGCCATTGTTCCTGTTTTGTCATTCTTTGTTGTTGCACTTCAGCCGGGCTTTGAACTAATGCTTCCAAATCTACCTGTTTATGTGGGACTTCCTGATTTATTGTTTGTGGGTCACGTTGACTGAAATTAAGGACAAAGTCCTTTAGATATACCTATCTACAAATAGGGATATGACTGCGTTAAGTTTCAATACATAACATAATAGAACATCACGCGTTTATTCCCCGAAGGGTTGGCAGAGAGTACATAAAATAGGGATCTACGTACTTAGTGTAGATTGGAACAAATTCCTATTATTTTAAGTGAGACCCTTTTGCTGAAATTCATTTAAATAAACTTTATCACTAAGTAATCCTCAAAATAAATTCCTATGCCATAATAGGGATCATGATTGATTCGTGCATAGGCAGTTTCAGTAAAATAAGTTAAAAGGTATCTAGCCTACAAGTAGGTATTTTAGCAGATACATTTTATATTAATTTGGTTATTGCCAAACAAAAAATTTGCAATTCAAAAATAGTGCACTTTGTTAGCACTTCAAACTAATTACCCACCGAAATATTCGGATCCCGCGGATATATAAGCCGCATAAAGTCAAGCAATTAGCTTTATTAATGTTAAAACGCTCTGAGGCCAATTACATGAAATTAAAAGTGTTGGGTTTGGCTTTTATAGTACCTAAGGTATGTTGAGTATTTCTAGAAAGCCAGAAATCAACCCACTAATAAGCTTCCTATACTTTTTGATGAAGGTCCATTTAAATAGCCTTTACAAGTGGCGTATGTTGCTAATTTTACGTCCGATGCTTGCCAGTCAACCCTGATTGTTGACTTGACATTTTTTTCAGGATGACTTATTTCTTATTTACTTCGTTCCTTTATGAATGAAGAATTTAATTTAAGGTTCATCTATTAAGAATTACCATACTTAATAATATTAAATTCTGAATGTTGATAGGTTCGCGTTCTATCTAATAAATGCAGACAATTATCACCACTCAGAATTTATACAACCCAAAAACGTAATTCCACCAAACCAATTTTCGCTCTCGAGCCTCAGCAATCACTGGCTCCAAAATCGCCTGTCAATAACCGAAAGAAGCCATATTATCCGAATCCCATTTTCAATATGAATTCTGGTCGCACTAACCCGGACGTACGAGGTCAGTAAAGCGGGCCGTTATCCAGAATGGACTGTTGTTAGTACGCGACAATGAGAGCGATATATCAGCTTGTGGAGTCCATATTCGTGTAATGAACACAGCGATCACTGCGAGACAGATGAAACGTCTACCATCAGACGTTAATTCCCTCATCAACGGAGTAAATGAGCGGTGGAAGTGATACAACCTCGTCTGTGTATCAGGTATTGGTGTAAGGTGAATGGGCTTAAGGTGGAAATAAAGGCCAAATTCTGCGTCAATTGGAATCGAAAGTTTATGGGTTTTAGTATTTTTGATATATTGACTGACTGAAGTCAGTACTTACAATACGGCCAAAATAACTTGGCACTTCCGAACTTCGCGCAGATGGCTGCACAGTAACATTTTTTAGGAACCAATTGGTGACATGAGGCGAGTTTGAGTGAGAGGACATGCGCGAGAGTTCGTAGTGCCTATGTTCAGACCTGCCAAGTTATGTCGGCTAAATTATACAATGTACTATCGAAGAACTTCATATCTAAGCAGTTTTAAAACAAAATCCCGGGAACACGGTGACCTCATCTGTTACCGCCACGGTTCTATATTGGGCGAGCGCAGCAAGCAGAAATAGTCCTTACGGTGCATAGATATGAACATCTTCGATGGTACAGGGCTTGATGATAGGCATGGTTACGAAAAAAAACACTCTTTAGTCAGAGTCGTCTAATCACCAAACACCGGGTTGATTAATTGTAAAACTCCTCCTTCTATAACATGATCCAGACGAAACTTTGCTAGCAGCAAATAAAATCTTTAGAAGTGACGAATTTGCTTATTATCTACATCGTTGCCATTTTGAGCGTTACACGAGTACTAATAAAGTACCATCAACTTCAAATACTCGTTGGCAGTCATTCATTCTAAACAAAAATCAAGAAGAATTTCGAGTAAAAACAAACAGAAGTTATACGCAGTTTACAAGTACTAAGTCTAAAATCCTGGAAGTTAATTTTAGAATACAGATCTAAATAAGGAGCTCCACTTTAGCCTATCTCCTAAGAGGTAAACAGTTCCATAGCACTAGTGTGTGTAGTGTGTGACCTACACTCGTAAAGGTTTATGAAGATGTTGTGTTAAATGTGGCTGAACGGAAGCTTAAGAGGCCAGTTCTGTTACTAAGAGAGTAATTGCCGTAGCCTTTCTATTCCAGAGTGGTAAGGCGAGGGAGGGTGTCTATCTATGTCTGCTATTGTTACGTACTAAAGTTAATTGAAATAAATAAGTGTATCCATGATTATGCTACAGATAAGAAATGGCAATATGGTACTAAAACGGTTTAAGAAAGTAATTGATTGCGTAGTAATAAAACCAATAAAATAATTAGGAAAACCTTTACACAGCAGTAGGAATTTAGATTAGATACTGTTTTTCCTACGATGTTATCCTTCACTGGAAGTAGCTAGTATGTAAGATGTACTTATATAAATCCTTTCTATCCTATCCTATTATAAATGCAAAAGTAAGTTTTCTTGTTTGTTACACTTTCACGCTAAAACAGCTGAACGGATTTGGATGAAATTTGGCACATGAATAAACCATAATCTAGGTTAGGATAAAATGTACTTTATAACCCAATATTCCCACGTTATCAAGACTTATGCGGGTGAAACCGCGGTGCGCAGCTAGTTATACATATTTGTGAAACTGACTGCCTCGTTGGTCTAGTGGTCCCAAGCGCTACTGCTGAGCATGACGTCCTAGATTGGATTCCCGGGACGGGCAAATTGTTATTGGGTTTTTCCATATGGAATTTCTCAGTAGCAACCCGGGGTCTGGATTTGTGCCCGGTTGATGGCAATATGCTAGAACCCTATTACATGGGACTTGAAAAACATAACTGGTGAAATGTGGTACATCTTCGATATCTTCTACCCTTCGGTATTCACCGAAGGGTTAAGCAGAGATGGCGTGATATTATGTTATGTTGTGAAACTTCAGAATTGGGACATGAATATTTAAAAATTATGGAGAATCATCAGTTTAATTATGTCAGTAATTAACTGAAACGATGTTAACATGATTACAATCTGTGAGACGTCATATTTGGAAACATATACTTTAAAGTATATCTTTATCTATGAATTCATTTTTATTCACATAATGTGGAACTTGTCCGTATCTCGATATCCTAACTATAATATTATAAATGCGAAAATGAGTTTGTTTATTTATTTCTTCGTAATGCTGCGGCTGCATCAGCGTCTATCGTGACGAAGATTCGCACAGTGATACGATACACGCTAATGAGACCAACCATTATCGGCTATCTTCGTGATAGTTCGGGCTGCGTAGCACTTGTCGCCCGGGTGACGGTACATAATAAACGTGGCGAAGCCGCTAATGTGACCATCGCATTAGCGTGATAACTTTTTAGCGAGCAAAACATACGAAGCTTCGGTACGCATTGTTTTGTCACAATAGACGCAGATGCGGCCGCAGCATTACGCTTTCACGCTAAAACGACTGAACAGATTAGGATGAAATTTGGCACATAGGTAGAACAATGACCTGTAGAAGGACATAGGATATATTTTATCCCGATATTCCCACGGAATTGAGACTTATGTGGGTGAAACCACGGGGCGCAGTTAGTTCTTCATAAAATAATATTCTCCAAGATATAACGCTAGGTTTTTTTGACAATAAAACTTATGTGTGATGTGATGTGTAATGAACCAAATTTCCTCCGATAGTATTAGTATATAATGGTTCTACCCACGCTTTCTCGTAAAAAAGGTTTCTTATTTTGAGCAAACTACGTCTCTGGAGTCTTTGTCATCTTTTCAACATTTATGAACATTTATAAATCTCGGATTGTCATATAAAGGATAAGTGATTGATCACTAATCTTTTATTTTCATCGATTTCACGACTATAAATCAATTCCGTTCTAAAAAGAATCTAACAGCAACATCAGGTCGATGATGAAATTACTAAGGTCTTATTCCCAGTTGCCTTTCATCATTACTGATATTATTTTCTGAAGACAAGAAATCGGGAGGAAAAGTCGGAAGCTGACGTGAAACACCCGGTTGGAACCAAGTTCCTTTCAATGTATATTATGAACTAGCCTCTGCCCGAGCCTATAACCTTCCTCAAGAATAGGGCTATCCACTGCTAAAATATTTTTCAAATCCGACTAGCAGTTCCGGAGATTGATTGTATGTATTTATCTATAGTAAGTATAGATTAATACAGAGCCATCTAGTATAAGTTTTTGGAATGAATGAAATGCACCGATCCCAGCGTAGTTGAACCAGACTCGATAAATCAAATGAACCCCAAGATTTGCACTAGCCCCTGAAGCCTTATGTTTCATGGGGCTTCAGAGGCCATTGTATATCAAGGAGAAAACCGGGTGGCGCGATAATGGTAAGGAAGACGAGCCCTTAGGATTTGCAAGGATTTGCGCGCGTACCGGATATGCATACTAGAGTAGGCAATAGAATAGTGGAGATTCCGTTGAAATTAATCTATAGACGGACATCTAGTATAAGTTTTTAGAAGCTAAAAACTAATAGTAGATGGCTCTGTATTACAAAAAAAAAAACATTGAGATTTGAAACTTGAGACCTTGAAACTGACTTTTTCGTTACGTGACAATTTCTACCGCAAGACATGTTAATAGAACTACGTTCAAAAAATCGTTCAAGTAAAACCTCTTTCATTTACAAATCAGGAACAACTAACTATTTACCTACCTTTAAGTAAATGAATTAGACAGCCGAGTCTCCGTGGAAAATGTGGAACCTTTAAAAACTGAGCTTATTTCCTCGAACGATCCCTAAATGACCACTTAGCTAATTACCCCATCAGTTTTGTTGCACTACCAGCAAACACGATAAGAAGTAAAGGAAAAATAAAAGTCTTGTTTCATGTTATAATAAATATAACAGGATCATTCTGGTAATAAATCGATTGAAATAAAGTTTTAAATACTCTATAGTCAAAGTGAAATCGTTTATTTCAAATAGAAAAGGTACTTTTTCACGTCAACGAAACAAATTTTATTCTAGTTGCCCCTTCCAAAAGGTTTTTTTCTAATTCACAACGTGGAAGTTCTTGGCCTGCATCTCACCTGATGTTAAGTGATGATCAGACCGAAGCAGGAAGCGAGCTTCACCCAAAATCCTCAACATTGTTTTTATGGCATCTGACTTAGATAAGATGGTGGTAGCTAGCCAGGCGGACTTAGAACAAGCCCTACCACCAACCGAACTGGTAGAGTAAACCAACCTACCAAGAACCGGTAGTTTCGTATGGAGAAGAATGGCCAAGAAACTCCACCGTTACTCTTTTATAATGTTTTACAATATTTTGTATACATTGAAATGAAATGAAATTGTTTATTCTGTAAATAAGAATATATTGGAATCACTTTTACACGACATCACAAAAAAAAAAAAAAAAAACTAGCTAGATGAGTTCGGCGTTTCCTATCTGACTACTCTGAGAAGAAAGACCGAAACAAACTCAGAGGTCACAGTCTCTTTTAAAGTCCAGACATAATCTTGGTCAGGCCATATGAGGACCATGAAGATTAGTCTGAAATGGTCTTTTGAGAAAAGAACCACATAGATTTGAGTGGACCTGTCCTGTCAGTGCAATCATTTGTCAGTAACCGTGGAGCTCAACTCAGAACTTAAGGAGCTCAACTCGACGAACAATACCAAAGAAAGGACATTTGGGTAGGCCGCATAAACTACTCAAACTGCCAGACCATCATTAAAACTAACTGAGAAAGAAAAAAAAAAATCCACATAGTCCTCATATTCACAAAGTAGGGTATATTTTGATGATTTTACTGAATAATGGGGTATGTATAATGTAATTTTTTATCACGAGGCTTAGCAGAGCGAGCAGCTCAATCCCAAGCTTTTTTATCTTCTAAATAATCTAACATTTTATAGTATCTTCTTTTACAAAGTTTGGATTTAATACAGCTTTTAAATCGTTTAATTTGTAAGTTTCGTATGGCGATGGGAAGTTTGTTGTAAAAGCGTATACATTGACCCATGAACCAGTTGCCTACTCTGTGGAGACGAGTGCGATACACAGCAAGTTTGTGTTTATTCCTGGTATTTATACTATGAATATCGGAAATCTTCTTAAAATTTGATATATTTTTGTGTCCATATAATAGGTTTTCAAAAATATATTGTGAGGCTACAGTCAGAATATTTATTTCTTTGAATTTTTCTCGAGGGGAATCCCTCGAACCTAGGTTGTAAATGGCTCGAACAGCCCTTTTCTGCAGATCAAAGATAGTATTAATGTCCGAACAGGTTCCCCAGAGAAGAATTCCATATGTCATAGTGTCTACGTCAGTTATCCGTCTATTTTTTAACAGCATATGCAGCCGAATTTAGCCTTCCTGACAATGTTTCTATGAATAGTCATTGTAATTTACCGTCAATAGTGATTTCAAGAAAAACTGTCGACTCAACAGGTTCCAGCTCCATTCCATTTACTTTAACATTGGTAGTTAGCTGCCTGACATTTGGCGTTGAAAATTTAATGAGTTTAGTCTTTTTTTCATTCAAGAGAAGATTATTTACATTAAACCAATGCACAACTTTAGAGAGCGTTCACTTGTTTAATGTTGACTAACTGACGTTTGATTTAAAAAAGGAAGTGTCTTCTGCGAATAATACGATCTTGTGATTATCCCTTTTGTGGTGAGGTAAGTCATTAATATAAATTAAAAACAAGAAAGGACCTAGAATTGAACCCTGAGTAACGCCCATGATGACCGCAGATCCTGCAGATCTCTTGCCATTAACATTGACCCTCTGAAATCTGTTGTTCAGATAAGAAGTCAGAAGGTCGACAGCCCTGTCCCTCATACCATAGTGGTACAGTCTCCTGATGAGTGTGTCATGATATACGCAATCATTTCAATATATTATTATAATTATATGAGATGCACTTAGAATAAAATTACTATACTACAATAGGTTAAATAATGATAAATGAAGCAATGACAGATAAATTAATTATGTGTAGGTACATGGTGCTCACATACTTATTTACAAACATTGGAAAAGTAGACGATTTTCCCAACAAATTATAAGTCAGTGTGTGATTTAAAGTGCCTAATACTTTAGAGTATTAGGCACTTTAAATCACATAAGTCAGGCTCTCATAAGTCAGGCACCAGAGTGTGGAGTTGTGGAAGACTTACATCACTTATTGATGGACTGTCTTCGATACGAGTCTGATAGAAATGATGTGTTTGGGGTCTTGATGTTGAACCGACTTGATTTAGGCACATTTATAGAATTCTGTCTCAACCAAATGGTGATGATGCAGGGACACGGCCTCCTCTCCATTAGAGGGAGTGGGCTATAATCCACCACGCGTGCCCAGTGCGGATTGCTAGATGTCACATGTCTTCGAATTTTTAGTTCTAGGACATTCCGGTTTCCTCACGATGTTTTCCTTCACCGTTTTGAGAGCAGTGGTGATGAAATAAATTACACAAAATAATGCGCCTGTCTGGGTTCGAACCCACGACTTACTGTTCGTAAGTTGGGGGAGAAACAGACTATTTTCATTACCAGATTAATACGAAGTCATGAAAGGTTGTAATAAGAATTTCCTTTTGAAGGTCAATTTATTTTCACAGTGTTTGTCTGGTAAACAAACTAACTGTTTATTAAAATAACAAGAATTGTTTTTCAGTCTTCAAATACGCTGAATACAAAAAAAAAAAACTATTTTATATTTAACATGTAATAGAACTCTTGATTAAAGTATATGATTACGTTGAATTGGGACTATTAATTTCACAGAATTTCAATTAGGTAGGATTTTAATCAACAGTTAGTCAAAACTAAATTGAAAGGATTCATCTGGAAAACTACATATATAATTAATTGGTTATTGCTTTTCTGAGCTTTGTTAAATCTATTTCTCGGGGATCTGTAGTAACTTTGCCTAAACCAAACTTTGATTACAGTTTGTCTGTTTGTTTGAAAAACTTAAGTTGAAATTATGTATACTGTTTTCAAATAAATCAGCAGATTCAAATGAAAAGATTTAAAAAAAACACAAGCTGTCTCGGAAACATTTTTTAAATAATAGTTCATGTAGATGTCCACGGTAGCCTTTTTTTAAGTCAAAATATAGAACGTATTACTCTTAGGTAATTTCGTTCCGAAAAAAAGAACATTACAGTAAATAATTAAAAATAAAATATGTAAAAAGAATTTGACAAAGGTATTCTAAAAAAATATTTTTTTAGATTGAACATAAACATCTTGTAACACTGAGTCAAGAGTTAATGAACTGCCAAAAAAATAAAATGTTTTTTTTAGCAACTGAAACACAAAAAAATATTAAAGAAAAAGACCTTTTTATGCTTTAATAAGTCGTCTTAAGATGTCATGAACACGGACTGTTCCTAAATGTAAACTTTACAGCAGGTTGAAAATACTATGTACTCAAGTGATTTTAGAAAGAGGTCGCTTAGCATTTTATTATTTTGTGGGCATCTCCGCATGCACGAGACTGCTATGTGGCAATTGATATGCAAATCTAAAGTGTCTAACCACCATGCTCGTGCAAATATTTTTCATTACTACAAGGACTACATTTTTGTTAAATCGTTTGAGCATGAAAAGATTCAAACATAAAGCATATAGTTCAATTAAAGCATTTACAGGCACAAATTAACTGTCAAGGAGTCGATCAGTTAGTTTGTCAGAAAGTTGAAGCTAGTTGCCTGTTCTAAACCGTAGATATCTAACGAGAAGAACGGGCAAGAAATTTCAGGGACAATTTTCAAAATAAAGATATACAAAACCTGGGTATATATTCTTGTTGCTTTTGTGGGTTTATGTGAGAAAAAATAATCTTAAAGAATCTTTTCCATCCAAGGTGTGGTGTGGTGTGGGTGTTTTCTAATAGGTACCTAGGAGTTTACCATCATTGGCATCAGTCTTTCTGCTGTCCAATATCGCATTGGAACTGCCCTTTTGAACAACATGACTGCTACTCGTATAATGAACTTTACTGCGTTGGGAATACTGCCATAACAACCATGCGGAAAAGATGTCAGGGAGTTCGGCAAACATTCACGAGAATCGTATGGCCTATACACAAACCTTCTACGTTTTTTACGTAGTTGAGTAGCACTCAGTGGTAAAGGCTTTCATTTTGACAGTTCATCAACATTCACTTTGTTGAACAGACGAATTCTTCTAACCTATAAACCAATGTATTAGCAATTTCCATAAAAATCTTTCGGATTGTGATTGAAAGAGTGATACGCAACTAGAGTGCTGGTCTTTGCAGTACCATACCATAACGTACAGTTCAAGTTCTTACCTACAAAATGTTATGAAATACATAAATGTGGTTACAATACTTGCACGGAGCGAACACACATTACCGCGAAGTCACGAGTTTTAACGAGAGATTAGTTAATGTTTTGCACGTCTCAGGAAAATTGTATGCTTGGATAAATGTATACAATCACATACGTACATAGCTGCACCTTCGTGTTTGAGCGAAACAATCACTGTTCAAATATGGAATCTAGTTTAAGTTTTAACTATTTATCTACATGAACCGCCTCTGGGGTCTAGACCACTGTCTCAGACCCAGAGGTCCCGAGTTCGATTCCCAGTGGGGGAACATTTTTTGCTCGGATTGGTTGGTGATATGGCTTGTTCTAAGTCTGCCTGGCTAGCTACCACCATCTTGTCTAAGTCTGTCGCCATAACAATAATGTTTACAGCATTGTTTTGTTTTGGCAGTTAGAGTTAAGATAGCCAGTTCCTCTGTGATTGAGGGTTCCGGGTTAAGCTTTCCGCCAGCCTGATCATCACTTACCATCAGGTGAGATGCAGGCCAAGAGCTTCCCCATGGTGGTCAAATAATAAATAAATAATAAAGGATTATGCTTTAGCATAGCGACGGTAATATTGATGATAAAGACTGAACGCTTGCTAGTTTTTTTGCCCACCCCACCAGTGCTGTTGAAACGTATGTATACTAGTGCGCCCCGGTTTCACCCGCATAAGTCTCGATCCCGTGGGAATATCTGGATAAAATACCATTCAGCCATTTTAGCGTGAATGCGTAACAAACAAACAAATTCACTCTCGTATTTATAATACTATACTAGTTAGGATTTAACAAAAAACTAAATATGGTAATACACATCAGATGGTACACCACTGACTACCTGCACTATTGTCTCTCCTGTTACCTTTAATCCATCCAAAGGTTGTCTGTAAAAGATCGCTTTAAGCGATAAGACCGCCCATTGTGTCACCCTATGTAAAATTTCTAAATTTATGTCTATATTTTTTATGGTGTACAATAAAGAGTATTCTAACTATTTATCTATCTATGGAAATCACCATAAACCTTCAAAATAATTAAACAATGAGTTCTTTCGGGTGCCAAAATGAATTTAATTCTGGCGTTATTTTTGCTTAGTTAAAGCCAAGTAATTACTTTAATCTTTCACGTTTGTCCCTCGCAATAAAAAACAACTGCTAATTAAAAATCATGATTAGGGAAAATTGTTACCCTTAAACCAAAAGGGACTAATAACAATAAATAATATTGTGACGAGTTTATTAACAATTTCGTTGATACGACATTGGGTCCCCAGTATGGGGTAATGACGTAATCAAATTGTAGCCTGCACATCTGATGTACCCCAGAGGGCAAAACACACGGTTACCCCCTGCTAATGGTTTCGAGACATAGAATTAGAATAAATAGAAGCGAATCTCCCGATTCAAACGCATTAATTTATCTGGCATAGCCTATACCAGCTCACATTATCGTAAGATACGTTCAACACAGTCAGGATTGTATTATTGCTTAATGGCGAACATTACACGTTGTGCCTGTAGAAGATATTACATAATAAATACCTAAAGTATATTCAAATCCTTGATTTCAATTAATGTCATTTCCACGTAAACTAATATTAACTTTAAGGTATGCTAGTGTAAACAAGTAGCTTCATCTTTTTGACTTATTCACTACTTGACAATTCAAAAGTGCATGTATTTGGTTTATTTTTAATAATATTTTAGTTTGAGTTTAGTTTAAAATAAGTTGATTTTATAATGACTAGTAGGTTCGATTGAAAAAATAATATGCTTAAGTTGAAAACTGAACCTTATCGGTAGGTTTTTTTTTTTTAATTACACATTTCACACAAAGTCTGCGTTCGCAATTATCAAAAGTTTTAAACAAATATAACATTTTTGATGATTGCGAACGCAGAATTTCGTTTCTACTCAGATTTCTCGCTCCATGTTTTGAAATAGTGTTGGGGTGTTGCAGGGTGATTTACGCGCTAAACGGATTGGCTGTTGAGCCGAAGATTTGCTGTATCGATGGACTTTGCACCCTTGAAGGGGCAAATAGGGGCTGCCCCTGCTTCGTGTTTTTTAATTGCATCTGTAGTCTATTAGGTTTTCTATGAATGATGTAACATCATAATCATAATCATCATAAGGCATAGAAGGCGAGGCTGTCTATTGATGTTGAATGGATGATAGCTTGGAGAAATCACCCAGTTTCTGAATTGACATTTAGAGGCATGAGGAAAAGGGTGTAAAGTTCACTCATGCACCATAGAAAAGAGAGGATCCTCCGACCAGACGGGTGTTGTGTCTGGCGGGCCGACTGCCCGACTGTTGATGTCGGATAGTCTTATATAATTATGTCGTTCGCGCGGTAAACTCTAATTGCGTGATGCAGGATTTGTGTGACGTCACGTCTTTGATGCGTAGTTCGTATGTGGCGGTGTAACCGCTACATCACTCCCCTCCGGAGACCGGAGGTCGATAGTGGGCTGAGTCATGTATCTTGCGATGCTTCACAGTGCCAAGCTAAGGTTCCAGTGAGTCGGAACCGGGTGCCGCACAGTTCACGGTGAGTCGGAACTGTCTGCGGTGATTGCGGTGATTGTGTTGATTGAGGTGATTGCGGTGATTGCGCTGATTGAGATGATTGCGGTGATTCCCCAGTGAGTCGGGGTGATGAGGCTGAGGGTGATGACCAGGAATGCGCGTTCGCTGCATGCTGGTGGTCAGAATTCCCGTTGAAGCCGAGGGTGCTGGCTGGCTGTGTGACTCACCTCACGAAAGCTTGCGGGAGTGATGATGATGACGTCACGCTGAAGTAGTTGCACGAAGGCTGCGTTGACGGTCATACTCGGGGTCACCAATTTAGAGGAATGAGGAACAGGGTGTAAAATTCACTCATCCACCATAGAAAAGGGAGAATCTTCCGACCAGGCGGGTGTTGTATCTGGCGGGCCGACTGCCCGATTGTTGATGTCGGATAGTCTTATATATTATTATGTCGTTCGCGCGGTAAACTCTAATTGCGTGATGCAGGATTTGTGTGACGTCATGTCTTTGATGCGTAGTTCGTATGTGGCGGTGTAACCGCTACAGACACTTCAAAGTTGAGAAATTGGCAAACTCTACTTTAGCATTAGATACTTAAAGTGACTACTTCAATGAAACCCGCAAAATTCAAAATTTCTTACGTTAAATACACAGAAATTTTGAATTTCGCGGGCTTTCACCTTAAGTACTGCTAAACTCGAGTTTGTAAGTAATTATTTTATTTCAGATTAGTTACCATCTGACAAATGCACTTTTCCCGACCCGGGAATCGACCCCAGGACCTCTCGCTCAATAGTGGCACTTGCGACCACTAGACCAACGGGTTAATTGGGTCAGAAATTTCTTAGTAACAGCCCGGAGTTTTGAAGTTAGCGGTGTGATATCCCCGTACCTCGGAAAGCAAGTTAAGCCGTTGGCCCTTCGCCTAATATCTCTCCAGTTATGTCGGATTGCTGTCCGATCGGACTACGAGAGTGAGGGAAGAGAGAGTGCACCTGTGGCTGCGCACTCATTTGGGCACTATAATATCTCCGGCGCCGAAGTTTAGGCTCCCTTGGTTAGCACGTTAATCCATTGGTCCCGGCTGTCATTGGTGGATCTTTGACAGTCGTTATGAGTTCTCAGAAGCCCGAAAGTCTGACGAACAGTATTCTTACCAAGGGGTATCATATTACCTAGTTACTGAGTTGTGGAGGTCAGATGGGCAGTCACTCCATGTCAAATACTGGTATTCAGCTGCATCCAGTTAGACTGGAAGCCGATCCCAATGTGGTTGAGAAAAGGCTAGGCAGATTGATTTTGACAAGAAACTACAGCAATACTATAATAATATTACACATTTGGTTAGATAATAGGTAGGTATGGTTTGTTTCGATCGAAACATGGGCTGTACTTGCAGTCTCTTCAACGGTGCCTGATCAACTATCGTTACTATCGAGGTCACGCTAAAGTGTCTGTACGAAAACGTCACTATGTCAGTCTGACTCTGGGACCAGACCTCGAAACCTATCCTTCTGCAGCAAGGTGTGAGACAGGGAGACATTATCTCTCTGAAACTGGTCACCACTGTACTGGAGGATGTCTTCAAGGTATATCACTAACCTTCGGTTTGCCGACGACATATTATAGTTGTCATGGCTGAGACCATGAAGGACCTCAGTAGAGCCTCCGAACGAGTGGGTCTTGAAATGAACATGGACAGACAAAGATCATATCAAATGCCCATGTAACACCCAATCTCATGAAGATCGGAGAAGCTACGCTCAAAGTTGTGGACGACCTAAGACAAACGGTCCAGCTAGGTACGTCCAACTTCGAAAAAGAGGTCAATCGTCGAATCCGACTCGGCTGGGCAGCGTTTGGGAAGCTACACAATATTTTCTCGTCCCACATACCGTAGTGCCTCAAGACGAAAGTCTTTGACCAGTGCGTGTTGCCAGTGATGACTTATAGCACTGAAACGTAGTCGCTAACAATGAGCTTTATCAGAAGGCTAAAAGTCACCCAAAGGGCAATGGAGAGGTCTATGCTTGGAGTTTCCCTACGTGATTGAATCAGAAATTAGGAGATCCGCCAAGTTAACTGAGCCCGAAGAATTGACAAACTTAAGTGGCAATGGGCAGGGCACATTGCTCACTGAACAGATGATCGATGGGGCCGAAATGTTTTGGAGTGGCGACCGCGTACCGGAAGACGTACCGTTGGAAGGCCTTCGATAAGATGGACTGATGACCTTGTGAAGGCCGCAGGAATCCGCTGGATGCGGAAAGCACAGAATCGGTCAAAGTGGCGGTGCTTGGGGGAGGCCTATGTCCAGCAGGGGACGTCTTTCGGCTGAAATGATGATGATGATGGTTATCCCGGAGTCTGGGTTTGAGCCCGGTTGATGAGAATAGGCTTGCTCATGGTTATAACATGGGACTTTATGTACGAGTAACTCGCGAAATATGGATTTACTATAGATAGATACACCTCTACCTAACCCGTTGGGGAAACAAGCACGATGATATGTGACAATAACTAAAGGATATAATCATACATAGAGAACAATTTTAGTAAGTAATAGTAGTTGTAACACTTAAAGTTAATGTTATTACTAACGAGCGGTACAATATGTAAGGCAAGGGTAAATGTTATGTTCTACAGTTAGAACATCTTTAATTATAATGACCACAGTCTACATAACACCGAATATGTTATAGCAGTTGGTGAAATAGAAGCATTTGTTAAACAGTGGCAAAGCTTTAAACCCGCGTTGACAGTCGTAAACAAGTTTTGTTTTCAACAAGTTTTGTCTAAGACTTGTCAAAAATATGTGTTGTCGTTGTTTGAGACATTTTTATTTAAACGTACATATTTTGTTAACCTTTTTGAAATTTTTGACAAGTTTTGTATTCTCTATATAACAACTAGACTGTACAAATTGTTTAAGGTATAAACGATAAATTAAATAAGTAGACATAAAATGTAGAATTTATACATGTTGTATACTTTGGTGTAAACGCGGGCGTAGAGGAAGGGTCAGCGAAATTATAACGAACAAAAGAAAAAAAACCATAAGGCTATTATACATTTCTTAAAAGGATTATAAAATGGAAAATACGCGTACCACAAAATGGTCACTTCTTTTTATCCGTCAGCTTATCTGCGATAGTATCAAAAGTTCTATCTTATAAAAATTTCCACTAGTTTTGTAGTTCACGGAAACTGATAACTTTTGGATGACGAATTATAATAATGATTTACCCCAATTATTTCTAAATCAACCAAAGATGGTGTTATTTGCAGATGACACATCATTCATCTTTAAAATAAACCGACGGTCACCAAATCTTGACGACGTGAATAGCTCTATTGTTCAGGTCCAAGATTGGCTTACGGTAAATAATTTGGTACTAAATAATAAAAAAACAAATGCATTAGATTTAAATTTCCAAATGTTAGAAGTAGCGAATGTGCCATCATATTGAATGGAGAAAAACTGGAATTTATTAATCAAACAGTTTTCCTTGGAATCACGCTAGACGAGAAATTACAATGGGGACCCCATATAACATCTCTCGCGGTTTGGCTAAGCTCGGCCGCTTATGCTGTTAGAAAGATAAGACAGTTAACAGATGTAGAAACCACGCGTTTGGTCTATTTTAGCTACTTCCAAAGTATTATGTCGTATGGCATTTTACTGTGGGGTTGGGCTGCTGACATTGAATCCATCTTTGTTTTACAAAAAAGAGCTGTCAGAGCCATTTATAATCTACGTCGTCACGAATCTCTCAGGGAACTATTTAAAAATACTAATATTATGACGGTACCTTGCCAATTCATTTATGCAAATATTATGTATGTGAGAAAAAATCTACATCTTTTTAATAAAATAAGTGATAAACATAATTTTAATACTAGAAATAAAGATAAAATAGATCAACCATTTTTTAGACTATCTAAAGTAAATACATCTTTTATGGGGTACTGTGTTAAATGTTACAACAGAATACCTTGTGATATATTAGAATTAAATGAAAGAAAATTTAAAACTCATATAAAAAGTACACTTTGTAAACAAGCATATTACAAATTAGAGGATTATATCCAAGATAAAAATGCTTGAAAACATGCTGGTCCTGCTCCATAGGACAATTCAGAATCTAGACAAAATCGAACTGGTTGCCAATTTAATTGTATAATATATATTTTTTTTAACATTTTTGATTATTATATTTTTGTGATTACTTGAACTCACACACTGACTTATTATTAGTATTACTTGTTATAATGTTATAAATATAGTATAATTTTACAATGTTTGTAAGTATGTGAGCACCATGCACCTATCACAAACTTAATTTATGTCATTCCTTCATTTTTCATTCTTTTTACCTATCGTGGTATAGTAATCTTATTCTAGGTGCATTGTCTTCACATATAATTATATAATTAGTGTATACAAGATATAATGATTTTTTTTTAAAGAGTAACGGTGGAGTTTCTTTCCCATTCTTCTCCATACGAAAACTACCTTTTGGAATGGGCGACTAGAATCAGTTATTATTCTTTTTTGTAAAGTTTGACGTTCAAAAGTGCCTTTTTGTGCCTAATTGAAATAAATTATTTGGTTTTTGACTTTGACTAGGTACCATCAAAATTTTACAGTTCTAAATATTCTAATATAATATAATATTATAATACGAGTCACTTTACTTAAAATTGAGTGAGATCGAAGAGAATCGCTAATATTATTTCTAAATAAAAAAAAAAAACAAGAAATATACTTCTGAGTTTTAGTACCAATTACCACCTCTACAAAAAGCTGACTAAAATCTAGAAAAAACAAAAAAAAAAAAACTACAATGTTCCTCCAATAAATTAATCTGCCTAGCCTTTTCCTAACTAAGTTGGGGTCGGCTTCCAGTATAACCAGATGTAGCAATGTTTCTTCAATAATACAATCAAATTCCTCTCGTCAACTAAAAGAATATGGAATCAGAAGTACCTACCTACAACAAAAAGCTTTGTTCTTCCTTGAGAAAATTATCTTCTAATTTCAAACGAAGCGACAACGTCACAAAACATCAC
This sequence comes from Xanthia togata, assembly GCA_963853775.1. NCBI lineage: Eukaryota > Metazoa > Arthropoda > Insecta > Lepidoptera > Noctuidae > Xanthia > Xanthia togata. The sequence goes on from OY970807.1 coordinate 10,258,220, forward strand.
AACATAAGTCGCTTTTATTTAAAACAATCTTAATAACCAACGAATTTACTTTTACTTGGAACATATTTCTTCCATAATGACTTCCATTTATTTTAATGCCTTCAAGAATCACGGACGGACATTTGATAAAGTAATCTGAGGCAATTTTCTTGCGGAACCCAAGTCTTTTCTACGGGGACGTGGAAAAAAATGATCCAGGAATGGCCACTTAGAACAACAATGGTGATTTAAAACACAAAAGAGATGTGGGGGAACTGATGGATTGACAGTGTGTGCAGAATACAGATGTGACGCGATTTGCTCTTTTTTTGCGTAAATATTGGGCTGAGATAAGTGTTTGAATTTGAAACAAAGGATCAATATGAAATTATTTAATTTCATATTCGTATAGATATTGGATAACTATTTTATAAAAATGTTTTTAAGCTATATTTTTAAACAACAACGTCAGGCATAATTTGATTGGGGACCTTATGAATTATGAATAACCTAAGTAAAATGAATATTTTTCATGTTTATTACCACAATTTCCCAAGTACAAAAACTAATAACACGTTTTAATTGTTTCACTCTCAGCTCAAAGAGCACATAAATATTAATTGCCAGTTTCCAATGCAATATCGACACCCCTCACTAACTCACGTGCGGGCCATAGGGAGCAAAATGTGCAAACAATTAGAAAGGAGTTCTTTTTTGCGCCCTACTCTAGGGGTGACTCACAATGGCACTTTATGTCAACGACAGCTCGCCTCTATTTAAATGCGGCCAGCTCTATCTTGCACTAGACATCTGTTACTTTCACACCGACCGTAAATTATATTGTAATGGCACTGGAATATAATCGGATTCACTTTTGTTTTTTTTATGATAAATGAATCGGATTTATTTTTGTTTTTTTTTATTTTAATATCTGCCTGTGAAATATGAAATAAAATTATTTTGTATTATTTTTGATGCCTGTGTTTTTTTCATATAATTATTTGTTTTTTTTTGTGTAACAAGTAACGTGTGGGTGTAAAGGTTAAACTCTGCTTGATTACATTTGCCTTTCGGGGATTACAGACGTTATGTTATGTTATTTGGAAACGCAATTGAGTATTACGTATTTATATTTAGAAGGCAACAGGTAAGGTATTTGTGTACATACAATGATGTTACACGATGTTCAACCTAAGACAACAATTTGTGCCCAGTTGCATGCGTAAATTGAGACTGTCTACAGAGAGCTTATCACCATAACTATGTACGTATACATATAAACCAATTCTGTGTATTGAGTGATCAGTTGCTAAGGAAAGTGAATAGAATATCTAAAATCTATAGAAATAATTATATTTCTCCAAAAATACAGAAATACGATATCAAAGTAAAGTATAGACTATAGAGAATTAATCACATCTATCGGTTGAAACAATATTGTTCAAGTCGACACAAAGGACGGTGACAAGCTCACCCCGCGCGTATGTAAATGTATTCAAAAAGATTCTTTTGATAACGTTCTTTTGTAAAAGCTGAAGTACGACCTAAACTAAAGTCCCATTTTTCTCCTAAATACATAAGCACTGGCAATCGGAAAACTCAACGCGGGATCCACTCCGTGTGAACCTATTCGATCTCATGCATTTAAATTCAGAATTAGTGGAAAGCCTTGCCGCAGACCGACTTTTTGCCGAAGGTGAGCAAGCTATTCCTCGGATTTCTCTTTAATACCGCTTTCATTGAAAACGTGATTGATTTAATAGCCTTTTGTATACTATAAAAACTTTATAACTCGACTTCGCTTTTAGAAGTGTCAAAATGAAAATAAGAACAGTGATTTTGTTTTAAAAGTTTATGCTTTTTGAACAGAAACCAGTAACCACGTCTTTCCATTTTGTAAGAGACGTGGTGTGACATCATAAATAATCTATCCGAAGACATACCCGTGTGTGGCAGGCAGAAAAATGTATCTGGGACATAAAAGGATGGTGGAGGTCGGTTCGTTACGTTTTGTCGGTCCCAGGGGCGTGCCTTGCGCGGTGGGCTAGTAGCTCTGTAGGTACATGAATGTTTTATGCTAGCGTCACAATTCAGATTTGTATCCACTAGTGGAGTAAGTTTATAGCCCGCTCTTGTCCCACGTCAGGCAATAAAGGGGCGTGTTTATTGTTTTTCGTATTGCGAGTTCAAGGTTTGTCCGCTGCGGCGCGATTTTATTGCCCCTAAATTGTGCTATAAAGTAAAGCAATGATAAATTATAGCACTTTTGGTGAAGAATATTTGATTATTGTATTTATTTATGCTAATTAGGTAATGAAACCAACCACAATAAGGCTTCCGCAGAAATGCGCGACGCGACGGTGCGACACGATTCTGGTAGAACAATTTCCATGAAGTTTTCATAGAAATAGTTAAAAGTCAAACTGAAACTCAAAGTATTTATTTCAATAAAACCATTTACAGGCACTTCTGAATTGTCAAAGAGTCAGTTAGTCAGAAAGTTGAAGCTAGTTGCCCATTCCAAAATGTAGATCTCTATAGAGAAGAACGGGCAAGAAACGCCAAGGACACTCTTTTAAATATAGAAATTACAAAATCCTGGGTACAAAAAAAATACAAAAACGATAAAAATAAGCCCTGGCAGATAAGAGATAACCAGTCTCAACTGACGGCGCCCGTTCACGAACATGACGCGTGGATCAGCACCATCCAGCTCAACCATTTTGTAGGGAACCGAATGATCCAACACACTCGCCACCATCAGCGAGACATTTAAGTGAGCACGACATACTCTCAACTACCCTGCTCTTTCAAGTCAACATACAACATAATAACATAGTAAACGACTCCATACTACTCACATTTACAAAAAATTGAAAAAAATGCGTCTAAGTTATACAAAACTATAGTTTGCAATGTATTTGTAACATTAAAAGAATATTACTACCAAAAGAAAATCATTCTACTACAGTCGCTTTCCTAATATATTAAATAAGTAACTAAATGGTAATCTATTTGACAAGTAGATTTACGAATACTAAAATGAACTGAATAAGTACCTACTTACGGTTCAGTTTAGGTAATAAACTTGTCTTGTTTGATTGAGTGAGGATAAATGTATGTCAGCCTGTGTAAAACCAATTGCCAAAGACACTATGTAAAAACAAACCTTATTTTTTGCAGGAGTTCCGGGTCATCACTTGTATGAGGAAAATAATAATTTCCTCACTTTGACATGACTAATTTCATATTTATTTATACGCTATTGTGTAACGGAAAGGGCTCCCCTACACATCGCTTATGGCTCCGTTTTATAAACAAGAATAAAATATGAGATACCTATTCCATATTTTATTAGCCTTAATGTTTACCGTACTTTTGAATTCATTATAAAGTTCCATGAATAACAAACCAAAACGGTTTCCATTTTAATAATTACGTTAAAAAAATAATGCCAGAAAAATAATCGTGGTTTCCATTTGTCATTTACCTGTGCCCAAATTAATTATCTCGACGGAAATTTTCAAGAAGTTGCCGTATCAATACTAAAACATCTTCGTTTAAATTAATTAACCTTTAAGACAATATAGTCTATTGAAGCATTTAACAATTCATACTTTAATTAATATAGGGTAAGACTTCAGAGGGTCGATATGAAAGGGTTACAGATATAAGCAAATAATCCTACGATATGTACGTAAGTACATAGGTACATATCGAGTAAACTTCATTAGCCGTTTGATTCTCTATAGTTATACATATAAATAATATTATATACCTACTAGGGTTTGACTGTTATTTTGTGATAATGCCGGATTATAGCAATCCGCCAACATGGCCTTTCTTTGAAGAGGTCTCAGGATTAAATGATCGTTTTTGGGGCGTTGTGGTCTTGTTGATTGTCCAAATTGAATACCAATCAAAACTCTTGTTGATATTTTGAACATTTCAGCTAACTTTGACGGTAATCCAACAATCGATGAAGCTCAAGTCTAAAAGTGTATCGGAAACTAAAGATCTCCATTCCTAACCCGAATTAATTTGTGAGGAGTCGAAATTCACATACATTGTCAAGGAACACTTTAAATAGAATATCCACAAGTATTAAGAAATCTATGTTTTTTAATAGTAAGGAAATTTTTTCAGTTTACACATAAGAATAATACCTAAATAAGTGGTACCTATTGTAGACTTCTAAATTCAAAATGGTTCCACGCAGTTGCAGGGTAGCACGGCTCAAGACAAATTATCGCCATATTCGCGTATCACTGCATAATATAAAACAAAGTTGCATAATATAAAACGGCCTGCGTCTGTTTGTCTGAACGCGATAAACTCAAAAACTACCGAACGGATATTACGTTTATTGTATCATAAAAATGGGGTACAAGCTGACACCTATGATAATTATTTACTTTGTACGTATTTTTCCTTTTCCATTCGCGTTGTTAATAATTTAATTACTTACACTCTAATTAACATAACAAGACCGCCCACTGTATCTCACACTCTTTTTGTATAAAGCATTTTGTTTGCTATATGTAAAGAGTATTCTATCTATCCATCTACAATATATCACTGAACCAAGAATCTATAAATTTTATGATCAAAACCCGATCCCTTGTAACCCAGCAAAGGCTACGTCGGGCTAACAGCCGTAGTAAACAAATAAAATATATATCACCGACACGTGAGCCTCAAATTGTTCCAAATCTGGCACTATGCTGCGTCCCCGGCCATACATACAAAATATGACATTTCCCCTTTATTCTGACCGTGGTGTACATAAAGCATATTCGTATAAATAACGAATAGGGATTTTTGCGGGCGTCCGGGTTAAAACATTTGTGATATGAAGGACACCTCTACTGGTTTATGTTCGTACATACATATGTATGTATGTATTCATATGTGAGTGGCATGATATGTACGTCTTGTTATGTTCGTGGGTCTTGTAGGAACATGTTTTTGCTAGAGATTGCAGTCATGAAAAAAATGATTACGAGACTCGCAAAAATATTAATATTGTATCTCGGCAGTGCGGTGGCAAGAATGAGGAAAATGCTGTTTTGAAGCTATGATTTATTATCTTGACGAGGTAAGATTTAGAAATGCGAAATTAATTTATTCACAGATGATATAATAGAGAAGACTGCTCTGACTTTGACTCCTAAGATCTCATGCGCAAAATACTGTCAGTATCAGATTTAATTAATAAGAACTACTAAAGATCAAATGAAAACTACAAAATAAATTTACAGTTTTGTAGCCAAGTTCTAATAAACCCAGTATTGATTGAGCGTTCAGAACTCATCAATAGGTCCATTAGTCGACCAAAGTCAATCCAAAGCATTTTCGTCGCGGAAAAACAAAGCCGTCTCGGAACGAAAACCAATTATCTTCGCTTCAGCCTTAACCTATCGAATCGAAATAAAATGTAGAAAACACCAACCGGATGATTGGTTATTACTTTTCCTCACCGCAAAACCTATCGACTTCCAAATTGGAGCCGACGTAATAACTTCTTGTTCATTCGATATAAACCATGTGACATGTTCAGAAAGTTGAATAAACGTGGTATTACCTTTGGTGCTCTCCACGACGCAGTCTATCCTCCAGAGAAGCAGGGCCGCGTATACAGTAAGTAGCATCTTGCTACCGCGGGAGCAAAATAATTCACTTTTATGGCCCATCTTCATACACAGCCAAATTTTCGGCAATGCCGCCCTTTATAGGCGAAAGTCGAAACATCACAACACCACTTTGTTGCTCGAAACAAAAGTCGTCGCGACACTGAACGTTAGGCAACAGTTACGACGAACACTTTTACTGCAGCGAATTTATACCGAGCGACAAAAGTAATTTGTGTAGTATACGATGCATTGACACTGCCTTCCGTTTTATATTTCTTTGTTGTTTTATCTGTAACAAAAGAAAATGGAGTTATGGAGGGTTTTTGTTGAATTTTTACAGTCTAAATCGATTCATTGGATTCGACACCACAGAGTTAACGTAACATAGCGTTCCACATAGCGTCAAGCTGTGTTCAAATAGGGATGATGCATGGGTCAAAAAAAAGAAATTCTATTTAGTCCGTCAGTCAGATAATAAAAAAATATTAGACACGTATTTTTTGCTTTATCATATTAATAAAAAATGACTCAGATACAACGCATTAAAGTTGGGGAGTGGGGGTTGATACGTCACAAGTATGTATAAAATCTACATACAAGTGACGTCATGGCACTTTATAACTCAATGTATCGCCGTAATCTTTTGATAACGTAAAAAAAGAAAAAATACGTGTACGTTATTTTTTCATAATCTACATTGCGGACAAAAATCATTTTTTTAGTCATCATCCCTATTGCGTATCCACTGTTTTAGAAGCTCGGATATAAAAACTATCTTCTAAATATTTCGGTGTGATATAAAAATGTTGGCATGACCTGTGTTCATAATGCTAGCTCGAGAGAAAAATATTATCATCATCAGCTGAAAATGAAGAAAAGCTGAACTCAGGTGGTGGATTAGTGATGCTAAAGTAGGTTGTAGTAGCTTCTAATAACAAAACATTTACGATAAACCGCTTTCTTCAACGCTTATCTTGGTAAAAGAAAAAGAAAGTGTGCGAAAAATGTCGACGAAGGAAAACTAGAATTGAAATTCCGTGTACATTGTATAAAATAAATGTGTAGCAAAAAAAAATCGTATCAATGCGATTGTGCTATAACACTATTGCATGTAATGTAGAATCAGACGTTCAACCAGACGTAGAAAAGTATCGGGGAGATTTAAACAATGGATTTAAATTGTATTTTTTAAACCAATCATGACAGGTCAAATTGGAAATGACGTTTTGGGCAATGTTCCAATTCAGAATTTGGCCAGAATATTCCCTAAGAGAAAACGTATTATTTTATTCAGAAAATTTAACACCATGTCGTACGTAGTTTAATATTTACATTTTGCAACTGTAGGGAAAATAAAATATGTACATTGGATCGTATTTTTTACCAATTCATCAAAGAAATCATGCGTATTTTTTTTAAATATTAAAACAACTTTCCAAAGCGTAGCTTAATGAGCAGTTCCACTGAATCCGTACTTAATTTAAAACAATTTTTAGTAACTACATAAATAGGTGTCTTTAATAGTATATACTGCCAAATTTATGGAGATCTTATGAGAACGTTTATGTTCTGTGTACTTGGACTCTTGAGTACGTAATGGCAGCTACGATGTCTTCTGCAGGCATCGACAGCGAAAGTTTAGTTCCTACTTCAAGATTCAGAACGGTTCAGGGGCCCAAGTCTGCTATTTTTATAAATTCGTCATTCCAACACGATCCCACTGTCATTTTGCTAAAAGTTCGTAATCTACTAAATTCATAATGGTCGATCATTGGTTGATCATTGTATTCCACAAACACGATACTCGTAACGAATTAACAAAAAAAAAGCAATGACTGCACAATGACGTTCTAATGGTAGGTCACTGATCAAAGGAACTGTCAAAATTTTAGCAGATTACCGCCTAAGTCAATCATTAATTTGTCAATATGTACGAGATTACCAATAGATGCCATTTCTTTCAATGGAGTGTCAGTGGCTGACCATTGAAAAGTCATAATGACGCCAATATATTACCAAACTTGTCAAAATCAACAATTATGAAATCAAAGATAGACCATTCTGACACTATTTTAACAGACTTCAAGGAAACTGGGGGTTATGCATTCGACGATTTTTTTATTTTTATTTATATACTCGACACTATCCAAAACTACATAATTAAGATATTTTCATTTGCCATCCAATCGCGATCCAACTTTATTCGTAATTCGCTCACCATTTTAATTGAATTTTAAAATAAACTATCCATCTTAAAATAAACTTCTGTACTAAAAACTTATTCCTGGTAATCAAAGAAACCAAGGATGTCAACGTGGAACCGTCACTTACTGTAGGAATTACATTACGGGAATGGCACCAGCAGTTGCGTGAATAATTTTATTTTACGGTAGTTCATACTAACTTCATGTTTATTGCGACGTATTTACCTACTAATGTAATGTTCACAATTAGCCTTCCTTAGTCTTTGGAACTTGTGGAAAAATTTGGGAAATTCTAAGCACAGTTCAATGTTTTAGTAATCTTGTTTAAAAACTATTTGAACTTATACATTAAGGATACGAAAGTTATTGTTGGAACTTATACGTACATACATATTATGCTAAACGTTAAAGGTACTTTGTAGTAGTGCGAATACATTAATATTTTTTTTAAATAATACTCATTTATGTTTGTTGAAAATAAAGTATATTTCACCTCTTAATTTCTTTACCACTTTTGACAAAAACTTCCAGTAAATTGAAACTTCACTTAGGTTAAAACTGTCACATTCGTCATGAACTTGAAAGCATATATAAATAGAAAAAGAGAAGTTTTATGTCGTGCAATTGAGTTAAGCCTAGGTTGGTTAAGTATTTACAAGTATATGCATATATGACACTGGCTATCTTACATCTCTGTGAGAGGGAATGGGCCGTAATCAACCACGCAGGCCCAGTGTGGGTGGCTGTCACATGTCTTTGACTTTTCAGTTCTAGAACATGTCAATTTTATCACGATGTTTTCCTTCACCGTTTTTGAAAGCAGTGGTGATGAAATAAATAACACAAAGTGAAGTATCTGTCTGGAGTTTACGAGGTCTACTATAATTAAAATGTTAATTCCACATAAAATTTATCAGAAATTCAAATATTCAGTTGCAATAGCTTCCATGAAAAGCTAAATAACTCAAGCTAGAAATTAAAAAGCTTTCCTTAAGTTTCTTTATTTATGAAAGGCGTTTGAAAGACGGTTACCTACTTGAAAATAACGTGGTGGAGGAGCGAACGTCGAGGGCTGCAAACTCGACATGTTACAAAAGTACTCTGGAGAGCCTCCTTGAAAATGAGGTCCTCGTCGTGAGGAAGCTAATGTCCTTTACTTAAATGATGTAAAAAGTACAAAATAAGGCTGACTTGTAACTCTGTTTTTAAACATAAGGGGGTTTCTTTACAAACGTTGCTTAACGTTAAGTGATGATTAGCGACTGTTTAACCAAACATATTTGACGTGCCAAACGTCTGCAAAGTTTATAGCTAAAGGGGTATTAGTGCAGTATTTGAAAACGATAGGTATAGTCAACCTTGTTACTGCTTTATCACCCTGAGGTTGAATATCATTCAACGACAAGATCTATTTGTCTAAGACAGTTATAGTATTTTTATTTCACGAAGCGACGTCGCGCGCTTTACTTGTTACCAAGTGAAGAAATTGGAAGTATGTGTGTGTTATGTGCTGACGCTACTCGTCTTTATGCATACATTCACAGCGTGTTTGTACTGTGAATGTATGCATAAAGACGAGTAGCGTCAGCACATAACACACACATACTTCCAATTTTGACATTGAATCGGAAGACTATTCATTTCCTATAAAAAAAAACAATTATTTTTATTTGCGGTAGAGTCGGGTAAAATGTGATTAGATTTATAATGGATAGAGGTTACCTAATACTTAGTGATAGAAGTTGAATCCATACTAATATTATTAATGCGAAAGTAAGTGCGTCCTACCGGATTAAAAAAGTAAGTATCTTTTTTAATCCGGTAGGACGTTCCCGTGGGTTAATTTTTGACCTCTAGCTCTTTGAAAGCTAGTCGTAGGTTTCTAAGCTCAATTCATACATACATACATAACAGGCATAGTAGGCAGAAACTACAGAATGCCACCTGCTACGATACTTACATACTTCTTTTGCCTCGTTTACGTTCATACATCAGCCCCCCTAGCCAAGTTGCAAACGATAAACGTGAACGCTTAGTAATCTCCAATAGATTTTCAACTTTATACCTAAGAGCATAAAGTTGAAAATCTATTAAAGACTACTGAGCGTTAGCGACCGGAACGAACGAAAACACTATGTAATCTTCAATAGATTTTCAACTTTATGTCCAATAACATAAAGTTGAAAATCTATTAAAGACTACTGAGAGTTTACGTTTATCGTTTGTGACTTGGCTAGGGGGGCTGGTCATACACGCACGCCGGTTGCGAGTACTACGCACCTGTCCTTTCTGAAGAACATTATTAATAAGGTCAGTAGTATGTCCTCCTAGGGCGTTTCCATTCACATCTGCCTTGTAAATACATTTTGTTAGTCGAAGCTCAATTCAATTATTATATAATTATGAAATTAGTGTAGGGACTTGAGTTGATCTCTATCAAAATTAATTCAATTTAGATTGTTCTGAATATTAAAGTAAATTCAATCATGAACCTATCCCTATTAAGTAGATTTACCTAAAACTGCGGTACGAGTATATACCCAAACCTCTTAAAACCTATCATTCTTAGAATCTCTTACTTATCACGTTATAGTTAACTGTTAACTTAAATAAAGTGCTTTATTAAGTACTTAAATTAAATTAGCAACTTGAGATTATGGAAGATCTAAAACTTTTATTAACAATAGCGAAAACAAAGTTGATCTAATTAAAATTGGGATTTTGATTAAGATATCAGCAAGTTTAATATTTGACAAGAAACTAGATTAAGTACTTTAATTAATCCCAAGAAAGATTTAAGATTAATTGTTAGGTTTACGGTGTTTTTCGACACGCTTGCCCCATTTATCTTGTTATTCAGCAAGATTCTAATACTCACCTGGTGATTTTTGGTTTTAGCGTAATATTCAAATCGAAGTATAGGTTTTCCAAATTCTTCCTTAGAATTTGTAACTTCACAAAATGTAACTCCTAAGCCTCACCTAAACAGAAAGTGCCCTTTCTTAGCAAGTGTCCAAACGGTCACAGTGTCGGTTTGATAAATGTAGTGCGACTGGGCCGCTGAGAATAATCAAGGAATATCTCTTGTAGCTTTGTCTTTCCATAACTATAATACCTAAAATATTCCGTAGACCGAAACGCCTACAACAGCTATTCAGACAACGTTCTTGTTTCGTTGTCCGAGTCTCAGGATACAGGAGTGCTCCGACGTTTGGCTCCCAGACTGGACCGGGCCGGGGCTGCCTTGAAGCGGCTCCTGCCCAATCTAGGGGGTCCAAACGCCTCCTGCCGGAGGCTATACGCGGGGATCGTGCGGTCCATGGCCTTGTACGGGGCACCGGTGTGGGCGCGTTCATTGAGGCGGCGGCCTGCCCGCCGGTTGAACGCGTCCCAGAGGGTCATGGCCACCCGGCTGGTCCGGGGATACCGCACGGTCTCCGGTGAGGCGGCGAGCCTCCTTGCCGGATTGCCGCCATGGGATCTGGAGGCAAAAGTCCTCGCGCATATTTGGGAGTGGCGCGGGGAGGCGAAACGCCGGGGCTTGACTCCGATGCCGCGAGAAATCGCGGCACAGCGGACAGAGCTCCGACGGGATCTCATGGCGTCATGGAGAGTGCGATTGTCGCAACCCAGTGCTGGGCACGCCACTATTGCGGCGATAAGTCCCCTCTTTGAGGAGTGGCTGGAGAGGCGCCACGGCGTCCTCACCTTCCGCCTGACGCAGGTCCTCACCGGACACGGCTGTTTCGGGAGGTACCTGTTTCGGATAAGGCGGAGGGAAACGCCCGGGTGTCATCACTGCGTGGATCGCCCGGAGGACACGGTGGAGCATACGGTGGAGGTATGCCCGGCTTGGGCAGAGCACCGCCGTGTCCTCGTGGAGGCGATCGGTGGCGGGGATCTCTCGCGTCCGGCCCTGGTCCAGGCCATGGTACGGAGCGAGAGGGCATGGGAGGCCGTCACCTCCTTCTGCGAAGCAGTAATGCTCGCGAAGGAGGAGGCGGAGCGCGTGAGGGAGAGGCAAATTTCGCGCCCTCACGCCCCTAGCCGCCGCAGGAGGAGACGCCCCGGGCGTCGGGAAGCGATCGCGGATTCCCGGCCACCGTAGGCGCGGGCTTGCGGACGGTGAGCAATGGGTAGCTCGCCGTCCGGTAAGGACCAAGCCCGGGTCGACGGCGCGTTGTGTTCCACGCGCGCCTCAAAGAGATGTCAGCGAATGAAGGGGCCCGATGAGACCATTGCCTGCCGGGGTTGCGGGAAAGTCCGAAAGGGATACCGTGGCCCCCTGGCATTGCACAGGCAAGAGAAGGAACACGGGTGGGTTTTAGTCAGTAAGAGTCTGACACGCCCTCCCGCTCCACCCAGAGCGGGAGGAGTCATTTGATGATTTCCCACCCAAAAAAAAAACAGTCCAGTTGCGAATCTGTCCATTATTAGTAGTCATAGTTGAGTTGTAGTTTTTAATGACAGTCATAAGTTTAACCACTTGTAAATAACATAACAGGTCAAGTCGTACAGACTGCGCCACTTGCCGCGCGACGCGAGGCTGCGAGATATATCCGTAGAACAATTTCTATGAAAACGCGTGCAACACAGAAGCGACCTGTCGCACCGCAAAACAGAAAATACTCTATTGTGTCGCGTCGCTGGTGCGACGGATTTTCGATGCGACGCCATACAAAATGTTCCTTTGGTGACGTGCTGCCTGTCACGTCCGTGATATCGCGGGGCGCTATTGCAAAAGGTGTTGCGTGGCAATAATACCGCAGAATCACCACGCGATACGTGGCGCAACAAGTCGTGCCAGTCTGCATGAGACAACACGCACGCACGCGTTAAAAGCAACACGTTCGAAACTGAAATCATCAATGAAAAGACAGAATGTCACAGCATTAGTGTTTCAATTGCGGTCCGTACATGACGCAACAAATCACAACGGCGTGAATAAGTAAGTCGCGTGTTTTTTTTTTTCAGGAATCAGGAAATTTAAACGACGGTAAAATTAAATATGAGGTACTAACAGTACCACATACTACAACTAAATGAAACGAAATTTAAATCTTATATAAAACGCACACTACGCTGCCAAGCATATTATAAGCTTGGGGATTATATCGCTGACAAAAATGCTTGGCTTAACGCTGGTCCAGCTTCACAAGGGCGCATAAACTAATTGATTAGCATTCAAAAATATTGTTGGAACTGCTGAAGATTGCAAAAACTATCTTTGAATTGTATAACTTCAATCTCTTTTTTATTGTATAATTGCATAGCACATGTGTGAGCACTGTGACCATGTACCTTCTATAAAGCTACCATTTACTGGGTACGTCTTTCATTTACTTGATATGCCCTGGCGGCACTCAAATGTCTCGCTGGTGTGTTGGCGTGTGTGTTGGATCGTTGAGTTCCCTTCAAAATGGTTGAGCTAAACGGTGCTGATCCATGCGTCATGTTCGTGAACGGGCGCCATCAGTAGGGACTGGTCATCTCTTATCTGCCACGGCTTATTTTAATTTTTGAATTGTTTTTATATATTTGTTACGTACACATCTTTCTACATTGTTCTCACATGTATAATTTCAACATGAATGATGTAAACAATATTTTGTAAGAATATTTTTTTTTTAAAGAGTGTCCGTGGAGTTTCTTGCCCGTTCTTCTCCATAGGAACCTACGCTTTGGAATGGGCAACTAGCTTCATATTTCTGACTGACTGACTCCTTGACAATTCAAAAGTGCCTGTAAATGGTTTAATTGAAATAAATGCTTTGAGTTTGAGTTTACCTGTATTTAATAGGTGCCTGATTATATTAAGTTTCATTACGTCTAATGTGAAGAAAATTAATCCTAATTGGTGAAAAACAAAATGCCAGTCAAAAACTGTCATTGAATTTTAGGATTCCGTACCTAAAGGGTGCCGATGGTACCCTATTACTAAGGCTCCGACGTGAGAGAAAGAATAATATTTATTTGGACACAGTTCGTGAAACACATAATAACAAAATAAAAAGTGAAAATAATCATAAAGTAATAACCGTGTGTGCCTCACGGCTGCGCCAAAAAGGTTCATTTCAGCATTAATGCCCGACAAATAATGCTGTCTGACGTGTCTGTATGTGCGTCTGTCCATAAATCTGTCTTTTAAACCGTAATAGGTAGACACTTGAAATTTTCACAGAGTATGTACCTACACTGTTTACTACTGTGGCCGCTATAATAAAAAAAAAAGATTTTTTATCAAAGTTTTTATTTTATTTCTCATCATAGTTAAAATATTGTATGGTAGTTCAGAACCCGTCGTGTGCAAGTCCGACTCGCACTTGGTCGATTTTATCTATTTTCTTTCCCATCTATTTTGTTTTCGGTCATCAGTCCTTATATGACGTCTGATTTAAATGCCTCCTCCCCTACACATGCAACTGTGAGAGATTATTATATTTGTAGTAATGTGACATTATTACGACGTCGAATGATAAATGGATGATAATGACGAGTGCTTTATTATATTATGTGTGACATTTGTCACTCATTCGTCGACGGTAATAAAGTTTGTATGCTATCAAGAATTATATTATTACTGCTTGTGTAGTGCATGGGACTTCAACTGTTAGTAATATGCAGCAGATGTTTATAGAGAAGCAGGAAGCAAAATATATCATTCTCCAGCCCTTATTCTAATTTCTTTGGGCTTAACATGTAATTTTCTTCCACACTTCTCTATTAGTCGTCATCTCGGTTAGGTAGTCACTCCCTTTCTAGCCATATCATCTTTCACACAGTCCATCCAACGTTGCTTTGGTCCCAGCGCTGGGGCTTTGTCTCACATAGGGTCCCAGCATTATGCTGAGCGATGGCCGTTTTGCGTGGATGTGACGCATATTTTCCTCCAATTTGTTGTTTTTTTTTTTCTTTGCTTGCGTCATATTTTACCGCAAATACACGTATTTTCTTTCTTTCTTTCTATATTCGTACAGCTAACCATATTTACACTCAAAACTTGCAAAAGAAGCAGGAGGCAAAATTATTTTATAATAAATCTGACGAGATAACAAGAAGTTAACCGCCCTATAATTGCAACGATTGAGGAGGTATATTGGAAAGCGTAAGTTCTAAATCCTAGCTTGCACTATTGACGTTAAGTAAACTACCAAGCGTTGCAGCTTTGTAAGTTAAGATCGTTTATTCTAAAAGTTGGCAACGTCGCAAATAGCTGTTAATTATTTACCTGTTTTGAGTAACTTGGCAATATTACTGTATGGAAATATGAAATATCGCTTACTGGTGAACTAGAATATTAATAATGAATTGAAATTATAACACTGAATTTAATGTTCTTCCTATTTTAGCTGTAAAAAAGGCATTTGGAGTTTTTATTCGGTGTTACGATATTAATTATTGCATTTCATTATCAATATTTTAGTTCACTAGTTAGCCACATTTTATATATTCATAGAATAATATATATCTCACATCTATTTGTTACGTTGCCCACTTTTAACAAGGATAAGTACCATTAAAGTGAAAATCGAAATAAATAAAATAAAATTGTTTATTTCAATTAACATAATTGGTTTGCATTTCATGATTTGGAGACTCTTTTTAAGCAAGGAAATGATTGTGTTAAGAGACTCCGCTCTTCCACTTATCATTATCCAAAATATGTAGAATTGAGAAACATGTATTTAGAAAAGAACATGCAAGTGGATATAAATAATAAATAAAAGGAAAAAAAAGATGCGCGCTTGAGTGAAGTGTAGTGTTAAGGTATGTGGGTGTCTGCCGGGGTTGCGAGAAAGTCTGAAAGGGATACCGTGGCCCCCTGGCATTGCACAGGCAACAGAAGGAACACGGGTGGGTTTTAGTCAGTAAGAGTCTGACACGCGGCTCCACCCAGAGCGGGAGAAGTCATGTGATGATTTCCCAACCAAAAAAATAAAAGTATATGGGTTTGTGTGTGTGTGAGAGCATGAGGAAGTGTGAAGATCCACACATGTGTACAGTAATGAGTGTAATTTGATTAATTTAGATATTGTAGTTAAACCTACGACAGTGTCTTGGGATCGGAAGAAGTCACAGCCTCTTCCATTACCCGTAAACACCGCGGAACGATTACAGACAGGAACTAAGTAAAGGTTAGTCTGTAAATGATCGATTTTAGCGACAAATTTTCCCATTGTGTTAGCCTAAGTAAAATTTCAACACTGCAGTTTTTATGGTGCACAATAAAGAGTATTTTATTGAATCGTTGAGTATATGCTTAATTTAGAGTCATGCAATTTCGGAGAGTATATGCTTAATTCTTTGTCAATCAGGTTGTATCAGTTGGATGATTGCCGCACGTACTGTGTTTTAGCAAAAGCTGATCTTACTGTGACGGTTGGAGCGGCTACGTGTTTCCTTCGTCTATTGGCCATTGAGGTAATATTCAGGTAGGGATTTGTGTTTTCTAAGAATGAGTTGAAGGATATAAAGCTTTCCTACAGACAGTAAAACAGAAGATAGTAAAGGTTTTGAGTAGGGAATCTGAAAGGTTTAAAGAGCATAACCTTAAGGAGAGATCTCTGAGCTCTCTAGCTCTAAAATTTTTATTTTAGTAGTCCCACCCCAGCATGTCAAACTGTACGTGAGGATCGATTGGGCCAGAGAGACGTAAATCAGCCTAAGAATATTGTTTGTAGCTACGAGTCGGAGAGTTTTAAATGACCAAATCATTTTTCTGACCCTTTTCAGAAGCAGTTCAGTATGCATGTGCCATGAACGTCGCTGGTCATTAGACCCAAGTATTAAGCTTGTTGTAGCCTACCTATTTTGACACAAGAGCAACTAAGATCTAGGGGGTTCGAACAGTTGTGAATCTTTAATTGGAAATCAGATGATGGTTCCGTGTGGTTATACTTGGTAAACAAAGAAGTAAACAATGTAGTTAGTTTTGGAAGCATTTAATGTAAGGAATCTATCTGGAATTTCTCAGTAGCAGCCCGGAGTCTGGATTTGTATTACATCGGACTTAAACATAACTGGCGATATGTGGATGTACCTACCTACTACAGGTACACCTTTGCCCAACCCTACGGGGAGACAAGGCGTGATGTTATGTGTTATGTAATGTAAGGAAATTGAGCCAAGTTGCTATTTCCGACAGGCCGATCTCGGCTAACCGCCCAACACTTGCCCATGTCCTGTCAGCAAAAACTAAAGTGATATTGTCCGCATCTGAGAATATGTGTCCCCCGTCTATTTTCATGTTACAAAGGTTATTTATATAAATAAGGAAAAGTGTCGGACCGAAGACACTCCCCTGCCCAACACATACGTAACAGTTTCTTCTAAGCTAGTAAACTCCGCTCTTGTAACCATCTGTTTGCGATTGGTCAGGTAACATTTAAAAAGCGCAAGAGGGGGCTCCCTTATGCCAATATTTTCAAGCCAGTGCAACGTATGGGAACAAAAACCGTATCAAAGACCTTTAAAAGGTCCAGGAATACAGCCAGACACTTGCTGCCGTTGTCCACTTTGTCTACTATAGTAGAGGTTAGTGCCGAGGCCGCATCCTCAGTAGAAAATCTTTGCCTAAACTCAAACTGAGAAGGTGAAAGTATTTTATTTTTAGTCAGCTATTTAATTAAACGGGAATTTATTATTTCATGAATTTTAGAGATGGACGGGATAACTGAGATTGGTCTGTAATTTGACGGGTCAGTCTTGTCACCGCACTTGTGCACCGGCGGCGTTAACAGTGATACTTTGAAAGGCTCTGGAATAATACCCTGCTCAAAGCATAAGTTTGATAAATGAGTTTTTAATTGGTACTAAATGCTCGTGTGCGGCTTTTAGAAAAATAATTTGTGTTTTGTCCCAACCCGGGGTACTATCTGGTTTCAAACTCATTAGAATGAGATGAACTTCGCAAGGATCAGTATCCTGCAGAACAAAAGATGAAACTGGAGGCCAGTGAGATGAGGATGAGTTAGGATCTAGATAATTAGCTACCGAGGACGAAGGTGTTACGATGTTATCAACGAGAACTCTGCCTATGCTCGAGAAATAGCTATTCACCACATAAACGGAGTTCTGCGGGGTAGTTGATACAAGAGTTCTAAATTATTTGATTTTTTAGATTTGCGCTGTGTGATATTGTTAATGATATCCCAGGTTTTCTTCGGATTTTTATGTGCTTTAGATAGTTGGTCCCTGTCATGTTTTCCTTTATATGTTATTATTAATTAAATCAATAAAAAAATAACCAATCACAATAATTACACCCCGAAACTCATACCAATCATCTCTCCCATTAAACTACCTCATAACTCATCAGTATTCCACTCACATACAATATTCCTTACTACCAGCAGTTTCTAATATATCAAGTTTCAATGTAACTTTGTTACAAAATAAAAAGTAAGAGCAGCAAAGTTCCCAAGGGATCTATTCTCGTGCCGACGGCAAGGGACGGTATTCTTAGATGATAATTAACTCTTTATGGCTAGGGACATCTGTTTACGAAGCTGCCGTACCATATTTATAGTCGAAAGCTGAAGAGACTTGTAATGTAAATGGTGCAGTGCGATATTTTAGTATCAGGTTCGGATTTTTATTGGCGCAATTTGGGTAATGATATTTTTGTAAACCTATTGAAAATTGGCATGTTATTTTCCCATTAATGTTAGAAAATACTACAGCACTGATATAATGTACTTAGGTCTATTCAAACGCTTGAAAATTATACCGGTAAATTGCAAAAACTTTAAAGCAAAAAATGAAGGAGAGATGAATGTTCATCCTCTTATTTAAATTGTATTCTTTCTGGCGGCCAACTACGAATTTTTAGCAGGGGCTATTAAATGGAACGGATGGTATGATGAAAATACTTAACAAAAATATGATAAGAAAAGGGAAAGCTAAACACCAAATTATATTTATACGTTTGTAGTTTGATTTATAGGTACTAAACCTATACATCAAACTACAAACGTATCAATATAATTTGCAGTTCCAAACATCACTTAAACAAATCAACCAAAAAGGGCCATTCACTGGATTTTTCCCAACGAGCTATCTCCCTGAGGAAGCCCAACAGCAATATCTGGAATCACACAATTTCCACCAATAGGGATCCGTTATCTGCGCCAACTCACAAGGGACAGCCAAGATCGGTTAGCCAGCATGAAACGGTAAAAAACACACGTTTGTAATAAATTCTAAGCGTGTACCATGTCCTGTGAGTGGCTAGTGGGTACTACCATCTGGCGCAGTATAAACTATCCGGGTACAAAGACCCAGTATTAAATGTACAATAATTTGTGGGATAGAAGCTAGTACACATGTGGTCAATTGAAATATTTATTTACGTTAGGTCTTTGACTTTGTTATGTTTTCATTGGGAGGGATTTGAACTTCGATGAGGGTTATATCCTGTTATAATAATATATTGTAAGAAATTGCTGCAAGCTGGCTGTTAGTAAGATAATGATAGTGTCGTTTATATTATCATACTGAGAGGTTTGGCGCGAGATATAGGTTTCACCTAGTTTGGTTGCAGATGATCCTATTTTTATTTATAGCTTACTAGTTTTTAAGTTGTTTTAGTATTTTTCTTATTTTCTAGTAAAAATCTTTTGTGGTAAAAATAAAATTATTACATTATTATATTATCCAAAACTAAGACAATCTTCAAGACAATCTTGGCTTGTCTAAAAATGGAAAACGTATTACTTACTCGCGTATTTTAAAGTTACTGGCCTTATACTTGCCAGCCACTTTACAGGGAAGGGCTTAGCACTCATTTGATAAAATGATTGGAGGTACCATAAAGTGAAAAAATTATTGAATATACCTATTTCTATCCAAACAAAGCCCTGTCATTATTTTAAACTAGCTAACGCGACAGACGTTGTTCTGGCCAAATTTGAATAATTCATACAAAAATCCAGTTGTTCAGAAAAAAAAGACGTTCAGTTTTTCCCGAATGAGAAAATTTCCTGGGAATCTTTTCAATGTTTATTTCCTTAAAAATCTAATTCGGACTACTACGAACATTAAAAAAAAAAAAAATAGCCAAAACGATGAAGCCATTCTCAAGTGAACAACGAACTGCATTTCCTTTAAATTTGTTTAAATGGAAAACCATTACGTGCAGACTCCTAGTCTGTACTTTATCCTTTTCCTAAAATTCTGTAAAATCTAAAAGCGTCGTATCATAATAGCAAGCGCCTCTTGTATCGTTAGCACTAAATGGCTTGTGTTTGAAGAGGATTACTCTCCGTGCAGCTTTGTAGCATACATAATAAATTTGCTTCATTAGCCGTGCCGTAAGTTTGTCCTCCAAACTACTACTCTTAACTAATTCACTTATGTAATGGCGACCATCCATTATCCCGCCTTTGTTACTTTGTGATTGGTGAATAAATAAAAACATTTTTGTATTTTGGTTCATGGTCCCTTATAGAATACTAGCTGTTGCCCGTGACTTTGTATGCGTGTATTTTGTATTTCATCATTTTTTAATACAAATATCCTAGGTTGAAAAGTAGCCTTCTTTAGGTCCAAGGCTACGTATCTTTCGTGGTTTAGGCGTGAAAGGTAACAGACAGACAGAGTCACATTCGCATTTATAATATTAGAAAGGATGCATTTATTAGAATATACATTGGAGGTAAGTGGTAAAAATCGCAGATTTAATAAGGCAAATTATTTTCCAGGCGACTAACAACTTCGGGAGGAAACGCCCGGGTGTCATCACTGCGTGGATCGCCCGGAGGACACGGTGGAGCATACGGTGGAGGTATGCCCGGCTTGGGTAGAGCACCGCCGTGTCCTCGTGGCGGCGATCGGTTGCGGGGATCTCAAACTCAAACTCAAAGCATTTATTTCAATTAAACCATTTACAGGCACTTTTGAATTGTCAAGGGGTCGGTCAGTCAAAAATATGAAGCTAGTTGCCCATTCCAAAGCGTAGTAGGTACCTATGGAGAAGAACGGGCAAGAAACTCCACGGACACTCTTTTAAATAAAATATAAAATTGATACAAAATATTGGTTACATCATTCATTTTGAAATTATGCATGTGAGAACAATGTAATAAGACGTGCACGTTCGTAAAAGCGTCCGTAATAAAAAGAAAAAAAGAATAATTCAAAAACTTTAAATAAATCTCTCGCGTCCAGCCCTGGTCGAGGTCATGGTACGGAGCGAGAGGACATGGGAGGACGTCACCTCCTTCTGCGAAGCAGTAATGCTCGCGAAGGAGGAGGCGGAGCGCGTGACGGAGAGGTAAATTTCGCGCCCTCACGCCCCTAGCCGCTGCAGGAGGAGACGCCCTGGGCGTCGGGAATCGATTGCCGATTCCCGGCCACCGTAGGCGCGGGCTTGCGGCTTGCGGACGGTGAGCAATGGGTAGCTTGCCGTCCGGGTAAGGACCAAGCCCGGGTCGACGGCGCGTTATGTTCCACGCGCGCCTCAAAGAGTATCAGCGAGTGAAGGGGCCCGATGAGACCATTGCCTGCCGGGGTTGCGGGAAAGTCCGAAAGGCCCCCTGGCATTGCACAGGCAACAGAAGGAACACGGGTGGGTTTTAGTCAGTAAGAGTCTGACACGCCCTCCCGCTCCACCCAGAGCGAGAGGAGTCATATGATGATTTCCCACCCAAAAAAAAAGAAAATAAAGAAAAGGCGACTAACAACTTAGAAGGCGACTAACTATGAGGTAATAATGACACGGCGACTAATATTAACAGTGGGACAAACATTGTAATATAGGCAACTATAGGCTTCCATATAAAAAACACTTTTGTGAGCGTTTATTTTTGGGGAGAGGCTAATGTTAATTGCTTTCATCTTTAGACGGCTAAACTTAAGTGTGACCGTAACCCCTTGGCTAAAAATGAAGTAGTAAATGAAAATGACTGAAAGGTAGGTTAGGTTAGGTTAGAACTTTGACCACACAACGCACGAGCCGAGTGAGCGAAGCGAGCGGTGCCGCGGCACGGCCGGCGAGTGCACGTGTCTAATGTTCGCTTAACACACACACACAACAATAAATTCTATAAACAACCTCATTTTATACTCAAAATTTCTGTAGCTTCACTGTAGCTGCCAACCTATTATATTTGTTACCACTTTAATTATTTTTAAAACCCTAAATCAGATTAGTTTGTCGCCGCGTTAAATACATGCCATTTAATAACTAAACTTAGTTTTGTTATGAGTCAGAACCAGACATTAATCGACCGGCCACGATCAAAAAGGTTGGAGTCTACTGACCTAATGTTATGCTGTTTTATAAGGCTCGTAAGGACAGGTGTTTGGTTAAATTAAGCGGCTGAATCTTGGTGCTTAAAAAAACTTCAATGAATAATGATACTCTAATTCAGGCCTATTTTAGGCAGTCAACCAACCTAGCTGACTAGTTACTATTTTTATCCCAGCATGAGCTATGTTAACACTGTGAGCACTGTGTGTGTTGTTGTCACTTAACTCGTACAAATACAAGAGAAGACGGAAGGAAGGACGGAAAGAAGGTGAAATTCAATTAAGGGTCCTTTGTTCTTCCACGGATCCCCCAACAACTCGAACTTGTTCAAGAAACTATGTAGTACTGAATTTAGCGTGGACCCAAAAAGCGTTGCTATGAGGAAAGTAATTAGTATTGGAAACGAAGGGTCCCCAAACTGATAAATATTGCAAAGGTTAATTTGCCAGTAACAAAAGTTCTCCTTAAGGTAGGCACTTTAGGATTCATAGGTATGCGTATATAGGTATTTTATTCAGGACAATGTGTCAAGGAAAAAGAATGTACCAAATTGGGATTGGTTGATTTAGATACGGAAAAAGAAGAAAAGATGGTTCGTAACTCTTACGAATTGACTATAAAGTAAAGGTATAGTTGAACAAGGACCTTTTGGTATGTAGCGAAAATCTGAACTAACACCGCCATCTTATTTTTAGGGTTCCGTACCTCAAAAAGAAAAACTTTGTTGTTTGTCTTTCTGTCTGTCAGTCTATCAAAACCGTTTTTCTCAGAAAGGCGTGGTGGTATCAAATTGAAATTAATATCAAATACGTAGATCTTTTTTTTTTTTTTTTTTTTTTTTTTTGGGTGGGAAATCATCAAATGACTCCTCCCGCTCTGGGTGGAGCGGGAGGGCGTGTCAGACTCTTACTGACTAAAACCCACCCGTGTTCCTTCTCTTGCCTGTGCAATGCCAGGGGGCCACGGTATCCCTTTCGGACTTTCCCGCAACCCCGGCAGGCAATGGTCTCATCGGACCCCTTCACTCGCTGACATCTCTTTGAGGCGCGCGTGGTACACAACGCGCCGTCGACCCGGGCTTGGTCCTTACCGGACGGCGAGCTACCCATTGCTCACCGTCCGCAAGCCCGCGCCTACGGTGGCCGGGAATCCGCGATCGATTCCCGACGCCCGGGGCGTCTCCTCCTGCGGCGGCTAGGGGCGTGAGGGCGCGAAATTTGCCTTTCCCTCACGCGCTCCGCCTCCTCCTTCGCGAGCATTACTGCTTCGCAGAAGGAGGTGACGGCCTCCCATGCCCTCTCGCTCCGTACCATGGCCTGGACCAGGGCCGGACGCGAGAGATCCCCGCCACCGATCGCCTCCACGAGGACACGGCGGTGCTCTGCCCAAGCCGGGCATACCTCCACCGTATGCTCCACCGTGTCCTCCGGGTGATCCACGCAGTGATGACACCCGGGCGTTTCCTCCCGCCTTATCCGAAACAGGTACCTCCCGAAACAGCCGTGTCCGGTGAGGACCTGCGTCAGGCGGAAGGTGAGGACGCCGTGGCGCCTCTCCAGCCACTCCTCAAAGAGGGGACTTATCGCCGCAATAGTGGCGTGCCCAGCACTGGGTTGCGACAATCGCACTCTCCATGCTGCCATGAGATCCCGTCGGAGCTCTGTCCGCTGTGCCGCGATTTCTCGCGGCATCGGAGTCAAGCCCCGGCGTTTCGCCTCCTCGCGCCACTCCCAGATATGCGCGAGGACTTTTGCCTCCAGATCCCATGGCGGCAATCCGGCAAGGAGGCTCGCCGCCTCACCGGAGACCGTGCGGTATCCCCGGACCAGCCGGGTGGCCATGACCCTCTGGGACGCGTTCAACCGGCGGGCAGGCCGCCGCCTCAACGAATGCGCCCACACCGGTGCCCCGTACAGGGCCATGGACCGCACGATCCCCGCGTATAGCCTCCGGCAGGAGGCGTTTGGACCCCCTAGATTGGGCAGGAGCCGCTTCAAGGCAGCCCCGGCCCGGTCCAGTCTGGGAGCCAAACGTCGGAAATGCTCCACGAAGTTCCACCGACTGTCGAGGACGAGTCCCAAGTACTTCATCGTCGACTCGACGCCGATGTGAACCCCTCCTACCGTTATTTGGGAACCCGACGGTGGCGCATTCCGAGGACCATGAAAACACATGGCCTCGGACTTGTGCAAGGCCACCTCGAGTCCCAACTGCCGGATTCTGGCCACGATTGTCGCAACCCCGTGTGTCGCTAGTTCGACCGCCGCCTGGTGCGACCTCCCCTGCGCCAGGACCAACGTGTCGTCAGCGTAACAAACGACGCTGACGCCATTGAGGAGGTCGGCGCGAAATACGTAGGTCTATGATCCCTTGGAGCTCTAAAAAAATCAAGTAACATATTTTGACACTCGCAAATAAATCAAAACCGGATACTTTCCGTTGACCTAGAATCATAAAAATTGGCAAGAAGCAAGTTCTCACAACATTATTGTAGCGAACAATCCGCAAATTGTAAATTTGTAGTTTTATCACATTTTTTTTATGCTTTTACTTTTTTTGTTGGAGAAACGTCCGTGGCGTATATCCATGAACGGGAGGACATGTTTTTCAACTGCAATGTTTAGTTTGTTTTGGGATAAATTTATCCTAACTACGGAACCCTTCATTGTGCGTGGTCCGACACGCACATGATCGGATTTACACGACTGCCCAAAAAGGAGTGTAATGTTTTCAGGGTTCGCGTATGTGAATTTCTTTGTTCCACCATAACTTTCAAATGCCTGAACAGATTTGGATGTATGGGGTATCGTTATATCAGCCCGAGTGACATACCTAGGCACTGTATTGTTTACCAACAAAGCCGGGGCATGTCAATGACATTCAAACGCCAAAAGATTCTTGTGGCTCTGTAAAAACTATCTAAGAAAAAGTTCTTATACTCGTGTAGTATTTATTAAACTACAAACTGTCAACCAAAGACGTCCCGAAGAATGTAAGTACTGTGTAAATAATGTGTTATTAAATTATTACGGTATGATATATTTGTTTTATTCAATACACTTATATTGGTACACTTATGCACAAATATTTCCCAAAATAATGGCCGGTAACTCACTAAACTTCCCCACAAAATTTTATCTTTGAAACGATATTGTGACCTAATTTGACAACGACGAACGAGAGGTTATAAGTTCAATCTTCACCCGCTGTTGAGGTGAACCGACTATTAGAATAAACAACCTAGTTAAGCTTAGTTTAGGGTTTACTTGATACCCAACTTGCAAAGAATACATCGCTTCTAAGTATAAAATGGCAAAAAGTTTTTTGTAAGTTTTTCTATCACGAGCTTACACTGGAGTTGCTATGCTGTTGTACTGCGTTCTATAATATCAAAGGTTGAACACAACCTTCAACGAAGCTTGTATTCTGCACGGGCACCAGTATACTGCAGAGATTATGGCCTACTTGGTGTTTCCATGCAACCTCCGCGAATTTGTTATAAGATAATGGCATAAAGTTTACTGACAAATACGTGCACTGACTGGACAGATCCACTCAATCTGTGTGGTTCTTTCCTCAAAAAACAATTTCAGTCACCAATCTAAATGGTCTTCACCATGACCTGACCAAGATTATGTATGGACTTTTAAAGAGACTGTGACCTCTGAGCTTGTTTCAGCCTTTCTTCTCAGTTTCAGTTTTTATTTAAAAAATATGATTTACGTTTAAAAGTGGGCTATTCATTTATTATATAATATTGTGAGACAAACACTATATTTTTGTACATAGACTAAAATAATACTACACTAACTTAAAGAGTTAACAGTGGCAATCATCTTATAAAATGTAAAATAACATAAATTGATTTAAATAGTTATGCAAGTCATATTATGAATACGTGTTTTATTAAGTCCCGGGTAATATAAGGACATAGAGTTATCGTACAGTACTTACTACACGCTTAGTACTACTAGTTATCAAAAATACCAGGGACTTGAAAGCAAAATTAATTTTGTTTAGTTAGACAAATGTTATCTTATAACGTTCCAAAGTTTGTAACGATACTAGAACTAAACCTTTCAATAACGTTACAAAAAAAAAAACGTCATAGAAGATCATTTTTGTAGAACAATATTTTAAGTTATGTTATAAGTATCAGTAACATTATGCTTATATCCGCTAGTAATAACGTTACAAATTCATTTTGTAACCTTATTTTTAAGAACTTTCCACCACCGGCCACTCCCGTACTGGCCGGCGGCGGTGGCTGGCTGGTGATAAGCCACCGTCGTATTCAAACATTAAGTTCGTACTGGTCGGCTTGCGGACCATGGTTTTTGCTGTTGTTATTAGTAATTAACTGTTTATTTATTTTTACTTCGAAGGTCCTAATTTATCATTTGTGATTTCCGAGTTACAGCTTTAATATCTTTATGTAAACGGGCACGCCCATTATGCCTGGAGGCTTTCATTCGGGGATTAAGTTCATTTTACTTTAATGTAAAAATAAATAAAAAATGTAAACTTAGGAGTATGAGGAACAGGGTGTAAAGTTCACTCATCCACCATAGAAAAGGGAGGATCCTCCAACCAGACGGGTGTTGTGTCTGGCGGGCCGACTGCCCGACTGTTGATTTCGGATAGTCTTATCTATGTCGTTCGCGCGGTAAACTCTAATTGCGCGATGCAGGATTTGTGTGACGTCATGTCTTTGATGCGTAGTTCGTATGTGGCGGTGTAACCGCTACATAAATATTGGCGTGTGCTAGGTGACATATAGAAAATAATTTAATTGAATGTTTTGTGTTGCGTATTGTAAATTATTTTGCACTATTGTATAGAATCAAGTTTTTCTAACTAGCCAGACAGCTGTGCAGCTGGGTTGTTTGTTGCGCCACTTCTTCTGCCCAGTTAAAGCATTAGGTAGTGGTGAAGGGCGGGCGTTTTAGGGGGACTGTCTTATGTAATTTTGACATTCGAAAAGTGCTGATTCTCAGCCTAGTTTGAACAAATGACTTTTGAATTTGGATTTGTACGAGAGTGTGCATCTATTACAGACAGTGTTGTGAATGAATAGTGATTACCTGCCTACTTTTATATTTATGTAATTGTTACTATTATTTAAGTGTAACTTTACTTTTTTTTTTATGTTGCGGTTCGAAATGAATAGGTAACGTTATTATTTCGATAAATTGATAACGATATATTGTTAATATTGTTATTAAACATTTTAAGATTTCGTTCAGTTTGTTAGTATTGTTTTATCCTGGTGGAATTATCGCTAATGGAACTACGCGTAACGTTATTTTGAGTAATGTTTCAAGTCCCTGAAAAATACTAAACTGTTGTATGAAGTAAGAAAAAACATTTTTTTTTTTAAACGTATAAATCTTTTCGTTTCTTTTCTTACATGGTGGATGGTGACAGATGGTCGTGGGACCACAACCAGAATAGTGTCTTACCACATCCTGGCCATAGATTTGCATCGTTAAGTCACTGTTTATTTTACTACGGCAAAGACATAAGGAAGCAGTTAATTCTTCAAAGAATCTCGTCAGTTATGTATTGGATGCATTTGTAACCCTGAGCGTGCATACTATCAAACTCAAACTCAAACCATTTATTTCAATTAAACCATTTACAGGCACTTTTGAATTGTCAAGGAGTCGGTCGAAAGATGAAGCTAGTTGCTCATTCCAAAACGTATATAGGACGTATGTATGGAGAAGAACGACTATGACGTTAGAAAAATCAATATCGTGGACTCTTAACTTTTTTGGTAGTGGATTCGGTTTATTTTTCTAGTAAGGTTTTAACATCCTAGTTTTACAGCTACAATAGGATTTTGTCCTATTTTAGTTACAAGCATACTCACTGTCGGTTACGACAAAACAAACAAACATTTATTAACATGTATACAGTTTCTATATAAACAGAAACAAACCAGCACCAGTAACGGACCGGGAATTTCCATTCAAATACCGAACATAAATTTGAGATCAAAATTGAACACAAAGGTATAATGTTGCTATTATTTACCGATATCACAGAAACAATTCAAAGGGTTGGAACGGCAAAAAAAGGTATGGCAACCTACAGTTAATATTCAACGTGGTTATGAATACATGACCTGTGCTTATTTTTGTGTGTTTACGAACGAATAGTGGAATACTTACATCACTCAGGTTAATATTTTGTTTCCGGAAAAAACAATTTCAAAATGGAATGTAACAAAAGGAAACGGAACGTTATTTATGAGTAGTTTATTTTGTGTATTATTTAACATACACGTGTACGTATTTATTACAGATAAAACAATTCAATTCCATTTATTTTTTTAATAATTATTGAGTAAAAAAAAAATATTTCTAAATTCCATAACAATATTATAGTGACAGTGACAGCTCTTGAAAGCGGTTTAGATGTGCTGATCGCGTTCAGTTTCATTGTTCAAATCCACCCTTTGTAGGTATGTAGTACCGAATCACACTAATATTATAAAGGCGAAAGTTTGTGAGTGTGTATGTTTGTCTCTTCTTCACGCTAAAACTAATAAACGGATTTGGATAAAATTTAGAACAAAAATAGTTTATAACCTGGATTAACCTTTGTTTCCCAAAGTTGAATGTTCCTATGCTTGTATTGTATGAGCTTTGTGTATTAAGGTTTTTGTTTTAATAAACTTATTTTATTTATTTATTATTTATTTATTAACACATAGCATACTTTTTATCCCGATATTCCCACGGAATCGAAACTTATGCGGGTGAAACCGCGGGGCGCAGCTAGTTATTCATAAAACACACATCTTTACGCTTTATAAAAAGGCCTACTGTCCTTTTTTATTTCAATGGAGAGGGCAATAATTATGGAAGTTATTACCCGTTAAAACTTTGTTTTCTTTCTTTTACTAAAAGCTTCAATATTTTTTTACCAATCTCAAAATTTTTATTACGCCACACTGTACCTACTTAAAAAGGTTGTTGAACTTAAAACTTATTAACATATTTTGTTGATAACTTTCCCTTTTTTCACCCTTCTCTGAAGCATAAAATTACAAAACTTTATACTTATTTCTCAAAAGGGTTTTAATTAAAAGGCTGATATCCGATTTCGGTATCGTTTGACTTAGTAACTGGAGAAATATTTTTGCCTGAGCTTACTTTATTACATTCTGTCTGTCATTTTCATGCCGACCCGTATTCTGGTCCACAGATATTTGAACGTCAAAGTGAGAGTTGCGGGAACAATTACATGGGACTCCACATAACTATGATTATGTGGAAAACTTTATCTTTGTTCGGAGGAACGGCGAAGTTTGATGTGGCCCAGTCTTTTTATTTGTTTTCCGGATAGACTGACGGTTAGAATAAATGTATGAGAGCATAATACTTCTGCTATTAGTTTATTTTTCTCGATCATTTTCCTCGTCGTTGTAAGCCGGATGAAGAATGTTTTGATTTAGCTCATAAGCCACATTAGTAGACAGTCGGCAATAAAATACTACTACACTGATTGATAAATTCGAATTGTATAAACAAAAAAAAAAACAGATTTCTTAAACTGATACACTAACTGTCGTCGATGACCCCACAAAAAACATTGTCAAATAAATTTATTTATTGATTTCTAATTTAGTTTTGCTAGCTAATTTAATATTACCCTGTAGTGCCCGTGTAAGCACTGCAATCTATCTATAGTTATGTACTACGTATCGACCAATTACGGATTACCCTCTTCAGTGTTGAATATTACATGTTTAGTAGCCATAAAGCAGCTGCTACTCAAAGTTCTGATGTTTTATTTGGCTCCGGATAAAATATTAGAGCCTTCTTGGCCCATTGTTTCCACAAAACGGGCTGCTAAATCGTTTGCACACGAAAACGGTAGATTAACCTCAATTTCATAACTCTCCTGTGATCCAGTTTTGTAATAAAATAGACTCTTAACGAAACATGATTATGAACATTATAATAAATCGATGTAATGGTTTTTTTTTTTCGTATAGCTTTTAACAATCCCGGAAAACACTTTTGTAATGGCAATGATACACGTTCTAACCATTTTTTTCGTGTTTATGGTTGATTCATCCAAATTGAAAGGCTAAAGCTTCGAGCAGACTAGCGCGACGCGACAGCCAGCGCGACGCGACACCTCTTATGGTTATACTGTGAAGTTTACATAGAAATTATATTGTTCGAGTCGCGTCGCGCCGTCGCGTCATGCTGGTCTGCACGAGCCTTTATGAGAATCGTGTAAATATTGTCATAATGCAACTAATATTTTATGATTAATTTGTTAACTATGAAATAAATGTACTTAGGTAGGTACTATGTTGGTGCGAATTTCAAAATTACTCTAAATTTATACATTTTCTGTGGCTCACTATGCAATTTAATTTAAAAAAAAAAACATTTATTTCCTCACAGGTGAAGAAATTCCTCACGAAAATTACAACGCGGAAAGTGTTAAGGTTTATTTGTTGCTAAAGCCATGTCATATTTATTTTGATTAATGCTCGAAATTAATTTCGTTGTTATCCCTCCAGGGTATTGAGCGGGGCAATGACAAAGCACCATAAAATTCGGAACGCCAGACAAGGCCAAAACCTTCTGCTGTGAACACGTAATTAAATTGCCGAATCATTTTGTTAATTACAGAAATTTGATTGCGTTTGATTGTTCTAATTTACATTCTTATTTGCCATTTCGTTTATTGCTAAATTGAGGGTTTTTGTTAGGTAAGTATCTGGAATATTTTGGGTTTGACTCGAAACTACGCAGACTGGTAAAGACCAAATAAAGCAGCAAATTCACGAACTTTGAATGACAAAACCATTACTAAGTCATTGCAATATAACTCTTATCTTATTGTTATAAAGTATGAATTAGAATGATTCTCGTGAGTTTGATAAATCTTTCGGCAATCATTCTAATTTATGCCTTACCTTACCGAGTTAAAAATGACATTGCAATGACTTACTAATAGTTTTACGTCGATCGTGAATGTCCTATCTAAGACAGTTACAGTTAATTTATTATTCTCTTTTATAGGACTGCGAATAGCACATGTAAAAAAAATATGTAAATATTAGCTAGTCAGAAAAGTAGCACTGGACAAGTAAAATAACATGTACAGACGCTAGCACGTCAACCTAATACAATCTTTCAAATGTCTAATAGATTTTCAACTTTATCACTAAATTATAAGGTTCGAAGTTAATTGAGAAAATTTGACAGTTTCGGGTAGAGTTGATGTGTTGACGTCTGTACCATTATTTTTATCGAAATCGCTGTACCACGCCTTAGGAATGCGTGGCGAGGTGGGGGGCGGGACGCCATGAGCGCTTACGGTAGACTGATAGAGTGGAGCGGCCTGCACTGCCCCCGTCTCACCGCGGACACACCTAAAGCACAGTACAACGGTTTCAGTAAAACTATATTCAGGATGGTCTATCAAGTCAAACTGGCCACCTGGATAGGTGCTGACTTCACAAGGTGTACTACAAGCAATTTACTAAACAGATCCTGTCCACAATTGGAATAATAGTCACACTTTGTTCTAATCTAATCACCCAATGCAGAGTTTGGTTCATTTACATAATGCTTTTAACGGTCGTTACGTTTCATGCAGGCTTGCTTTCGAGCGCGGAAAACCCACAAATGTAAATTCTTACTCGTTTTTCCGAAGACACTTTAAAGGATTTTATGCCTAAGAATTACTTGCAATACACTGTGTTACTAGCTTTTCGACCGCAATTAGTTTACAAGAAGAGTGGTAAATTCAGGTCACTTTTTCGACAGGATAAACTACTTGCAAATTAACTAAGCAGTTCTAAGACACCGACCAATGTAACACAACATATAAATAAACCCGATTATAGAAATATAAAAAGAGAATAATTATTAGCCCCTAGCTAAGAACGCATTTTTCAATAATCTACCCCTAGAGGGTGCTACGATTTCCGAAATCGACTCTTTTTTTGCCTATAAATTGCTTGCGAAAGGAATGTAAATGAGTTCCTATTTCTTAGTATCACTTTCTATCCAATCTCCTTTCACAGTTCGGTACAGTCGATTCCTAAAAATCTAATAAACAACATCAAATAAATTCATAGGAAACATAACTGATTTCTATCTACCCGCGAGGTAAATTGGATTCCGCTTTTTATGTCCAACATAACGAAATTCCCACACTTTCGGAATAGTAAGGTAATAAAGGCAATATTATTTATACTACAAAGTTACCTTTACCTGATTGCTTATGATGTGAGCAATTTAGCGGAATGGTAAAGTAAAAGTGTTGTGTTATTCTGCTAGGATAGATGATTTGATTTTTCGCATCTTACATAATTATCATAAAGGCCGTCACAGACGTAACTATAATACACACATCAAAAAAGTCTAAGCAACATGTACGGTTTTGAACTTTTGAACGATTTTTACTATTGTAATTATATTTACATTTGTTTTTAAATAATAACTAAGCATTTTTTTATGCATTAGTGACTAAAGCGATAAAATCCTTCATTCAATTATTATTTAATCACAATAATTAACAATTAGTGTACCGTAATATGCGTAGTATAAAATAAAGTTAAAACGTAATTAAACTTTTCATGTTTTAAAATTAAATGACGACATATTTTTTAATTATTTGGCAATACAAAGGGTGACCGCCTCTGTTGTTTAAAACTTGTCGGCAACGATTTTTCATTGAATTTATAAGATTGTTTATCTGATCCTGCGGCAATCGCTCCCAATGGAATTTTTGGTTTGGTTTAAGACATTTATTTCGCTCAAAAATAATACAATTATTCACTTCTATGAGGAAAAACATAATAATTAAGATAAACGACGGTGTCGCTAGATATAAACTAAAATTAAGTTATGAAAACAGTAAAAACTTCCAATTCAAACATTATTCAGGTGGTGCTTTAATAGTCTTTTAAAATATATTTTATAGCTACGTCTGTGGTGGGCTAAATTCAAATTTCTTTGATGCTTAGTTTTACAGAGCTTAAAGGCGTAGAACTGCGGGGTAATTGTGTGACACACATAAAATGAATGTCAATCGATTGCAATTTATATCCTTTTCACAGTCCAGCCGCGTTTACTGCGTTATTTATGTTGTTATGCAGACGAAATTTTCAAACCTATGAAGTAATTGATAATATCCTTCAAAACCCTCGAATTGTGATTGAAAGTGTGTTACGCAATTAGGGTTTCGGAAATTCATTCATTAGATCATTTCACGAACCCTGGAAACAAAGGGGGTGGTTACCTTACCAGAAATAAATACATCTGAAGTGAGTGACATAAAAATTTTACTCGCTGTTAAATCAACATGCACTTCAAAGAAAAAAAGCTTCTTCAGCATTCAAAAATTCTTGTCACCCATTGGTTGTCGGATCATATAACAAGAGCCTATTAGTAAAGCTAAAATTAGCCATTGAGAAGCTAGCAGAGTTATACAAATTAGCTGTTCGAATTCCCCTTGAAAAGTATCAAATACTTAAGCTCACAATAATTTATGGCGAGAATGAAACATGACACTTGACATTTTTAAATCGGTCGCTCCATGTACCATTCTGGTTGAAATTCTCGAAGATATTAGGTATAATAAAGAAGAGCTTAGTGGACATTCCTGACTTCCAATGTGTTTCCGTATGGCTCTTTAGAATCGTGCTGAAATAGTTTTCTTGCGGATTGCATCTACATTCTGCATGCTTGTGGGAATTGGAACCTGATTGGTGCATTAGCTAGGATTTTCGTTGTAAAAGTTGTTGGTAAAATAATAGTAGGATACATTTAATCTAAATCTACGTGCTGACGCACTTGACAGTAAATTATAAACACCTTGAATCCACCTTTAATTGTATTAAACATCACATCTGTTCTTTCCGAAGGGTTAAGGTAAGTACACTTCTGACTTCGCCAGACCACACATCCCTAATGTTAAATCAGCATGTTTTTTATTCTACAAAGTTAAGTTTTTATAAATACAAACATAAAGAAAAAAAAATATACAAAATATCATAAAAATAAATAAAAAATAAAAAGGTTTATTTCAGAAACTTGTACAACTTTTACAGTAAATCTTACATAGGGACCTCCTTTTAAGTAAAAGATATACCTGTGCTAGGAGATCCCGCTCCCCAATGACAAAATAATTAATTGGTAAAAGTGGTGTACACGATGAAAATAGAATTAAAACAATAAATAGAAAAACAAAGCAATAAAAATAAAGTAAAACAAGTAAAATCCTAAATTAAACAAGACAAGACTTGAACTATAACTAAATAAAAAGAAAAATAAAAACTTAGAGATAGATCCTAAAATAGTATGTGTGTGTGTGTGTGTGTGTGTGCGTGCGTTCGTGTGTGTGCGTGCATTTGAGTGTGTGTGTGTGTGTATGTATGTGTGTGTGTGTCCTTTCAACTCATATTGACGATGCTTGCAGCAATAATTCAATGTCATCATAGGTCTTCAGTTTTAGCCATTGAACTATTGCGTTTTTGCAGTCTTTCGTAGTCATTGGATTTATATTAATTATTTTATTGATTTTATTATAAAGGACAGCGGAACTTTTATTGAATTGTCTTTTGGCATATGTAGTTTTAACGAGTTTTACTGGTGCAACACTGTATTTTCGTCTTCTTTCCTGATGGTGAGGGTCATATGGCAGGACTTTGTGTAATTTTAAGACAGCAAGTAGCACGTATAACTGTCTGACTGTGAGAATACCGCTAAGGGAGTATAATTCATTCTCTGTGCTCACTCTAGCTCAAGAAACTTTGTTTTGGTTGCACCGCCCCACACGGGTATACAGTAGCTAAGAATTGGTTGAGCCAGAGAGACATAGATTTCATTTAACATTTTTTTAGTGGTCACATGTCTTAAGTTCTTAAATACCCAGATAAGTTTTCTCATACGGGCCATGACCATATCTGTATGAGTATGCCAGGATAACCGCTGATCAACGATTATACCTAGGTATTTTATATGAGTCACTTTTTCAATATCTTTACAAGAACAGTTTGTGCTAGATGTATTATGACAAGTGTGTATTTTGAGAGTTACGTCAGGTCCAGGTTGAGTGTTGTTGTAGATTGTAAATGCCATATATTGTGTTTTGGAAATATTGAGTGTAAGAAGATGTGAGTTCAACCAGTTAGCAATTTCGGAAAGACCCTTTTCAGCAGATTGATAAACGGATTCCCATGTATCACCAGAGAAAGCAATAGCAGTGTCATCTGCATACGAGAAAACGCGACCATTTTTTAGCATCATTTTGCAGAGATGGTTAATATATATTAAGAATAGAGTGGGGCCCAGTACGCTACCCTGCGGAACGCCGTAGGTCACATAAGCCTCCTTACTAATATACTCTCCTACCTTAACCTTTTTCCTACGATCCCGTAGATAATCTATTAGTAATGCTAACGGGTTTCCTCTTACGCCTATACCCTCAAGACTACGCACAAGAATGGGGACAGAAACGGTATCAAAAGCTTTTTTTAAATCAAGAAATACAACTAGACATCTTTTCCCTGAATCTACTAGGTTAACAATATGAGTGGTTAATGCTGTAACTGCGTCTTCCGTAGATAATTTTTGTCTAAAACCATATTGAGCTTGTGAAATAATGTTATATTTATTAGTGTAGCTGGTTAGTCTTATGTTAATTAGCTTTTCAATGATTTTAGATATTGCAGGTAAGACAGAGATAGGTCTGTAGTTGTTAACGTCATCTCTGTCTCCACCCTTGTGCACTGGAGTAATTATGGCTTGCTTCAGAGCTGGTGGAAATTTACCTTGGCTAAAACACAAGTTAGCAAGATGCGAAATTAAGGGTACGACCAATTCATGGGCAGTTTTTAAAATTTTTGTTGATATATTATCCCAGCTTGGAGCACTTTCAGATTTTAGACCCATTAGCACGTTATAGACTTCTCTAGGATCCGTTTCGAAAAGGACAAAGGAGGAAGCCTGTGAATTTATTAAATAATCAGAATCGTGTTGAACTTGTGATTGGTTTGCGGATGTAATGTCTTCCGCCAGGGTTTTCCCAATGTTAGAAAAGTAAATGTTTATGTGGTTTACTGAAGCATGAGGGGTGGTTTTTATCTCTAATAGTTCTGAGTTAAGTTTTTTTTTAGGTTTGCGATGAGTTATATTGTTAATTGTGTTCCATATCTGTTTCGTATTCTTGTTTGCCTTTAGTAGTTGTTCCTTATCATATTTTCTTCTAAGCTTTTTAACTAAACTATTGCAATAGTTGCGATATCTTCTGTATGTAATTTGTAATATATTGTTTTGTGGATCAGCTCGTAGTTTTTTTTGCATACTATTTCTGTTTTGAATACAGCGCAAAATTCTTAAAGTTATCCATGGTTTAAGGATGCGATTATTTCGTGGAACTAAAGTAGTAATAGTGTTTTGCTGAAGGCAATTTTGGAGTTTCTCTATTAATTGTACAGATAACGTGACTGGATCATTGATTAAATTAAGTTCAGAAATATTACTTAGTTTTAAGGCTGATATTGTTTTATCAAAGTCCACATTTTTTTTTAGTTTTCGGGCATTTGTAAGAATTTACTAAATCTGTTAATTTAAGGAAAATCATGAAGTGATCATGCATGTTTAAATGTATAATTTTGAATAATGTATAGTGAATAATGAAAACCTATATTCAATTTAGCTAAAAACTTTACTACTAGTTATTTAGGGGTCAAACCTAAATAGTTTTGTTTTAGGGCAATTTATGGTAAGAGCACTGAAACATAAACCCTTTGAATAACATATACAAATGTAGCTTTCAAATTACTCCACTGAGTTCACAAAAACAATGTCGATCCATTTATGCATTCGTTTTAGTATGTAAAAGCTCTAAAAACAAGTGTATTTTCAAAAGGAAAATCATGAACAAAAGTTAAAAGCCAGAATTAATTAATAAAATTCACATCAGAAATAAGTCTTTACTAAATATCCAATATTCTTGAAAAAATTACATTATGGAGATAGATTATGGGAAATTAATACATGAAATCATAAACTCGCTTTTCGTGTCAGTCTCTTTCACCACTGAGTACTCGTATTTCTAAACTACACAATGTATTTTGATCTCTTTTTCACTATCATTAAGATAATTTATTCCGGAAGATTTATGTGTACGTAATCAGCCTATGACATTCCCACTGCTGGGACGCAAGCTTCTCTCTGTGAGAGGGAGTGGGCAATCCACCACAGGGGCCCAGTGCCAGTGGATGTCACATGCCTTCGAATTTTTTGGTTCTAGGACGTGCCGGTTTCCTCACCATGTTTTCCTTCACCATTTTGAGAGCAGAGGTGAAGAAACAAATTACGCAAAGTTATATGTTAACCTGGAACCCACGGCCTGAGACACGTAATTCTGGGACTTTACCATTAGACCACCACTGCAGCACTAATACATTAATATTTAACTTAGATACAGCACAGAAATCTCGATGATTGGTTAACATGATTGCACATTGCAACCGTACAAAGGAGGGGCGGGTCACTAGTTATACATAAAAATAGATATTTCTACTTCAAAGCTACAACACACCGTAGAGTTTCAGCTCATTTGACTCTTGGATAGGAACAAATGCTTGTATAAACTACTGATTATTTTCTCCTTCTTTGCTTTACCGTAAACAAACACCAATCTAAGAAACACACACACACGTACACGTAATAAAAACCATAGGACATGGTTCGTAGCACGCTATGTTCCTAAAGCTCCGCCTACGTTCTTTCATACACAATTTCATGTCTTTCTCCCAGAGGATTCGTGAGCAAATAACGTGAAATTATGTAAATGTTAAACAAGGTTCTCGTTTACTCGAATTTCGGTAATGTAAGGGGTATTATAACATTTTCTCCATATGGAAGTAGGTAGATAATCAGTCTTTTTCACGGTTTAATAATGATTGCATATGGGTACCTTGTTACGACGTCCTAGGCCACACATTGAATACGATATTTTTATCGTACGTAAAAATACGTTACTGGTCTTTTGAACGGAGGTAGTATTATGCTCCCGTTTCATACACAAACATAATAATTACTTCGGGAATATGTCCATTTTGTATTTATTACTTACGGTCCAAAATATCTCAAACAGTTCGGATTGATTTTGGACGCCATGTCTATATGCACGACAAAGTAATCGGAACCCAATGTATAAGCTCCCATAGAACTAGGATGTCCGAGATAGTTCGTGAGTTTTCGTACGTACCTATTCGCACGACTTAAATTCAAACAGAACCGCTGGCAAAGTGTGGCTTGGTTTAAACCTGGACTGGTTCTGAGTCTTCAAACGTCGATCCAACGTATCCTCACCTAGGTGCGTTTTTTATCGGTATGAAAACGCAAGAGTTATTGCGATATCTGTTTTCAGTAAAATTTGTATATTAGGACGGCCACAAAGTTACACACTGCTGCGATAGTAACAACGCAATGTAGGACGCTTGCGTTCCTCCATCCTGCGATATTCCGTTATGTGTTCTTAGAACAATTTGTTTTAGGACGCATGCGATCTTACACACACCTGTTAATATCGTTAGTACGGCATAGTACGGCCGTGGGCCTGTAGTGTAAGTTACACACAGACGTTAGAAATATCGGACTATAAAAACGCAGCTGTGTGCAAGGGATCGTTACGTTATTATCGACCGATAAAAACGTGCTTGTGGTGTTTTAGTTAGCCCAGATTTTCCACAAGATTGAATCAAAGACACGACTGACATTATATCTCATACCATCACGACAGCACAAGAAGAAGAAAGTCGCG
This sequence comes from Xanthia togata, assembly GCA_963853775.1. Taxonomy (NCBI): domain Eukaryota; kingdom Metazoa; phylum Arthropoda; class Insecta; order Lepidoptera; family Noctuidae; genus Xanthia; species Xanthia togata. The sequence goes on from OY970807.1 coordinate 10,297,105, forward strand.
TCGATTAAAACTTTCTGCCGTGTTTATAAGACAAGGCAAGTTTTAACGTTCCAGGAAGCCACATCAACTTTGTTGCAATAAATATGTTTGTCGGCTAAGTATGTGTTATCTCGGGGGCATAATTGAAAAACTTCTGACAGGGTTTTAACTGGTGCCGTCACATGTAGCTCTTGCCTTGTGGAGGGGAGTGGTTGACTGTTTAGAAATTTAGGTAGGAATTATTGCTATTTAATTAAACAAATTCCGAGGTCGGTCATAAAGGTATTTTAACTAACCAGTCGTGACGAAGTATTCCTTTACTTCTGGCTGGCCTATTTTACATTTATACCTGACGGGTGTGCAAAGATGGTCTTCTGAAATGACCAAATGACGTCAGGTTGGGGCACCTGTCAAAAGTCTCAAAGCGTATATATTTTCTTTAGTCGTGACTGAATGATGAACCAATGAATAAAAAGAATGATGAACGTCATCACATATTTTATAATCACTGTCGAAATGGAAGATCTCTTGTCAAAATGGTGACAACAAATGGAGTGTTTTTTTGTGAAAACCCTCATTAAATACACCAATACATCCCCCGACCAATAGTAGTCGGAATAACACCAAGTGGTTTAAAGTTTAAAGAGTCTGGCAGACCCCTACGCCCAAACCACGGCGAAAAAATCCAAAACGATTTCGAAACAAAAAAAGATTCATAATAAATTCCTGTCAGCTGCCATTATAGTTTTTGGACTCTTATGAAAATTTTCCTCTGTTCACTTACGTTGGTCAGTCAATATAAGCGTTAAGGTACCATTCCGTAACCGACCGTAGGCAGCAAAATACACGTGACGTGTCGCGGCGTTATGTCGCGGCGACACGTAGCGGCGTCATGTCATAAAGACTTGATTCCGAACCTGACCGCAGGCGGCAGCAGCCCGTATTCCAGTCGGTAAATAGGAAATAGAAAAAACATGTTATCGCTTGAGCGTTGGCGGTACTACTGGTCTGCGGCCGGGCTGCACGTGTCGCCTGTCACTCGCCCGTAGCTGCCTACGATGTGTCGCGGCGACACGTCGCCCGCTGTTGCCTCCTGCGGTCGGGAACGGGTACGGAATGGTACCTTTATGCCGGAACCAATACACAAATATTAAGTATGTTATTACGGGAGTCTGGAAATAATTAAATTATAATTTACGAGGTTGTTATCATTTGATATTTATTAACCTGAAGTAGGTAGGTAGGTACTGTTAATGACTTGCAATTTTATTATGATTATCAGTTTTTCAAAATTTAAAGCAATTAATTCGCTATCAAGGCTGTAAAACACTTATAAAATCTAACAAACATTTTTGATAGTGGATTTTCAAAAGAATAAATTATACTGCAGTTTCACCCGCATAAGTCTCAATTCCGCGGGAACATCGGGATAAAAAGGTATTTTATATCCTTTTCCAGGTCGTGGTCTACCCATGTGCCAAATTTCATTGAAATCCGTTCGGTCGTTTTAGCGTGAAACAAACATACACACCAACTCATTTTCGCATTTATAATATTAAAGTTAGGATTTCTGAGAATCATATGAACACTTTGGCTATTTATTAAAAATTCAAAAGTCATTTATTCAAATTAGGCTGAGAATCAGCACTTTTCGAACGTCAAAGTTACATTTAAGGCGAAATGGGTCCCAAAGAAGAGGTTTTGACGCATTTCGGCTGCACGCAAAATCAATTTTTGTCCTCAAAAACTACTAATTTGCCTTATTTTTTTTCATGATTATTAAAATTGAAGATATTTTTTAGTGAATTATGAGGGCCAAAACACGATTGACATAATTTGGCTCGATACAAAAAAATCGCAAAGTTTCCTCAAAATGTAGATTTTTTATGAGAAAAAATGGTTTTATTCGATTATAATTAAAGCAATTTCAATCAAATTTCGTCTATACGTTCACCATAAAAGACTTTAGGGGATTATGGATTTATTTTAATGTAATTCCTTCGGGAATATGTCCATTTTGTATTTATTACTCACGGTCCAAAATATCTCAAACAGTTCGGATTGATTTTGGACGCCATATCTATACGCACGACAAAGTAATCGGAACCCAATGTGTAAGCTCCCATATACTAGTTCTATGGGAGCTTACACATTGGGTTCCGATTACTTCTTCTGATGCTGTCCGAGATAGTTCGTGAGTTTTCGTACGTATTTGCACGACTTAAATACAAACAGAACCGCTGGCAATGTGTGGCTTGGTTTAAACCTGGACTGGCTCTGAGTCTTCAAACGTCGATCCCAACGTATGCTCACCTAGGTGCGTTTTTTATCGGTATGAAAACGCAAGAGTTATTGCGATATCTGTTTTCAGTAAAATTTGTATATTAGGACGGCCACAAAGTTACACACTGCTGCGATAGTAACAACGCAATGTAGGACGCTTGCGTTCCTCCATCCTGCGATAATCCGTTATGTGTTCTTAGAACAATTTGTTTAAGGAGGCATGCGATCTTACACACACCTGTTAATATCGTTAGTACGGCATAGTGCGGCCGTGGGCCTGTAGTGTAAGTTACACATAGACGTTAGAAATATCGGACTATAAAAACGCAGCTGTGTGCAAGGGATCGTTACGTTATTATCGACCGATAAAAACGCGCTTGTGGTGTTTTAGTTAGCCCAGATTTTCCACAAGATTGAATCAGAGACACGACTGACATTATATCTCGTGCCATCACGACAGCACAAGAAGAAGAAAGTCGCGTCGATTAAAACTTCCTGTCGTGTTTATAAGACAAGGCAAGTTTTAACGTTCCAGGAAGCCACATCAACTTTGTTGCAATAAATATGTTTGTCGGCTAAGTATGTGTTATCTCGGGGGCATAATTGAAAAACTTCTGACAGGGTTTTAACTGGTGCCGTCACATGTAGCTCTTGCCTTGTGGAGGGGAGTGGTTGACTGTTTAGAAATTTAGGTAGGAATTATTGCTATTTAATTAAACAAATTCCGAGGTCGGTTATAAAGGTATTTTAACTAACCAGTCGTGACGAAGTATTCCTTTACTTCTGGCTGGCCTATTTTACATTTATACCTGACGGGTGTGCAAAGATGGTCTTCTGAAATGACCAAATGACGTCAGGTTGGGGCACCTGTCAAAAGTCTCAAAGCGTATATATTTTCTTTAGTCGTGACTGAATGATGAACCAATGAATAAAAAGAATGATGAACGTCATCACATATTTTATAATCACTGTCGAAATGGAAGATCTCTTGTCAAAATGGTGACAACAAATGGAGTGTTTTTTTGTGAAAACCCTCATTAAATACACCAATACATCCCCCGACCAATAGTAGTCGGAATAACACCAAGTGGTTTAAAGTTTAAAGAGTCTGGCAGACCCCTACGCCCAAACCACGGCGAAAAAATCCAAAACGATTTCGAAACAAAAAAAGATTCATAATAAATTCCTGTCAGCTGCCATTATAGTTTTTGGACTCTTATGAAAATTTTCCTCTGTTCACTTACGTTGGTCAGTCAATATAAGCGTTAAGGTACCATTCCGTAACCGACCGTAGGCAGCAAAATACACGTGACGTGTCGCGGCGTTATGTCGCGGCGACACGTAGCGGCGTCATGTCATAAAGACTTGATTCCGAACCTGACCGCAGGCGGCAGCAGCCCGTATTCCAGTCGGTAAATAGGAAATAGAAAAAACATGTTATCGCTTGAGCGTTGGCGGTACTACTGGTCTGCGGCCGGGCTGCACGTGTCGCCTGTCACTCGCCCGTAGCTGCCTACGATGTGTCGCGGCGACACGTCGCCCGCTGTTGCCTCCTGCGGTCGGGAACGGGTACGGAATGGTACCTTTATGCCGGAACCAATACACAAATATTAAGTATGTTATTACGGGAGTCTGGAAATAATTAAATTATAATTTACGAGGTTGTTATCATTTGATATTTATTAACCTGAAGTAGGTAGGTAGGTACTGTTAATGACTTGCAATTTTATTATGATTATCAGTTTTTCAAAATTTAAAGCAATTAATTCGCTATCAAGGCTGTAAAACACTTATAAAATCTAACAAACATTTTTGATAGTGGATTTTCAAAAGAATAAATTATACTGCAGTTTCACCCGCATAAGTCTCAATTCCGTGGGAACATCGGGATAAAAAGGTATTTTATATCCTTTTCCAGGTCGTGGTCTACCCATGTGCCAAATTTCATTGAAATCCGTTCGGTCGTTTTAGCGTGAAACAAACATACACACCAACTCATTTTCGCATTTATAATATTAAAGTTAGGATTTCTGAGAATCATATGAACACTTTGGCTATTTATTAAAAATTCAAAAGTCATTTATTCAAATTAGGCTGAGAATCAGCACTTTTCGAACGTCAAAGTTACATTTAAGGCGAAATGGGTCCCAAAGAAGAGGTTTTGACGCATTTCGGCTGCACGCAAAATCAATTTTTGTCCTCAAAAACTACTAATTTGCCTTATTTTTTTTCATGATTATTAAAATTGAAGATATTTTTTAGTGAATTATGAGGGCCAAAACACGATTGACATAATTTGGCTCGATACAAAAAAATCGCAAAGTTTCCTCAAAATGTAGATTTTTTATGAGAAAAAATGGTTTTATTCGATTATAATTAAAGCAATTTCAATCAAATTTCGTCTATACGTTCACCATAAAAGACTTTAGGGGATTATGGATTTATTTTAATGTAATTCCTTCGGGAATATGTCCATTTTGTATTTATTACTCACGGTCCAAAATATCTCAAACAGTTCGGATTGATTTTGGACGCCATATCTATACGCACGACAAAGTAATCGGAACCCAATGTGTAAGCTCCCATATACTAGTTCTATGGGAGCTTACACATTGGGTTCCGATTACTTCTTCTGATGCTGTCCGAGATAGTTCGTGAGTTTTCGTACGTATTTGCACGACTTAAATACAAACAGAACCGCTGGCAATGTGTGGCTTGGTTTAAACCTGGACTGGCTCTGAGTCTTCAAACGTCGATCCCAACGTATGCTCACCTAGGTGCGTTTTTTATCGGTATGAAAACGCAAGAGTTATTGCGATATCTGTTTTCAGTAAAATTTGTATATTAGGACGGCCACAAAGTTACACACTGCTGCGATAGTAACAACGCAATGTAGGACGCTTGCGTTCCTCCATCCTGCGATAATCCGTTATGTGTTCTTAGAACAATTTGTTTAAGGAGGCATGCGATCTTACACACACCTGTTAATATCGTTAGTACGGCATAGTGCGGCCGTGGGCCTGTAGTGTAAGTTACACATAGACGTTAGAAATATCGGACTATAAAAACGCAGCTGTGTGCAAGGGATCGTTACGTTATTATCGACCGATAAAAACGCGCTTGTGGTGTTTTAGTTAGCCCAGATTTTCCACAAGATTGAATCAGAGACACGACTGACATTATATCTCGTGCCATCACGACAGCACAAGAAGAAGAAAGTCGCGTCGATTAAAACTTCCTGTCGTGTTTATAAGACAAGGCAAGTTTTAACGTTCCAGGAAGCCACATCAACTTTGTTGCAATAAATATGTTTGTCGGCTAAGTATGTGTTATCTCGGGGGCATAATTGAAAAACTTCTGACAGGGTTTTAACTGGTGCCGTCACATGTAGCTCTTGCCTTGTGGAGGGGAGTGGTTGACTGTTTAGAAATTTAGGTAGGAATTATTGCTATTTAATTAAACAAATTCCGAGGTCGGTTATAAAGGTATTTTAACTAACCAGTCGTGACGAAGTATTCCTTTACTTCTGGCTGGCCTATTTTACATTTATACCTGACGGGTGTGCAAAGATGGTCTTCTGAAATGACCAAATGACGTCAGGTTGGGGCACCTGTCAAAAGTCTCAAAGCGTATATATTTTCTTTAGTCGTGACTGAATGATGAACCAATGAATAAAAAGAATGATGAACGTCATCACATATTTTATAATCACTGTCGAAATGGAAGATCTCTTGTCAAAATGGTGACAACAAATGGAGTGTTTTTTTGTGAAAACCCTCATTAAATACACCAATACATCCCCCGACCAATAGTAGTCGGAATAACACCAAGTGGTTTAAAGTTTAAAGAGTCTGGCAGACCCCTACGCCCAAACCACGGCGAAAAAATCCAAAACGATTTCGAAACAAAAAAAGATTCATAATAAATTCCTGTCAGCTGCCATTATAGTTTTTGGACTCTTATGAAAATTTTCCTCTATTCACTTACGTTGGTCAGTCAATATAAGCGTTAAGGTACCATTCCGTAACCGACCGTAGGCAGCAAAATACACGTGACGTGTCGCGGCGTTATGTCGCGGCGACACGTAGCGGCGTCATGTCATAAAGACTTGATTCCGAACCTGACCGCAGGCGGCAGCAGCCCGTATTCCAGTCGGTAAATAGGAAATAGAAAAAACATGTTATCGCTTGAGCGTTGGCGGTACTACTGGTCTGCGGCCGGGCTGCACGTGTCGCCTGTCACTCGCCCGTAGCTGCCTACGATGTGTCGCGGCGACACGTCGCCCGCTGTTGCCTCCTGCGGTCGGGAACGGGTACGGAATGGTACCTTTATGCCGGAACCAATACACAAATATTAAGTATGTTATTACGGGAGTCTGGAAATAATTAAATTATAATTTACGAGGTTGTTATCATTTGATATTTATTAACCTGAAGTAGGTAGGTAGGTACTGTTAATGACTTGCAATTTTATTATGATTATCAGTTTTTCAAAATTTAAAGCAATTAATTCGCTATCAAGGCTGTAAAACACTTATAAAATCTAACAAACATTTTTGAAAGTGGATTTTCAAAAGAATAAATTATACTGCAGTTTCACCCGCGTAGGTCTCAATTCCGTGGGAACATCGGGATAAAAAGGTATTTTATATCCTTTTCCAGGTCGTGGTCTACCCATGTGCCAAATTTCATTGAAATCCGTTTGGCCGTTTTAGCGTGAAACAAACATACACACAAACTCACTTTCGCATTTATAATATTAAAGCTAGGATTTCTGAGAATCTTATGAATACTTTGGCTATTTATTAAACTCTACATACATAAATTAATGAGAGAAACTACACACATAACTAAAATATCTCCACGAAATAAATTACACATTTTTGATATAACCAAAATGAAGGTACCTACAGTAAAGTACCTAATGAATATAATGTTTGGCAGAATTTTACCAATAATTATCTTGCGATAAATTCCTTTTATGGTTCCATAAAATGCATTATGCCTGAAATACTGTTTTATGAAGCGTATATGCGTAAGTACCTATTTTACATGAACGATGAACACGACACGTTGTTAAAATATAATCGTGTTACATAACAGAACATTTTTGAAGGCATTACAGGCTTTTGTGCTCTTTTTTATACTGCGAGTATTAATTTTCATTCGGGACAATTGCAATTGATCATTTCGGGGACCCTTGAGATCTACCCTCTCCCTCATGATTTTATGTTAGTGTTTTTTTTTGTATTACGTTACGATTCACTAACTTAAATAAATTTTAAAGTAGGTTCCAGGATTAATACTCCACATTGCACAGGTGGTAGGTACGTAATTCAGGCTTAATTAAGATTACAGGAAGCGGTAACATGGCGGAACTTCCTGAAACAATTAATCTCAGAAACACCTGATGAACAGCATCCGGTTATTAAAAAATGTATGCAAACCAGAAGGGCAATTCCCGTATTTTTTAAGAACTTTCGCATTTGCATCTCATTCGCAATCTGTCAAAAATACAAGCTATTTACCAACATCTTTACACAACAACAATTAGTTGTTCCGGGTCTGGCTGTTTGTGTATGTGAGTTTAAATGTATGTAAACGCACCCACGATACAGGAGAAAATCCTAGTGTGGGGCAACGTTTTTTAAGAAAAAAATAAAAAATAATAATAAATAAATAAATCTTTGACAAGTTTGACAGATTGCGACTTGAATGTGAACGTTTTTTAAATACAAGATTTGGCCGTCTGATGAGTGTAATACATTTTCCTTGGAAATTTGCAATACCAATCAGTAATAGGTACTATATAAGCAGTTTGAAAACAAAATCCCGAGAACACGATGACCACATCTGTTACCGCCCCGGTTCTATAGCCACCGAGCGCTACAAGCAGAAATAGTCCTTGCGATGTATAGATATGAAGTTCTTTGATAGTACTTACTAAAAATAACATTGGAGTATATTAACTAATAGATTTTGCGCGCGGCTTCACCCGCGTGGATTTCGGAAAATATCCCACGGGAACGTACTACCGGGATTACAAGTAGTTAATCCTATGTATTAATCCAAGTTATAAACTTATGAAACTACGATACGAATGTTATCATCTTTCGATTCTACCAGTTTTTTAATTGGCTATTTTGAACGAAAAATGGTTCATTTGAACAGTTACACATATTAAAGCCTCGTGAACTTTTTGTGGGTAATAATGAGTACTATAAACATAACATAAACATAATATCACGCCTTATTTCTCCGAAGGGTTGGGCCAAGGTGTACCTATTTGTACACCCACAGTTCGCCAAAAACATATAGGTACATCTTTAATATCATATTCTTTTAATAGTTTCTGCAGCGCACGCCAAATAATGTTTTTTTATAGGGAAATTTTTGGTACCGTGGGTTACATTATTGCAATTAACGCAGAGTAAAAAAAAATTGCCCATGTTCCTCGCTGATAAATTGATAATGTAGCTTTCTACATGTGAAAGAATTTAAAAAAAAGGTTAAGTGTTTTTTGAGTTTATCCATTACAAACAAACATTCAAATCAAATATTTTGTCTTATTAGTTTAGACAAGAAGAGAGTCTAGATACAATTTTACAAAAAGACTTGAATTATCATCAGTTTCCCTTTTCCCGACTGTACCTACAATCCTTTTAATTCCGTATTTTTAAACGATTTAAAAAAGGAGGTTTTCAATTCGACTGTATGTTGTTGTTTTGCACTTATTTGTGTTTTTTTTTTTGTTAAGTGACAACCCTGGCTCACTATCATACCAAGCCTGCTGAGATCGGTTGTCAGATTTTCAGATCGGTTGCCACTCGTAACGACTGTCATAGGTATGATAACTGCAACCGACATTTTCACAGGAGCACGAAAGCGTATCAATGATTTAAGAATGCTCACCCATCCTGACCGAGGAATATAACACCCGGTCAAGATCCCATTATTGAATAAATAAATAAAATAAAATAACTTTTATATCGGACAAGTAACATCCATATTGGGTTAGTAAGCAGAAATCTTATGACTATGTTAGTAAAGCTTATTATTATACATTTAAGCTATTACTTTATAATAGCTTAAATGTAAAATTGATCTATCCAGTATACAGCTATTTTTATTTTATCTAAATTATATTTTGAAGTTAGAACGGAATCGAAGTGATTATTTTAGAACAAATGAATTCGTTTTCGAATTGTGGGCATGAATATTCAAATATCATTTCAAAATAGGAATGGTATCGCGCTGTTTAAATTTCAACAAGAAAATGTTTCAAACAGAAATCAAGGGTAGGCTTGACCATTTTTGTACATGTCTTGATTTCTGTCTAAAATATTTTCTTGTTTCGTACTTTTTAGATCACTTTTATTTTTCCGTAGTCGGGTTTACAGTATTTTAAACTTATTTTTTTATTTTTTATTTTTCCGTTTTAACGCTTGATATGAATAAAATTTGATTAACTGCGCGTTGTTATCATTTTATTTGAATCATGCTTTTTATTGTTTAATAGGTACCCGTTAATTTGTAGCCGCACCGTACGTACGTCTCACTTTTGCTTGTTTTAAATTAAACATTTTTTTTTTACTTAAATTTTATGGCATATTTATAATGTGCTCGTCAATTTTTTCGTCGACTATCTCAATTTTTTTTTCTATTTCAGAAATGTACCTCTAAAGTCTAGCATATTAAATTGAGGGAGAATTTATGCAACCAATGTCACCCGGAACGTTATTAAAAAACCATTGATATCTCATTCATCAAAATCGGTTCAGTAGTTTAGGCGCTACGGTGGAACACACGTAAAAGCAAACATACATGCTGCTAAAATCATAACACTTCCTTTTGGCTTTTCTGTAGTCGGGTAAAAACAAATGAGGTCCCTTTCGAATAGTCCGTGGTCACTTGAGAATCAGAGTGAACATTTCAGATTTAGCATTACCTACACAGTTAGTTCCTAAAGCGGTAAGTTTTGCCGTTTTCATCCCGAAAGAATGTCCTTGATTAGACACATTTTCACAAACATCTGCTATGACCACTTTAGAATAAATATAAGGCTGTTGTTGAGCATCTTAAAATTTTACGTGATTTGAATATGGGATGTTGTGATAAGGTCGCGTTTCGCACTGATACCTAGTCGTTTCCCGTAAAATAGGCACTTTTTTTGTCTGAAATACGTTTTATTTTCTAAACTGATTTATTCTGAAACAAATCGTGACGTGACATCACGCCTGTTTTCCCTGAAGGCTTAGGCAGGGGTTATTTATACCTACCTAATAGTACACCTACATTGTGCCAGTTTACTGATTTTAATTAAAATTAAATACTTGCCACAATAATATGAAAGTATTAGCACATTCATTTAAAACGACTCCTAAACTGTTGTTATTTTATTCCCTAAATCACATTGACTTAAAACATCAGTTTTAGAAACTTCCTTAGTAAAGTTAGAAGTTCACTATTACTACTTACTTTCAAGCCGGATTTCCAGAACAAAATACCATATTAGTTTGATAATTACACACAACATCACGCCTTGTTTCCCCGAAGGGTTGGGCAGAGGTGTACCTATAGTACACACACATTTCGCCAGTTATGTTCGAGTCCCATTATGTAACAGGGGGCGAGCCTGTTGCCATCAACCGGGCACAAATCCAGACTCCGGACTGCTACTGAGAAATTCCAGAAAGAAAAACCCAGTAACACTTTGCCCGACCTGGGAATCGAACCCAGGACCTCATGTTCGGCAGTAGCGCTTGTGACCACTAGACCAACGAGGCAGTCAGAGCAGTTTGATAATTATTGATATATTATATAGATAGCTTGATAATTATACCTACCAGATCTCCCCTTTGAAAGTTTCTAATTTGAAGTTTAAACTTAAAATAAAATTACCTGTGTGTTTGTATTTAGATTCGTGTTATACCATATCTACCTACAAATTACCACAAAACCGCAAAAAAAAAAACTTTTTTTTCGTCTAATGATTTTGCTAAGTAGTTATCTATTAGCAGCAAACGTCTAATTAGAACTACTACGTCATCAAACTAATGAAAATAACTGATCAAATAAACACGTTCACTAAAACATTATTTCGGAACACCATCTTGTACCCATTCTTGTAATTATTCCCAAAGAGTCCAGTTGGTTTTATCTTTGAAGATAAATCGACCATTCGTTGCGTAATTCCTAATGATTGATGAGGAGTGAGATCGAACGCAAATCTAAATATTTAGATTCGGAGCTTGGAAGTATTATTTGTTTCTCATCCCATTGTCCATAAACTTCCTTCTTTAATGAATTAAGCAATTTTTCCACCTACTGGTTAATTAGACACCCAGTAGTCAGTAGGTAATACTGTGTTAGAGATCTATCTGTAAGTGTAACTACTTATTTTCATATTATTTTTCAACTAGCGACCCGCCTCTGCTTGCACGATTTTTACAGCTTGATAAAACATGAAGATTTCTTTATTATGTGTAAAATTAATATTAATGAAAGGTGACTAACAAAATGTATTTACAAGGCAGATGTGAATGGAAACGCCGGGAAGGGACGCCCTAGGAGGACATAAATACTGACCTTATTGGTGATGTTCTTCAGAAAGGACAGGTGAGTAGTACTCGCATCCGGCGTGCGTGTATGACCAGATGTATGAACGTAAACGAGGCAAAAGGAGTATGTAAGGATCGTAGCAGGTGGCATTCTTTAGTTTCTGCTTACCCCCATGGGCACAAGGCGTGAGTTTATGTATGTATGTATGTATTAATATTAATGTATTTTACAAATAAATCTACCGGAATAAATTCTCTAAATCCGTTGCGTTACGAATACAATGCGATTTCACAGACAAACACAAAAAGTGACTTTAGTTTATAATCCTACAGATATACTTAGATAGTAGGTACTTATAAAGAAATGCCAGGAATTTCTTAAAGCTGATAACAGACAGACGGTTCACTCGAGTGGCTATTCATTTTTGTTTCATTCGAAGTTCACACGACCCCGACAAAATTTCATAGGAATGAACACTCATATGCTCATTTAATTTATTTTTAGATCATTCTGAACGCGAGTGAAAGATACCGAATGCGGGAATCCAACATCGTTGAATTGGTTTACTAATGAAATCTTTTTTCGCTTTTTATTCATTTTGTGTTCACACAAAACACAAAATGAATAATTTTGGGTTTCACTTCGAGTGAAAGATGGCGAATGAAACGCATATTCAAAACCAAAAAGTAAAGCATCCGATATCAGTTTAAACAAGGTCACCAAAATATTCCGGTCCTATTTCACTCCGAAACACCATAATAATAATATAGGTAGGTACCATCGCGGACACGCATATTTGAACACCATAAGTACTACCTGCTTGCAAGGATCGTGTGCATGGGACACGACCTTTTTTTTCGGAGGTAAACGTTACTATAGTGGCCGAGTGCTGCAAGCAGGAATAGTCCTTATAGTATTCAGATATGCGTGTCCGCAATAGTACCTATCTACCTGTCTGACTATCAAAGTTTTGCTTTACCGCTGTTAGCCGCAGAATTGAGCACCTAATTCTGAAATGCAAGTTTCAAATTCCGGTTACGGTTTGATATTTGAGCGCCGCTTAATGAAAATCTATAGGTTTGTGCGAATCCATACCTAATACAAAACAAGTGAAGGAAGATGATACGATTAATAAAAATCATGTTAACACAAAATAAAAAGAATTAACAGTAGGTAATGTTAAATGAATAACAAGAGTACACCAATATTTAAAAAAAAAATGGGTTGTTCTCAGGGAGTGCCGGCAGAAGTGAAAACTTGAATATTAACGTTGTGCATTTTTGATATTTTTATGGTTAGGGAATAATTTTGCACCGGTCTACTTTCCCTCCGTCTTACGAATTTTCGATCAGGTCACGTGTCCTGACGCGAGTTTAACATGTTTTAGCCTTCACAAAAAAGTGCACAAGTAAAGAAGTTTTCACTTCAAAAATATATGAAATAATATTTTAATATAGCCCTACGATATTATGATTACACAACGTCATGGCAGATTCGTAAATGTTTCTAATGGTAATAAAAAATTTAATAGTCTAAGGAACAGCCACACATCCACGGACCGAATTACTTATTAGACATTTTGTAAGAATCTTACATTCTTACACCCATCTGTGAGTCGTGCTTTTGTATAAAGTTTACTGCAAACCTCGTTCAATTGTCCTCATATAGGTATGGACTATTCGAACCAGGTCGATCGATCAGTTTGAACTACGCTTGCTGCGGTAACTCCGTGGATGGGAATCTTAAAACATACCGAGAGGCTTAATGTGCTTTCCGAGGCACAGAACATACCGCTCTGTGCCTCGGAAAGCACATTAAGCCGTTGGTCCCGGCTGTTATTAATCCTCAGAAGCCCGAAAGTCTGACAACCAGTCTTATCAAAGGGGTATCGTGTCACCCAGTTTCTGGGTTGTGGAGGTCAGATAGGATGGGCAGTCGCTCCATGTGAAATACTGCTATTTAGCTACATCCAGTTAGACTGGAAGCCGAAGATTAGGCAGATTGATTTTATTCGAAACCAAACTATTTTTTTTTTATTTATTCACAACGCCACGCGAGATTGTCGGGAGTAGCGTTAAATTAGATACCTAATTTACTATGTCTTATTTGTAAAAACTTAATAGGTACCTACCATAAGTAAACAATTAGTAACGGTTAGAGTTTCAAACCTGTTCAGTAAAATAATACTACTAGGACTGTATAAGACCATGGTAATACAGTGTAGTTACCTAGCTATTGACAACCCTCCATGGTACCAAATTCTTTGAGATTACAGTCTTCAACGTGGCATTTGCGAACTGGAACCCCATTGGTCCCCATAAGCCTTTCTAAAGACCAAGGAAAGTCCTCTCGGAAAATGTTCAGAAGGTTAGAAGCGTCACGACGGATGAATTAGATCAGAAATAACCTGGAAGTATGATGAAAACATAATAGTGGATAATTTCTAAATTTTACTGTATTTTATAGCTTGAACAATCTTTCATAATGGTTTAAAAGCGCCCCATAACTTCAAGCTTATCCCAAAAAGCCAACGATTTGCTTGTTTCTTTGAAAAAGGATAAAAATACAAAAGGAATTCCTACAGAAAAAAAACAAATATTCCTAGTTCAACCTAATGAATTAATCATTGTCGATTAAAATAGATTTAATTGAGAGAAAAACGTTTATAACTTCTCCTCTAATTCCGATGTCATAAAATATTAAATTAATGGCCTTTCTTCATATATATTATCTTCATCACGTTTTAGATCTACCATCGTTAAGTATTATGTTTTATAGTTAAGATAAATCATATTCTTAGTAATTTCACGGTTTTTTTTTTTTACTTTAATGTTTTTGAAAAAAAAAGAGGAGCTCGTGGCTAAGTAATAACTGCCGCACGGGTCGATCCATCAGGTTAAGCTACGCTTGCCGGGGTTGGTCTGTGGATGGGTGACCATCTTTACATACATATATATATAGTTGGGAAAAGGCTAGGCAGATTGATTGATTTTGTTTTTGAAAAAAAAAGTGAGCAAATTTTGTCAATAAAAATCACATCTGCAAAATCTGGAATTTGAAAAAAAAAATACATCCCCGAATAATCTAGCATGTTTTTAATAATATCTATAATAAAATGCATGTAATCTCATTTCAACATAGGTATCATTATTACTGAAACATTTGGAATGATGTCTCCAGTTTTTCTTTTTTTTACTGATTCCTTATGTATTAATTCAATACAAAAGCAGTCGTATTAAACGTGTCGTATACACCAACAACGAATTTTAATCTGGTCACGTCCGAAACGCCAATAAAATATCCATTAACTTCGGAAGTAACAATCCGCGATAAAACTGCCTGTATATATGACAGAAGTAAATAAAGTTAATAGACTTACAGTCACTCCTTTAAAAGGGATACTCCAATACCTTGTTTCACATAATAGGCGAACCATCCATCACTAAACAAAACACTTGGTAATTAAGATATTTTTGTCACCACTCAGTTGTTCTGGCCGCTAACGACAGTTTCTCTTCGGGCCGCGTAACAATTTCCAAAGAGTTCGCGCGTAAGCGATACGTCCCAGCCTCCACGCGATCCGGAGACATCTAAAAAATCCCGAGTCCTGGAAGCTTATTGCCGTACAGTCGCGCGTTGGGAACTTCACTCTGTAACACTAACCCGCCTTGAAAATTTAACTCTCCTACTTTGTGCTAAAGTCGAAAGTTGTGTGCAGTTTTGGCCCATTTCGGCCGCAGAGCAAACGGAGATAGGGGCAGAAGCACAGATGCTGCGCGCATGCGATTTCGGCAAACACACACATGTGTGTGCCAGTATTTGTTTATGTAGGTATGTGTGTAAGAGGAACGTTACATTGTTTGAACCACTGCCGGACACTATTGTTGTGGATATTCGGGCGGCCGTGATAACCGTCGGCTTACAATCAACCGTGATTAATATTTGGGTATTATATAGCAATTTGTTGCGTCACGCTAAAAGAAAGGGATGGTCACTGGTCAGGGCTATACAATAATTCCCCATAAGTTTCCATGTTCATCAGAACACAAAAACAATTGAGGCGATTTTCATGATTTTTTTATGAGTAAATGTAAATAAATAATTTATTATTAGATGAATACTTGAATAGTGTCGTCATCGATACTTTGAAAAATATTTTACCATATGAGCGTTAATTCTGAAAGTTGGCAGCGTCGCAAATATAATATGTTAAATATTTCGCTGTTTTGATTAATTTGGCAATACTGTATGGAAATAAGAAATGTTTCTAACTAGCGAACTAGAATATTAATAATCCATTGCAATAATTATAAGACTGAATTTGATGTTTCAACGTTTTAGGTGTAAAAAAGGCATTTGGAAAGTTTCGAAATACTTTTTTTTACATCCAATACTAAATATTCAGTATTACGATATTCATTATTGCATTTCATAATCAATATTTTTGTTCACTAGTTAGCCACATTTCAAATTTCCATACAGTAATATTGCCAAATTTATCAAAACATATTTGACAGCTATTTGCGACGTTGCCAACTTTTAGGATGAGCGCTCTTAACTTGACGGATTTCAGATTTCATATTTGACGTTAAAGAACGCTAGCCATCGAATATCACGTTAAGTAAATCCAATCCAGCTAAAAGAAGCTGACGGGACTCGTTCTAATATTCTTAAGACACCATGCAATAAGTGCTTCCCTAAGCGTAATTTTAATTCTTTGACCATAAAACTGCTCATTTTACTCTTAATTTTCCTCAGCTAAAATTTTCATCGAAAATAAGAACACAGGAAACGACATACAATCCTCTGAATCTAAAAGCCATCATATTTTTATGATGACAGCGAACACGCTCATCGTCATAGAAATACATTTAGATATGTTGAAATATTATGAGAACGTTAGATACCAAAATAAAGACATGACACATACAAAATGAATATGACAGCCTAAAAAAAGTCCCAACAATTGAAAACGAAACAATTGACGATAACAAAACAAAGGACGATAATTCAGTAACCTAAAAAACTGGTAGGTATTATCATTAAGTAGCATGAACGATAGTCTACAATAATCAGAAACCTGTCATCGTCAGCTTCAAGAATAATTGAGAGAATCGGGTTACGATAACAGTTGTATGTGACAAGCAAATAATTTAGCCATGTTGGTATTCGGGGCACGCACGATAGTAATTCTGCTACCACACTACATCCCAAAATTGTCTGCATATCTACGTATATTTCAGTACAGACCTTTAGACTGAACTAGGTCTGCGGAAACACCCGAATTTGATGTAATGAAGTCTCGTAATATGAGCGTAGTGTTCTACAAATCTAGCTTTAACATGCTCATACGAGGTATGAAAAAGCAGCTTGAAAATAAGCGGTGGCGTTTTAATAGCCACGAATCAAAAACCATCAAAAACTGTTTAAACCTCAGGTTGAGGTAAAGTACTTTACTGTCGCGGCCTGCAACAAGGGAATTGATGGACGATCGTGAAAACGTGGGCCGAGGCGAAGCCAAGGCACACATACGTGAGTCCATTAATGCCTGGTTGCGGCCAAGGTTTGTATATTACTTTTCTCAAATAATGCACGGAAATTCAAACTAAGTAAATTAATTACATTTATATACCAGAATCAATGACGAACAACGATATCTTTTTCACGCCGATGTTCATTTATTTCTTTTTTACTATAAACAGCTCTATGTATTTGCAAGCCAAATCGAAATTTAAATATAATCTTTAATAAGTTACCTCCTTGGTTGCCATGTGTTCAAGTAAAAAGTTCGTTCTATTTTTAACTAATGCGGCAGATATGAGTTTTCATAGTAATTTATTCGGCCGCTAAACACGACAGATATGGATTTTCATACAAACATTGCTGGCCGCCTGCTCGCATGTATTCGACCAGTACAGCAATTTTGAGTTTTTCTCGAAAAAGGTTGTCAAAATAATGCTCGAATTTCCAAGCATGTTAGATAAAAAAAAAAAAACGAAAATAATAACAGAAATGTGGTAGTCAGGTACTGAAAACAAAACTCAAGGGCCGAAAGTCTTTATAGGTACGAGTATATAAGTACCCGATATGAACCCGATCAAACTACCAAATTATAATGTCAAAACGTTTAAAGTATCTGTTGTCTGAAAAACTGACACCAAAGGTCAGGGATTCGAAAGCCAAGTTAAAAACCCTCAAGCTTCTAAATGTCAGAAATCCTACTCCAATTCACGTCCACGCCTCTCTTATTGTTAAAACTCATTCAACAGAACTATAATATTTTGAGTACAACGTATGAGAAGTTTCAGTAGTCGCAACACTTTCATAAACACTTCTTTCATATCGAAGTGCACTTCCTACTTCACTCGGTCTGTACTTTAAAATGCTTTTGAGCTGGCCATTTTAATGTTTTGTAAACTTATTTTAGCTAACAATAAAGGGAACGCATGCAGCGTACGGAATTAGTGTTGTTACTTTAATTTTGTTTGAAATCAATACTTCGTGTGCTTTATTGGGAAGCTTAGTAGCTAATACCTTTATAGCTGGTAAAGTAAACCATGATGAATGTAGAATCCTGTTGATTCGTCACTTGATTGAACTAAGTTGAATACATCACTACACAGGCTCATCACCACCCTAAGGCCTCATTTACGGAGACGCGGGGCGTCGCGCATCGCGTTTTGCGGCGCGGCCCGCACTGAATTGATACATATGGCGTTGTATGAGTGCGTTTACGGAGATGCGATTTTAGACGGGTTTGCTTGAAATGGAGCGTTTTTTGCGGCCGAGCCCGCGGCTGGCACCGCCGCGTCTCACGCGGAGTTAATCGCAATTCGGCAATTCTCGATTAAGCGTTGCCCGCGGCGGAATCTTCTGCCAGTCAAACTGGTCAGTTTGATTGAGCATCCCGCGTGCGCCGCAGCGTTGCCCGCCGCGTGCTTTGCTACACGATTCGCTGCGGGAGCAGTGGCGGGCACCGCCATGCTTCCCGCCCCGCATCTCATACGTTTGTGTTTACGCGTGCGATGATAAGTGCCGCTTGACGCGCCGCCGCTCCGTAAACAGAAAACCGTACGACGCGACGCGCGACGCCCCGCGTCTCCGTTAATGAGGCCTAAGCCTCTCGTGCTGGCACGCTTCACTTTCAACCGTTTCCCGCCATTCGTGGTGAACTGACATTTAACATTAGTGACAGCGACCTCACTGCTGACGTGCATGAAATACGAGTAGTGTTTACATATCTAATAAATAGATACACATATGAATATTCAAGCTATCTATATATTCATATTATTATGTGTATCTATTTACTATAAATGAGGGTACATAACCCTCATTTATAATGATACGCTACTAACGCTACTACGAAAACGATTTTATAAACCAAAATACCAAAACTTTAAGCAATATCTGCTATATTCCGACATCAAAAACGGCACACCAAATAAAATTCCCCGTTCTACATTCCAGAAGTTCTGGCATAACCTCAAAAATATTGAAGACATCTCACGATTTCTAAAATTTCATAAAAATTCTATCTAAGATTTGTAGATACTGGGAGAAACCGATTCTCGGTGTCAAGATCATACCTTCCACCGTGCAATCGTATTGTCGGTTTGTCAACCCCCTTTAAGAGTCCGAATATACTCTCAGGTGTATTCAACGACTTCGATTATCCGTTTACAAAAGTCCCGAGCTCAATTCTCACCAAACTTGTTTAATTAAAGTTTTCGCACTCTTTTTCCCTTTAGGCGGGAAAATAATCCCTTGTTTGGAACAGAAAATGGAGTGGAGTGTTGTTGTTAAAAATTGTTTTTACGTAAAAATCTTTTTGTGATCTGAATCTGTAAATATTTTCCTGTTAAAAGATAAAATCACACACAATATAAACTTTTTCACGACTTTATTTTATCGAATTTGCATCAATACAAAAATAATATTTATGATGAATTTTATAAAGCTTTTCAGGAACCTTGATACGTTTCTGAAAAGCTGTATAAAATTCATAATGCATGTAGGTACATGCTTTATATATTTTGAATAATGCACCTGCATACGATCTTTATATTGAAACAAACGTAGGCACATAGGTACATAGATAGTACAATCCACGACGACGCGCCCCACTCCGTACTAAAGTACAGCTTTCAGTACAGTAAATGCGGAGTGGGGCGCGTCGTCGTGGATTGCACTATCTGTACCTTCTACCGTCCTCATTAGTACTTGTCCGTTCCACTGTTATAGTGGTTCAACTTTGTTCAAACAATTTTTGCTAACAAAGATTACTTCTAAAATTCTTCACCCCTGTTTAAAATAGGTTCTAAGAAAAATTTACGAATATGTTACAACAAAACTTTCTTGTTTTTTTTTTTTTTTTGGTAATAGCGACTCCACGACGCCCTATAACCAAGGTACGTTAGTCCAAGTTTTTGTAGGCACTCGGTATTTGCTTTCGGGATTCGAGTTGAACTTCCAATATGCCGGAAAGTATTCGTGCATTCGCATGTTCGGAGTGTTAAACATTCAGGAATAAGTTTTACTGCGATCAGATAGTAAACTTTACCATTGGGACCGTTGGATTCAGATGTTCAATGTCTGTAAGTACTTTATTACTTGCCACCATCGCCGTTGTCGCAACCATCCATATTTTCACCCTTTCTACTCATTTTATTTAAATTCACTATATAAAATATATACTTAAAATATACAAAAAACACAAATATTATAATAATACTAGCCTATTATTATCCCAAGGCAAAGGCCGCTTCTCATATAGATAAGGCACAAGAATTAATCACCATGCTTGCTCAAGACGGGCTAGGGACTTCTGACTTATACGAACATCTGCCCGTGAATTCATTCGCGTGGAAGTCTTAACGGGCCCGCGGAGCATGCGTAGTTCATACAAACGTAATACCAAAATAATTTGTAAATCAAACATATTCCTAAGGTAGTGTGTAATTGTGTAATTGTGTATTCCGATTGGATTACAGAATATCTAGGCTCCCAAAATATTTTGAATGGAAAAATAAGTTTTCTATAGATAGGAATTTGAAATTCCTCATATGTCGTCTTTATATCAGTGTCCATTTAAAATATATATTTGGGACCCTTATTCTGTAATCCAATCAGAATAAATACACACTACCTTAAGAATATGTTTGATTTACAAATTATTTTGTTATTACGTTTTTATGAACTAGGCATGCTTCGCAGGCGCGACAATATACTCAAATATAACTATAATAAGTCCAGGTTTTCTGACTATGTTTTCATTCATCGATATCAGTAATGTCCAAGATAAACTCAGAAGGTACCAATGAATTGAAAAATTCGCACTTGCCCAGATTTGAACCCACAACCTCGTTCACGAGGCCTTATCCACTGAGCCATCACGACACTAATCGACGACGAAAAGCATCTAAAATAAATAATAATTATTAGTTTTTTCTTGTGAATTATTTTGCGTCTTGCAACCTTTTTTGACAACCACTTACAATAACAATACTAAACACATACCTACTGTTATCCTTCCTAACTATAATATTATAAATGTGAAAGTGAGTTTATTTGTTTCACGCTAAAACGGCTAAACGGATTTGGATGAAATTTGGCACGTGGGTAGACCATGACCTGGAAAAGGACATAAAATACTTTTTATCCCGATATTCCCACGGGATCAAGACTTATGCGGGTGAAATCAAGGGACGCAGCTAGCATTTAAATATGCTGCACCGGTTGATGTCGCTGATAACCAGCGCTGGGCTCTGTCTCGCATAGGGTCCCAGCATTATGCTGAGCAATGGCCATTTTCCTCCAAATTGTTCTTTTCGTGTTTCTGTTACTTATTTGCGTCCTGTTTACCGCAAATACGCGTATTTTCTTTCTTTTTTTCTTACACTGCAATGCAGTATTTTTCGTTGCAACAAACTCAGTTGTGTTACCGAATTAGATAAAATAAATGTATTATCAAATTGTGAAGGTCGTATTATTTCAGAACCCAGTTATGTATCGTTATAATGTTAACATTATATTTGAGTAGTGAAAGTTTGTCTCGTTAGTCTAGTGGTTGCAAGCGCTACTGCTGAGCATCAGGTCCTGGGTTCGATTCCCGGGTCAGGCAAAGTGTTATTGAGTTATTCAATCTGGAATTTCTCAGTAGCAGCCCGAAGTCTGGATTTGTGCCGGATCGAATGGCAATAGGCTCGCCCCCTATTATATGGGACTTCTTACTATAGGAACACCTCTGCCTAATTCTACGTAGGTTACAGGCATGATGTTATGTTATGCTAATAGTTTATATTTTCTCTAACGGCTGCATTTATGCCTGTAGGTTATTTTCAATCAAGTGGTAGTTTGAACATTGCTCTATGAATTTCACAGGCCTGGTTTCCAAACTAAACCTAACTGGACAATTAAATGCTGTAAAGCTCACCTGTTGCTTTTAGCATAGATTTTATCCCACTACATACATATTTATATACATCAATATAACCGGACTACTGGCCCAGTAACCAGGAATTAATTGAAATCGGTTTTGGAATCGTTTTACATGGAGTCAGTATTTGTTTTTAAGCAAAGGCGTAACATTTCATTTGTTTTAATGAAATGAAATTGTCTATTTCTAAAACATGGAAATTCAACCAATATTTTGTCAACCAACGAGATAAATCAAAACTGCTGTACTGGTCAAATACATGTGAGTAGGCAGCCGGCAATGTTACTATGATAACTCATACCTGTCGTTTAATTTAAAAATGAAACTAACTTTTTATTTCGAAACATTTTTCTTTGGCATTTTTAGTTATTCAATATTTTATTAACATTTCGATTTGGCTTGCAAATAGAGCTGTTTATAGTAAAGAAGAAACGAATGAACATATTAGTGCGTGAAAAAATATCGTTTGTTCGTCATTGATTCTGGAATGTATAAATTTACTTAGTTTTAATTTCCGCGCATTATTCGAGAAAAATACTTTAAAAGCCTTGGCCGCAACCATGCATTGATGGACTCACGTATGTGTGCCTCAGCTTCGCCTCGGCCCACATTTTCACCTTCGTCCATCGAGGCCCCGTTGCAGGCCGCGATAGTAATGTACTATTCTGTAAATATCGGAATTACTTTTACAAGTCATTAAAAAAACTGGATGGAGTCGATATTCACTGTCTGATTACCCGAAGGAATAGCGAAACAAACTCTCTTTTAAAGACCAGACATAATCTTGGTTAGATCATGTTAGGACCATGTAGATTACTGTCTGAAACGATATTTTGAGGAAAGAACAATCAAATTGACTCACAAAGTCCTCA
Organism: Xanthia togata; assembly: GCA_963853775.1. Taxonomy (NCBI): domain Eukaryota; kingdom Metazoa; phylum Arthropoda; class Insecta; order Lepidoptera; family Noctuidae; genus Xanthia; species Xanthia togata. The sequence continues at coordinate 10,320,237 of OY970807.1, forward strand.
TATTCTCAGCAATAAAAGTAATTTAATACTTTACACCATACCGGTGCTTGGGGGACCAGTCAAGCAATGGACGTCTATCAGCTGAAATGATGATGAATATTTTACAAAGTAAATATTCCTTTGACAGTCAAACCGTTGAAGCCTAAATAGAGTTGATGGTCATTACCTCGATGGCAAAGAGACTCGACATCCATATCTAAAGAGCCCTCATTGGGATCCTGTTAGGCGGTTACTCCAGATTGCGCCACGGATTATTCAAGAGTATTTTTTTAAATAAAATGTTACATACATACATAAAATCACGCCTTCTTCTTATAGGGGTAGGCAGAAACTACAGAACACCACCTGCCACGATCCTTACATATCTACTTTTACTTTTGCCTCGTTTACGTTCATACAAAAAGAAAATGTGTGCATGTGTAAAGAAAATATTTTATAGTTAAAAATGCTAATAATAAGTTTGACGGCATACAAATTTATAATTAAAACGCAAATCTTCTCACAAATTCAGACAGAATAATTTCACCAAGATAACACCAACTATCAAATCCCAGATAAAATGATTGACAGTACTATTTCTATGATAAACAGTTTGCGAACTGAGTCTAACATTATTAAAGTTTATCCAAGAATTTTAGAGAATATTCTTGTTAGCTCGGCGACACTGCGCGTTAAGAATATTTCAAGGGTATAATAATATCATGAACCCTCTCTCTAAAATTATTTATACCTACTTTTGGAAGCAGGACATAAAAGGCTTTCACTTAACCTTCACTGTGGTCTAGTGGTTAGACCACTTGTTTCTGACCCAGAAGTCCCGGGTTCGATACCCAGTAAGGGCAAAATTTTCTGCTCGGTTTGTTTGGTGGTAGCGCTTGTTCTAAGTCCGGCTGGCCCACCATCTTATCTAAGTCTGTCGCCATAGCAAGAACGTTAACAGCATTGTTGTGTTTCGGCAGTTAGAGGTAAGATAGCCAGTTCCTCTGTGGTTGAGTATTCCGGGTGAAGCTCGTTTCCGCCTTTGGCCCAATCATCACTTACCATCAGGTGAGATGCAGGCCAAGAGCATCCCCATAAAAGACAATAAAAAAACATTGTTTGTGAAGGGAGATGTAAAAATAACAACAAAACTAGAATCACTGAGCCGATGATAATTTTCAATATAACTCATAACATCACGCCTATTTGCCCCAAAAAACAACAGTTTATAAAAAAAAACTAGATTGAAGAGGAGGAGAGGAGAGTGAAGTACATTTTTTTTTGGTTTAAATATCGTCCTACTCCTTATAAGTAAGTATTAAAGTAGACGTTTTATACATATTATTTTGCGTTATTTAAAAAGCAAATAACCATGTTTACGGACATCAAACAGTAACCTGTTTTTGGTCAAGTTACAATGTTTGAATAATTGATTATTTTAAAACAATAACATCGGATGTATAGTTATGGTCGTGTGAGTTGGTACAATATTAAAATATTTTTTATTTTTCGCTATTATTTATTTTTACATCGTTACTAAATCGATTAGGACGGTAAAAAGATTTTTTATTATTTGTAATACATTTATGACACACAACCGATTTATTTCAAATTACAATAATTCTTGTTGTCATTCTTACATGGCTCTAATGGTCGTATATAAGGAATACGGCTCCTGGATCGAAATATATCTCTTTTTCAACTATTGCATTTATGGTATAGTTAGAATACATTGCAAAATGAGTTACAATGTTGTTCCTAAGAGCGTTTATCCTAAAAGTTGGCAACATCGCAATTAGCTTGCAAAAATTTACCTGTTTTGAATAATTTGGCGATATTAGTGTATGGAAATATTAAACGTGGCTAACTAGCGAACTAGAATATTAATAATGAATTACAATTATAACATTAAAGGGGAATGCCGATTTTAGGCCCAAGACTGCCCACGAAATTCGTTTTAATAAAAAACTTATAAAAAAATTACGTAATTAACTCTGCTATTCACGACGCAATAGAAGTTCTAAATATTAAAAAATAATTAAAAGTAACTATTATGTTCAAAAGTTAATAAGTTAAGCTCACGTCTATTAAGACGTGAGCTTAACTTATTAACTTTTGAACATAATAGTTACTTACCTGTGAACCTTACCAACGATTTTGATATTATCTATGTCCCACTGTATTTGTGGCTGTACTGAATAAAAAAAAGAAAAGAAAGAAAATATGTTTATTCTGCTTTAAGCTCGTAAGTTTTTGTGAATAAAGTGGAATTACGTTTTTTATGTAAATAAAAAATCACAGTTTCATTTAAATATAATTCTAAGCCATAATAGCGATTTACAATCGACTTAGAATACTTATTATAATAAATTCAATGATATATATTATGTATGTGTAATGCGCTGATCGATACTTTTTTATGTAATGGCAACACTAAAACTTGTCAGTTGACAATAGAAGTGTCAATAGCTATTTACATTACTTTGGTTGCCTTTGCATCATAGTGCGTGTATTTTGCTAGTAAAAATCGACTTTTCTGACCATGAATACTGACTCTGGCGACTCTCCTAAACCTGACGACCACGGTCTAAATATGGATTCCGCTCTTGCTGATAACGACAACCCCCTTGCGATAACTTGGATTTGATGTCAATACCTATCGATGACCCTGAAATTCAACCTGGTTCGACTTTTGTACGGCACATAAAAAAATAAAAAACCTTATAATTTGGAAACTTTGACTTTTTTCAATAAGTTTCTTTTGTCAATAAATTATTTGTGGTGTATACTAATATTATTAACATTCGGTCTTACATGTGGGCAACCACTATGGCGGGCTGGCATTCCCCTTTGATGTTGTACCCGTTTTAAGTGTAAAAAAGGCATATAAAAATTGCTAATAGGTACTTTTTTTACATCTAAAAGTAAATATTAGGTGCTACGATATTAATTATTGCATTTCGTAATCAATATTCTAGTTTGCTAGTTAGCCACATTTCATAGTCCGTAGAGTAATATTGCCAAATTAATCAAAACAGCGAAATATTTGACGTCTATTTGCGACGTTGCCCAGATAAACGCTCTTAACAGGTGTGTGTGTGTGTGTGTGTGTGATTTGACAGCCCAGTCTTACTATTTTTGACAACATACTTACCTTCTTCAGTAAGATAATTATTTTATAAAGAGATTGAATTCCTTCCATTAAAGTAGACTCAACATGAAGCGCTCTTTGAATTCCGTCCACATATTGACCGATTCAGTCAAATCTGCAAACATGGAATTATACATTCTTTCATTGATCGATATAAAGTAATTTCCTGTACCAGCAGACATTCATATCGGGGCACGTCGATGCAGTTTATTTATGCATTTCAGGGCCATTCCTGAAATATTTGTACAGAAGAAATAACATTTACAATGTACTTAAGTAAAATACAATATTTATTCTATCAAATTCCGAAGTATCATTTCAAATATCCTAACTATAGTTCACGCGGTGTAGCATGGTGCGGGTGACAGGTGACAGAAAGGGTAAATTGATTTAATTTACTACAGTTATCACTGAGTCCGTATTATGTACACAATCTGTATGTAGGTACGGATCAGTCGTAAAATACAGAATCAGTAAAAAACAAGTAAATTATAATATATTTTACCCATTCTGTCACCTGTCACCCGCACCATGCTACACCGCAAACAGTATAATATTATTATAAATGCGAAAGTGAGTTTATTTGTTTGTTACGCTTTCACTCTAAATTGCCGAACGGATTTGAATGTAATTTGGCACATGGGTATGACCATGACCTGGATACTTTTTATCCCGACATTCCCATGGGATTGAGATTTATGCGGGTGAAACCACAGGGTGCAGCTAGGAAGTATTTAAGTACAATAATGTTTGCCTTTTCATGCGCAAATTGGATGAATGAAAAATATTCTTAGTATACCTATCAACTTAAAATTTTAAATACTAAATGGTCACTTCCATCTTTTATTCAAGCGAACATTAAGTAAGTCGATTTGCAATCTGCGGTGCAAACGTTAGCAACTGCTTCCTCTCCCTGTACCGCAAGCTGTTACATAAGCTATGCTATTAAACAAACTGTCGCCTTTCAAAGCTATTTTCGTTCCAAGTTAAGATAAAATGGCTCCTTCGGGATGATTTCGATTGTCTTTTGTTGTCAGTAAGATGTATAGCCAACTAGATGTGCGATGTACCGACACATCGTTTGGAGCACCACAATTTATATTATTTGATTCAAATTATTATGTTTTGAATTAGTACCGATCTATCATTTTGATGTTTATTTGCAGCGGATTAATGTAATTTTGAAAATAATTCACGCAAATCGCACTCAGTGATGTCAGGATTGATTCCGCTTCACACGGTCGCAGTATTTAATTTGGCATCCCATTTAAAAGATGAACTAGATAGTAAACGTTGGAACTGACACACTCGTATGAATGGTTTTTTCACTTCTCATGCTCTGAAAGTGCTTATTTGTGCAGGATATAGGCTGCACAAAATCAAATTTTGTGCACTAGAGCATTAACGAGCATTATTATCATAAATGTATCTATATTAAGGCAAAGAGCCATACAGCCAAACACAATAAGAAGTTCATAGATAGAATTCGTTTATAATATTTACTTTAATTTATTTGCTTTATGTATTTTTAAGGCATAAAAGATATTAAAATTTAAATTCAAGTACGATAGGCTATTTAATTAATTTAAGAAAATTATTATTACAAAATTAATTTAATAGTAGGCTGTATAGGTCTGCAGCCCAAGCCTAATATCAATGTCGTTTAATTTTACTTTGAATTTTAATTAAAGAAATGTTATGGTATACTACTGTTTTACATATTTCCTCGCAATCGAAGTGAAAAGCAGTTTATAACTCGTGCACAAAACCACTTATACATAAAAATGGTTCGTTTTGTGCACTAGTTGTAAAATCTACTAAGTATCGGGTATTTGTATTGTAAGCGCAAACATCGCTGCATAAAAAAAAAATTAAGTTACTCGATGACTTACTTAGTTTAAAAAAATTGCGACATTTCCAAACACTTTACTTCCACGTAGTTAAGCATTTGTGTTGTTTCGTGTCCAACTATCCAGTATTTCATCTTTATTGTCCTTTAGAATAAAAACACGTGGTGAAGCCGAATAAAAAAAAATCACTCCGCGCCGCAAATCCAGTAATTGGATCTCAGCCAAGCGTCTACTCTCATGAAAATGAGTCGTAAACTTAAGAAAATTTTCGCTTGATGGGTAATATATTTTTACGTTCAATCCTTATTAGGGAGAGATCCTTTAGTCATGTCTTCATATCGGTCTGTCAAGAATGTTTGGTAGCTCCCTTCGTTGGAATCAGTGAACCAAAAAATAAGGCATAATTCAATATTTTTTTCTAGCCTTACTGTGACAATGTTTTTGCGATAAGGTGGCTTATTCAATTTGTTACGAGACAAATTTTGTGGATATCTTTCTTTATATTGTTGGCTAAAAATAGATAACTTAGTTTCATGTCGTGAGCATCTTCATGAAAATTTTACCTAAACCTACAGGGACACAGTTAATTTACACTTTATTACAGTACAGTCATTCTATTTAACGATAAACTGATGATAACAATATCACAAAAAAAATATACACGCTGAGTTCGATAAACCTATGACAGGCCCGTTGCCAATAGCAATTCACAACTTCTAAACAAACCGATCGCCTTTGTATAATTTCCTCAAACAATTTGAAGAAAATAACAAAGATTTCTTTTGTTGCCACTGGTCTTTGATGTACCTGTAAAGTTAATGGCTCGAGTATATTTATTTGTTTGTTTTATTTATATTCTCAAACAATCACGTTTTATTTATAACGTTTGTTGCTTTGGTGTTACAATAACAGTGTAGATTTTCAGGGTTAATGATTAGATTGTTTCAAACACGTTTGTTTAATTATTTATTTGTTATTGTATGTTTTATAGGAGCTCGATAAATAAAATAAAATAAGTCTCCAAATCGAATCTTAATAAATTTGAATCAAAGTAATAAAGCATATTCATTGATGAGTATGTACGGGAAAATCTCAAACTTTCTGTTCCTGAATTAAGAATTTGAAGTTGAAAAGTTTAGTTTTACGTAAGGTGATTCCTTCCATCAAATCATTTTATTTACAGCTCATACAATCCAATTAGTAGTAGTAATTACATATACATCTTAATCTCTAGTGTTAGTACATAATAATAAATGGCAAATTTTGGTCAGAATTACTAGTAATGACAAAACGATCAATAATTATGTCAAAATCATAACTGTAATGTCAAAATCACCATTAATAATGTCAAAATCATAACTATAACGTCAAATCACCAATGTAAGCCCGTAACTTAATTCCTTCAGTGCACCCCGTGAAATCCAATTTACAATTCATTACATCCGTGTTCCATTGAAGGAATCACCTTAAATAAGAGTTTGACAAGTTCTCAACTTCAAATTCTCAATTCAAAAACCGGCGAGAGCTAGTGTTGGTTCTCGTAACCACGCCATCAAATTCAGAGTTATGAAAAACTGCGTTCAAAGATTTTCGACAGTCAATCATCTGTGTCATGTTACCATCTGTCAGTATCCCCGCCCATAAAGCAATTTATTCGGGGTCGACCCAACATGTTTTTATTCTTCCATATTAATTTATGTATTAGTCTAATGTATGATTGATAAATAATAAAAATATGCACTAATTAAAAGAACTGTATGAAAAATAATACATTCTTTGTCACTTGTGTCACAAAATAATGTCAGTATCACTAACAAGATTCTTACAAGATTCTTAGTAAATCAATACCAAATTGTTGTAACACTGAGTGGGATGGTACAGGGACAGAATGCCACTTTATGTCGTCTATAACTTGCGGGGTATCGAGACAACACCTGGTCCCAGGCATACATCATAATAACGTTATAGTTATGTGCAAAGGTAGGAAGGTATCGTGTGTGTATACACCGTTATGTTTGGAGCCAGGCATTATTTAAGGGGTACGGACTAGGTATCTACTGCTAAATTGGTCGAATTGTCGACATTTTTGAATTTCGTGTTTAAAAAAATAAAAAAAACTTGCTGATTTCTTGGGGTCTTATTTTAAAAGAAAATATTTTTTATAAATATAGAGGAAACATTTCATTTTTTTATGTTGAATTTCATTTCGAAACCTATAAAATGTAAAAAAGGAAGAGTTTTCATTTACGCATTAATACACAGCATGAAACCTGTAAAAAAGATGAAACCGAAGCAACACAAAACAAAGGAATTCCATTAGTGAACTTTTGTGGGCATCAATTTTATTTACATATAAAATTGGGTACGTTAAATCAAAGTCAACAATATAATTAACTTCGACAAAAATCTCAGTAAGAGCTTGTCTTAATCCGAACAATTTGCAAATCTATTAATACACAAAAGCAACACCTAGACGCTAATTACGCGAAGAACTTACTCTTCACACTTCAGCTCTATGTGTTACTATGGAATTCCGGATATGGAATTCTCCGCGAGTTCCAAGAAGTTTGCAATACCGTGTAGTTCAGGAGCTGAAGATGTAAGCAAATTGTCATCTTTTTGTCGAGAGTAACCTTTAATTCACAGGTGTGTGATTTTCTCGAATACATACTAAATTAAACGGATGGTTACATGAGCTTCGGAAAGTACTAAATCCTCTTCATCCTAACTAATATAAGTTAGGATGAAGTTATTTTTATGCGAAAATGATTTAAATACGAAAGTGAGTTTGTTAGTTTGTTTGTTACGCTTTCACGCTAAAACGGCTGAACGAATTTGGATGAAATTTGGCACATGGGTAGACCATCGCCTAGGATAAGACATAGAATACTTTTATACTGATATTCCCACGGGATCGAGACTTAAACGTGTGAAACCGCGGGCGCAGCTTGTAAATCTAATAAACAAGTTTCAAAAAACAAGTTAGTGCACAAGAATATTTTTTTTTAAGTTTATGTCTGCACTTATTACTACAATAAATTATTTAGATCTTACCTGAGCTCTCCGAAATTTGTAAATGCCGGCTTAATTACACGATTTAAAGTTTTATACCTCTGAACATGTTTTACAAACTGCAACTGATTAAAGTAGCTGCAAAGAAATATTGTCCAAAGTAGTCTTAAATTGGTTTAGATCCAACGCCACTGTTCTTAGAAGATAATGGCTTAGGTATCTTATTCCCTAGAAATACTTAGAAAAGCTATCTACAATTTTCCTCTAGAGAACCAACCACTCAGCAATTTCACTACGCCATTTAATAAACTTTTGATCTTCGTTTTTCATCATGAACTCTTTAAAAATCTATTAAGCGACGATTAGGTGGTTGTTAAATTTGAAACTTTATGGGTAATTTAATTTTATATTGTGGCTCTTCGTTTAGGATTGAATTTATGTTTGACGTCAGCTTTTTTCAATTCAAAAGCAATTACTTTAAAAAATAAATTGAATCTGTCATAAACATAAGAGACGTAAAATTTCCAATTTTTTGTGGGGTTGACAGATTCTAGAAAATAGTCACTGTCCGGTATTTTTTTTTGCGACATGACAATATCGGTCAGAACAATATTGACACACCAACATTTAATAGCATTTTCTATTCCAAAAACTGAAATAAAGTCCGTTATTAACGTCCTGTATCAATATCTATCGTGATCTTCAACATGTTCCAATAATGAAAAACTATACATAGTTTATTGTTTGGATTCCTACGAAGAGATATTAGAGAAAGGTCAAGGACCGCTATTGCCATGCTCAAACGCGACTACTATAGAGGGTAACAAAGCACCCTGTTGAAAAAACCTGACGTGTAAAAAATGAGGCTTTTCCATTTTTGATCAGGCAACCCTTATTGTGACAATAATAAAAACCCAACAACCCACAACGTAAGTTACCAGAGTAATAATCACCCCTCTGCCCTTACCCCAATTTATTTGGGGTCAGAGCTATACGTTTTTTCCTTCGATACATCTATCAGCCATCCCCTTTTTGTGTACTGCCTTCCTTGTTAGCACCTTTCACACAATTTGTCCATCTTTTCATAGGTCTGTCTCTTTTCCTATAATAAATTAGACATTTACACATCAATAATACAGGCTGAAATTTAATTAATTGGCAATATTTTAACCTCCTACTCTAACCATCATACTCCTTCATTTAAAATTAAAGTTTAATTATAATTTTTTAGGCTTCCGCGGGTACGTCCGAATGAAAAAAACCGGTCAAGTGCATGTTGGACCACTCACAATGAAGGGTTCCGTACGTTGGGATGAATTTATCCCAAGAACAAACTTAACTTTGTAGTTGAAGAACCTGCTCACCCATATATTCCAACAGTAAATGTAAGTTTGACCGCACAATATTGGGAGATTTACCATGTTATTTTAAGAACATTGCCTTTTTATAGATTTTCCTGTTATCTATGAGTAAATAACCATTCTCTGTAGTTTTTTCAAAATTTTAGGTTCAGTAGTTTCGGAGATAAGGTGGGGGAATGGTCAATTTTCATCTATTTACTTGAATACCTTTTAAAGTATATATTTTAAAATGATTACAAAAAAATATTTGAGATCCTTACATAAAATATTTGAGATTTAATACGTCACACGGTACAACTTGCAAAACATTTTTTTTTAATTTTCTAAATTGTCTGATAAGAAACTCCCATATTCGAAATTCATTTATTTACGTGACACGTCCCTTATCTCCGAAAATATTGAGCCAAAAATTTTGAAAAAAAATACCAAATGCAGTTTTATACTTATACATAACAGAAAAAACCTATATGAAGTCAATGGTTTCAAAATAACATGGCAAATCTCTCTATATTGTGCGTACAAACTTACATCTGCAGTCGGAATGTGTGGGAGAACATTTTTTTCAACTACAATGTTAAGTTTGTTCGTGGGATAAATTCATCCAACTACAGAACCCTACATTGTGCGTAGTCCGACACACACCTGGCCGGATTTTTTTCGATTTTGATGGCCTAAATGAAGAAGTATCATGGTTAGAATACGTGATTTCAACTTGTAGATTTTAACTTTGTGGATATCTATATTTATATACGTTGCACATCAATAATACACATACATTTAATAATTACTTAAGCAAAAGCAATGTTATACATATGGGGGTTATAATTTTAATTAAAATTTGGTATTATTCTCATAATAACTACGTTCGATTCGGAAAGCCAATTCCTGGTCGAATTATGTCATTATCGTTCAACGACCATCGAATGTATTTGTTGCCTCTTACGACACCCACGGGGTGACGTACGTAACGTGTATAATGAAATGAAAATGAAGGGCGTTAATTTCGGCATTCCAATACTACTGGGATCCATTATCTCAGGAAATGTATTAATTCATTTAATGACTGTACATTGAAGCGATATGCAAAATATTTGTCTGAAACATAACACGTAGACTTCAAAAGGTAAATAGGTTTCGATAAGATAATTTACAAGCAATTTTTCAGGTGGATTGTTAATAAAATAAGGCTTATAATTGTTTACCTCAAAGCCCCAATTGAGCGCCATGAAAGGCACAGTTTGATAATGAACCTCATTATCTGAAAAACACCCTACCTACTCTATTTTCTAGCGTTGTAATGACGTGGGCGTAGTAAATTATTTCTATAAAAATTATGAGCATTTTTACGTGGGCAGGCACTTACTAAAGTTTGGACGTGCATAAAGCAAATAGGTATTACTGCTACTGATAGATTCGGAAATTAAACTTCTTTAAGTCTATTTCTGTCAAGACGGCCCCAGTCGTCAGTCGACCGAAAACTAAAATTACTCACATTAAAACCTAGACAGCTGAATCACGAAACGCTAATTCAAATCTTTGTAAAGCTAGCTACACACGTAATTGTGGGCTTGTCATGAATGCAAACAATCCTTTTTGTGGGAGCTCGAGTTAGCTTGCGTGGGCTAATTCTACAAAAAGCAACCTAGTTGTAGATGCTGAAATAAGCTGGCGTGAAATGTTGGCTTGAAAAGTATGTAGACACAATGGAGTCTGGATAATCTGTTCAAACTTTTTAACACAGTAGCAAAGGATACTACAACTATGTTAATATTTTTCAAGTAAGCTGTGAACTTTGTAACACGTTACATTAGTGAATGTGTAAAGGTATGAGGAACAGAGTGTAAAGTTCACTCATCCTCTATTAAAAAGTAGGATCCTCCGACCTGATGGGTGTCGTGTCTGGCGGGCAACTGTCCAATGATTGATGCCAGATAGTCATATATATGTCGTTCGCGCGGTAAACTCTAATTGCGCAATGCAGGATTTGTGTAACGTCAGGATTTTGTGTGACGTCAGCTCTTTGATGCGTAGCTCACATGTGGCACTGTAGATGCCGCCACAAATGGTTAACCAGATAAATCTTGCCTTAATATATGACTATAACTGGTTTTATTACTTAAAAGAAACTTCGAATAATTTAGACATCATGATTGGATAAATGGTTTAAGTTAGATTATAAATTAGGCAATTTGTCAAGTGATAAATACTCTGGTGAACAAATTTTAGGTGTCCATATTTTAGCCCAGATTGCTCAAATTGCACTTTACGATAAGCTAACACCTATTTCTTCATTTATAAATAGCTTATAAACACTTTTGATTAATTTACGTACTTGGAAAGTAAAGTAAGTTAATAATCAATTCTCCGCGCGTAACAAGTGTGCTGGTGAAAACGATGATACCCAATAAAAATTCTATTAAAATCATTCTAATGATTTGTTTACGATAATTATCTCAATAAATAAATTATCAAAACCAACAAACTGCATTAGAATAGTGTATCTAACTATCCTGCAAAGGTCAATCAAAAAACAGTTCCAACTGTAAATGCACCTTCAAAACGTTACCAATTATAACTACAGTATCTAAAACTTAACCCAATCTAACTATTAACATTATCCCAAATATTGAAAGCATACCTATCGACTAACCCCAACTAACTCCTTGAAATACAAACGCAAAATTGATACAAGTTAGTGCGCCCCAGCATCAGTTTTCGACCAAGTTAGATTAGATACGGGGAGCTCAACACGTCGAAACTCGGCTCTAAACACTAATGGGTTACATCCTGTAACACACCTAGTATGAGTCGAAAACTTAAAATCAGGTGGGAATTGCTAACAAGGGTAATGGGAGTATCAAACCGGCTAAGTAAAAGACATGTGATCCCGGAGCCAGAACATAACTGACAGGTTGAAAACCAGGCTAGAAAAAAATGTATTTTTCTCAAACATGCTTCGAAGTTCTAGCATTATATTGACAACCCTTTTTGAGATAATTTGAAGATGGTGTACTGGTCAAATACATGCGAGCAGGCGGTCAGCAATGTTATTTTGAAAATCCAAATCTGTCGTGTTTAGTGGCCGAAAAAATTACTATGAAATCTCATATCTGTTGTGTAATTTAAAAATGGAACGAACTTTTTACTTCGTTACATGACAACCAAGGAGGTAACTTATCAAAGATTTTATTTAAAATTCGATTTGGTTTATAAACAGAGTTGTTTTATGTAAAAAGACACAAATTAACATATTAGCGCGTGAAAAATTATCGTTCTTCGTCATTGACTCTGGAATTTATAATTAATTGACTTAGTTTGAATTTCCGCGCATTAATTTAGAAAAGTACTATACAAACCTTGGTCGCAACCAAGCAGTAATGTACTATTGATCAAATCGTTATAGTAAGAATACGTGACAAAATGTCAAAAACGTTTTAGAAAATATCCGCTGAAAGAAAATAAAAAGAGCCGCTTAAGGCTGACTGTCTATTGTAGCGGTGAGGAGAGGAGCGGAGCAGAGCGGTACCAATATTAACCAATGGAATTGCATAAAAACTCCGCTCCGCAGTGGACAGGGATTTGCGAACTAGTTCAAAAATTCCTACAAAACCGGGAAGCGGAGTGGGAAACGGAGCGGGGAACTGATCTCCCGCCGCCGTCGCCAGATTACTCGTCGCGTGGACTCATCCTAACTCCGCGCAGTCCGCAACTCCGACCCGCACTACCTTACTCCGCAGCAATGGGCAGACACAGTCCTCAACTCCGCTCCGCATTGCTCCTTCACTCCGCTCCGCTGCCTCGCTCCACGTCAATGGACGGGCAGCTAGCTAGAGCTATGATTTCTCTGAAAGATGGTATTCGACGGGGCTTAAAAGAACAAAATACTTAAGCAGCTTCGTAGATTTTTTAAATCTATAACAAGGCTTTATACTTAGTTTATGGTTTTTAATCGTGAAAATGTTAACTGCATGCCTTAAAATTCACTTAACTTTATCTTAACTAGATAAAACGATTTCCATAATTCTGATGGCAGTAAAATTTGCATATCGGAACAGTAACCTGTTATGTAATTAAAGCCTCCCGTGTTCCCAATTTGATGTCTATTGTGTCTGCGGCTTCAATTCGAGAACTGCGATGTACTTGAGAACAAGACTTTGGACTCGAGTACAAGGGCTTTGATACTTCTTTGATGTGATCGTGACCCAGAAGTCAGTGGATTGTTCAAGACTTCTGTTTGAATTTTAATGGCTCTTCAATTATTTATTTACTCTCTTAATCTAAGTGTGGAAGTCTTGAAAGTAATTATCTACTTAGGAAAATTACTTATAAAAGTTGAGTGCTTTTTTATCCTTTGTTTTTCTTTACTAAGAGCGTTGAATGTGACAGTTGGTTTGTTTGGATTTCACGCCTCAATATCCTGAGACGGCTAAAGGCTACTTAACTTTATCCAAAATATGTTTTATATTCTATATTTATCATCAAACGTGGTTTAACAAAAATATTCATGTACCTATTTGGTTCAAGGTTTCATACACAGTAAATAGACTTAAAATTTTATTAAGACTTTCGGTAAACCACGTCTCTGACCGTCTATCTATAATAAGTAGTACTAGATTTCCCTGAAAAAACCTGACACTTCCAAATCATTACCTAAATCCGATTTTAACTTGGTGTTTCACAAAATCTAAAACCCGGAGCCTCTAGGCGGCTTTACAACAAAAGCAATACAGGCCACAGTACCGTCGACCAACACACAAACTGGCCCTGAACTGGCCCATTCACAACAGCCGGTGCACCTATATACATAGGTACTCCGACTGTAACCTCTTTTATGTGGCCTTGAGTTGCATCCTATTTTAATGAACGAAACGTTTCAAATTTTGTTGAAGTTATTGCGTTTTGTAGTAAAATGTTAGTTACCAATTTAACGTTTTATCTGCAAATATATTTTGTTCAACTGGCGAAATGTGGGTTTACTATAGATACAAAGCCTGTGCCTAAACCTTCGTGGAATACAGGCGTGATGTTATGTTATATTCTTTGTACATTAGGTTTACACAAAATTTATTTTACTTACCTTTTTTTTTGTATGAAAGAGCCCGTTGAAAATGTTACTATAAAAGGTTATTCTTAAAAAACTCTGTGAAAAGAGCACTACATTAATGGAATTGAAAAACCCAGCCAAGTGCGTGTTGGACCACGCACAATGAAAGGTTCTATAGTTGGGATGAATTTTATCTTAGGTACAAACATAATTCAAAAGAAAAATTAAAAATTCAAGTCATTTTTAGAGCGCCTCTCGCCATCAAACGTAAAAGTACGGCGAGTTTAGAATTAAATGACACGTTTTATAATTTCATTAAATAAATATATATAAAAAATATATTCAAATTAGACTGTGAATCAGTACTTCTCGAACGTCAAAATTACATAAGACAGTCCTCCAAAAATGCCCGCCCTTCACCACTTCCTAGTGCTTTAGCTGATAAGAAGAAGTGGTGCAATAAACTCCCCACCAGCACAGCTGTCAAAAACTTGATTCTTTAAAATAGTACTTAACATTGTAGTTGAAAAACATGTTCTCCCATACATTCCAACTGCAAATGTACGTTTGTACGCACAATATTGAAAGATTTACCATGTTATTTTAAGACCATAGACTTTTTATAGGTTTTCCTGTAATCTATGAGTAAAGAACTTTAGGGGTATGAGGAACAGGGTGTAAAGTTCACTCATCCACCTTAGAAAAGGAGGATCCTCCGACCAGACGGGTGTTGTGTCTGGCGGGCCGACTACCCGACTGTTGATGTCGGATAGTCTTATATATGTATTTCACGCCGTTAACTCTAATTGCGCGATGCAGGATTTATGTGACGTCTTTGATGCGTAGTTCGTATGTGGCGGTGTAACTGCTACAGAACCATTGTCTGAAATTTTTTCAAAATGTTAGACTCAGTAGTTTCGGGGACAAAGAATGGTTAATTTTCATAAAGTTTCTTAAATATCTTTAAAACAAAAATCTATATATCTATACATACAGACACATACACACACACACGCACGCGGGAATACACAACTCTCTCTCTCTACGTATCTATTTATTTTTAAAGAAAAATTTCTAAATTATTGAAGAAAAAAAATTGAGGTTCTCGCAACAAGCCCTCCTGTTTGATATGTCACATGATACAGTTAGCAAAACTTTTTTTTTCTTTTTTATTTGTGACCCCCATAATCAAATTTCTTTTATTTACGTTACACATCCGTGTTTGGGTGAAATTTGGTACATATGTGTACCAAATTTCAACTTAATCGGTTTATTAGATTCGGAGCAAATTGGCTCTGACAGACGGACAGACAGGCAAACACACGAGTGATCCTATAAGGGTTCCGTTTTTTTCCTTTTGAGGTACGGAACCCTAAAATTACAAGGACCCCGTCAAATCACAACCAATATTCAAAGTACTCGTACCTACTCCTTTTAATGTTTGTCAATTTGTTTGGAAGATATAATGTTTGATTTGTTATTTAATTCAGTTACCAACTCGTACTGTTACCTAAGCAACTTTAACTTTGTACGCCATTATCTATGACAAAACATGTAAAGCATTATCTAAAACCTAAAATCTTACAAACACCAATTTTTACGGTATACTCATGTTTTTACAAGCCAATTATGGAATTGCTTACTTTTACTTACTTCAAAATCTTTTAAAACACTATTTTCTGTAGTACCTACTGTCGTAGCTATCTAATCCAAACTGAAATCCATCCACCTTTCACCTTTCTCTCAGGTAGGAACAAGGATAGTAGCCGGTATGCAGTCAGGAGATTTATTTTACAATAGCCATACCTTTTGCCCAATATCGTACTTGTAAGTGCTCCGTATTGAATTATCAGAACGGTACTGCACTCACACGTTCAATAACCCTCTGTCTGATATTAAATATCTGATTTCCTTGCAGATACTATATTGTTAATATGTACATTGTAATTTGAACCTTATTTCAATGACGATAAGTCATACGACCCGCACGTGATTTGCAACAGCTGTGTCGTCCAGTAACCTATTAAATGAAAAATGTATTTGTTTATATGCAATGTCGATGTAATTACTTTTTGATTAGGATGGTACGAGTATCTAGCCTCGTATGTCTAGTGCGTTTCCCAGGTCGGGCAAAGTGTCATTGGGTTTTTATTTCCGGAATTTCTCAGTAGCAGCCCGGAGTCTGGATATGTACCCGGTTGACTGCAGTAGGCTCGCCCCCTATTAAATGGAACTTAAACATAACTGGCGAAATGTGGGTGTACCTACTACAGGTACACCTCTGCCCAACCCCCTGGGGAAACAAGGCGTGATGTTATGAGTATCTAGCTGTAGATAATGATAGCAATCTTTTATGTAATGTTTATTTGCAGATATCAACAGTTAGAGGGGTATATACCACGAGCAATATTGCGAAGAGATCCTTCACATTCGTTGCGCGAGTTACGCAACGAACATTCATTCACGCATCGAATGTTTTTAATATTAACTCATGAATGCTCGCGGTGAGTACCGTCCTATTAAGGTTTGGACATTTCAAAATGTGTTGCAATAATTTTATCTGTTCGGATGACAAAGGCGGCTTCTGGGGGTAATTAATTAGTGTAGATATCTGCAACTTGCAAACATGTAGCACTACTCATCCCAGCGGCGTTTTCTGCATGCATAATTTGTTGTAGTACAAAACCTTACTTTACATTTTTTCTAGCCTTATCTCAGCAGAATTTCATCTAAGTCGCTTCTGTAGTTTTTCCGTGAAACCATAACCAATTAATCAAAGACACAAAGCTTTAATCTCATAAATGTTATTTGAATGATAAAAAGAAAACTAAAGTTAATTGCATCCTTCTTTCCTACTAATCTGAAAAAAATATATAACACCAGCTTGCTCTCATAACAAGCAACCATTACCATATCCTAACAGTAATTTCCTTACCGTCTGCACCGTTTCCACAACACCTGCATACATAGATGTCAAACCAAGTAAACGCATCGCGGTGTTATATATTTTAATTTTATACATAGCCAGGTCTACCAACAGCTCCCTTATCGGAGAAAATTTACATAATACCGAACACGGCTGCAAACGCTTTTGATATTGCGCCACAGATTATCGTGGTATAAGCCTTCGTCTTTGCAACACTCAATGAGATTCCGCTGAGGCCGGTGCGGCGAAATAATCTCTTCTAGTGGATATTATTATGGGACAGTACGTTTTCGCTTGAAATTAAATTGGTTTTGTTATACTGTATTGTAGTTTGGTTTAGTGGAATGGGGTTTTGAAGTTTTATGCTAATGTTTGGTATAGCTTTTATGGGTTTCTGTTTACCTACCTGGTCCTTGTAGCAAAGACTGTAGGACAAACGATGTTTTTAACCCCTAACGCATAAAGAGGGGTGGTATAAGTTTGACCGCTACGCTATGTGTGTGTGTCTTTGTGTATGTCTGTGGCACCATAGCTCTTAAACTGGTGAACCAATTTAAATGCGTTTTTTTTATTTGGAAGCATATTTTCTAGCGATGTTTCTTAGATATGTTTTATCTAAATCGGTTCAGCCGTTTCAAGATTATCTGCTCTTTTCTAGTTGATAATTGGATTTGAATTGAGAAATTTGGTATACTGTTACTTCAATGATATTAGAAGAACATAGTAAGATTGAACTGATGCTGCAGCATCACCTGGAATTTGCAGCATATCCAACTCCCTTACCAACTAACAGCACGGGTATCGTGTTTGGGCTCATTGGAATGGTATGGTAATAGATAGACGAACAGGGGCTGGTGATGGAGTAGGAAAGAGAAATGAGGAAATGTTTGTGTCAGGGGTTTTAATTTTTTAATATACAGGGTGTTTGGTGCACCGTGTGCCAAATTGAAATGGTCAACTGAAGGGGTTATCTGCTATCCTGTCAGATCCCTCAACACAAAATACAAAATTAATGACATCATGGCAGTCATCGAGTATTTTTTTTTATTTACTCGCAAAGTTTCGGAATTAAATTAAATCTGTACATGTTACAGCTACAAAAAAAAAAACAAAAGCGACCGGGATCTTCCAACTCCCTCAAAAATTCTCTAGTCTATCCTCTTACTAATGATGTGCCACAACCCATAAAAATCTTTTAACAACTTTGTGAATTCATTAGAATTGTGAATCGAGTCACATAAGGCTAATATTCAAAATTATGATTTAAAAAAAAATTGCTTAAATTATAACAGACTTGACATACCTATTAAAACTGTTATCTCACTCTTATAAGGTAAAATCTGTCTCGTATCTCTATTTTAATGGCTTGTGGCATATCATTAGCAAGAGGATAGACTAGAGAACTTTTGAGGGAGTTGGACGATCCCGGTCGCTTTTTTTTTTTTTTTGTAGCCATGCAAACAGCTGTAACATGTACAGCTTTAATTTAAGTTTTACATGTTCCGAAACTTTGCGAGTACTCGATGACAAATGTGACTAATTTTGTATTTAAATGGTAATCTAAAACAATACACATCTAAATAAAATTAAGTCTAAGCCATAAACTTAAAAAAAAAAATTGTATTTGAATGTAAAATTGGGGTCTTTTTTTATAAAACAATAAAAAGTCGACAAAAAAAATCCACAGGGCATGAGAGGTGTTAAGGTCTGAAAGGTCATAGCAGATGACCCCTTCAGTCGACCATTTCAATTTGGCACACGATGTACCAAACAGCCTGTATATTCAATTATTATATTTACCTTTTAAAATACAAGTGCTAGTGGAAAGTCAGACTGTTTCTCCAGCAAGTTATTTTTGTAATAATGACTTGTTTGATATATTGTAAAATCATCGTCACCTGCCTAGACTTTTCCCATCTATGTTGGGGTCGACTACCAGCGTAACCGAAAGCAACTTTACATGAAGTGACTGCGCATCTGACCTCCACAATCCAGTTATTGGGTAACATTAAAATAACGAATATTTAGTAAAAATTATAAGTAGCTTATAGTGTTTACAAGTAAGTTAGTTTTTAAATAAGATTTTAATAAGAAACTAAGTGCTAACCGCTACATAACGTCCTCTATAGAAACGGGAGAATCCTCCGACCAGACGGGTGTCGTGACTGGTGAGAAACTGCCCAACGAGTGTTGTCCGGACGATGTATATATGCCAGTCGTGCGGTAAACCCTGCTTGCGTGATGCGGGATTTTGCATGACGTCAGTATGATGCGTAGTTCGCATGTGGTGATGTAAATGCCATCACAACCGAAAGCTCGACAGTTTCTTAATGGTTTTCCCTGGCAATACAAATACAACATGAAGACCTAGTGGTTGTTTGATAATGGGTTAGATGCCTTATAAGATCTTGAGTGAAAGATGAGAACACACGTTTGAGTTCGCCAAACAAAATGAACGTAATTTAAGTTCGCGTATACGCGCGATGTTCGCTTAAATGTATAAGGACACGGCCGGAGTGATGCCAATTTGTAAGACCTCTAAATAAGAAACACCTAAAAATACGTAAGATTTAGAATACATATAATTGTGTAAACAGAATAGATGTTTTATGAAATGATTGAAATCCATTTCAGCGAAAAATATTCTGCCATTGTTTATAGTTATTTTAGGCGTCCAAATAATGCACTAGATAAAGTAAATATTGTATGATGTTTTTTTGTTGTAAATATTTGGCAATACAATCGTACATTAGTCATAACATAAACGTGTTTCTGAACAATACAGTTTTGAAGGTTTTTCTCTGTCATTAAGAAGATATACTACGAGTAGTAGTTCTGCGAACAATAGACTTCGCGAGCACAACATTTATGGCAACAATCTACCATAAGCTATAAGCTTGTCACGCCAAAATAATCACATTGTTATTGTTCGTTGTTGTTGTGGGGTCTGTGCGGACCCCTGAGTTTATTTGTGAAAAAGAAACATTAAAATTAAGTAATATTATTTTATATAGGAACTTAAGTACAACATCTTAACATAGTATATAAATAAGTATTATACTTAGTCTAAGAAAGTTTCTAGTTTCTAAAGTCTAAGTCAGTTGGCACGGTAACAGCAGTACCACCTATTTTATGAATTCCAGGGGTTCATATAAAATTCTGATCTGAGATTTCGCGGGGAAGGACCTCCAAGACTTATCCTCTTGGAACGGCCGTTGATCGATGGACAGCAGCATTGACAGTCTTAAATGGTAGTACTATTGTGTAAATAAAATATAAGTTTTTTTTAAACAAGTTTTTAATGAAATAAAAAGTACAAAATAAAACTTACGTAAACATAGAACTATAATATTTTCTTAAAAGCTTAAGGCTTATCTTTAAGTGAAAGAACGACGTTTACTTATATTTTATTCTACCATTAGTATCTGACCTTCACTTTTAAGGTACCTATTTGTCAAGAGAAATCCAACGAGTCCAACACAACAGGGCTACTGTGTAAATAAAAAACAAAAACAAAATTCAAAATATTTTATTTCACATAAACCTACATGGGCACTTATGAAACGTTAGAAGCTAGGTGCACGGTTCCAATTGGTTGTTTCCTATGGAGAAGAGCCGACAAGAAACTCCACGGTTACTCTTTTAAAAATAATTGGCTTTTACAATATTTTCAAATAACAGTGTTATTAGGTATGGAAGGACAGTGTAGGTCTTTCAACCAGTACCAGGTACTCAACAAAATAATTATGGTCAACAAATCTACAGTCCACTTAGACTAATGTTGAGGTGCTCCTGTTCCTTGGGCTATAGTGCAAGACAAAACTAACGACAGGAAAAACCACAGAGCTATCTTGTTTAGTAGAGGAGTTTTTATGGACCTGGACAGCACCTAGTGTAAAAGCACTTGTCAATACATTGTCCAGCGAGTCGAAAAACAATCATAATGGTTCTAACTTGTTTGATTGAGGAGTTCTTATGGCCACCTTCCGGCTCCATCATCCGACCCTGAACACTACCATTTATTCTTAGATCGGGTCCGAATCTAATCTTATCTCCGTAGGCGATAAAGAGTAGGAATCGTTCATGACTTCGGCCGAATCTTAGGATTTCGTGTTTAGGGTAGTAGAACTGCAGGAACAACCCATGAACGGTAGCTTGTAGTTTTAGCGTTCGAAAATATTTTATACTACCAATGCTCTTCTATGATTTGATGGCGATGACCTAATTTGTTCCTATCATAAAAACATGACTTCGTACAATACGTCAAATTCAAATTTAAAAACCGGTCAAGTACGTGGACCACGTACAATGAAGGGTTCCGTAGATGGATGAATTTATCCCAAGAAAAAACTTTAACATTGTAGCTGAAAAACATTTTCTTGCATACATTCCAACTGCAAATGAAGAGTTGTTTGATTTTTACTCGTTAACTTGTAAAGCATATTTAGTTTTTCTTATAATTAACTTCGTTAAATATTCTATTACCGTGATTTTTTAACATATCCAAAAATAACTATTTAGTTTGGCAGGACACACTTGACTCCAACAAAATTTTGCACTTTAAAGCTTAATATTTCGCAAACGGAGTCCTGAATCGTAAAATAGTTTTCACACACCCACACGACATCCACAAACAACATGGGAAAGACGAGAAAAAAAAATAGAAAAAAAATAAAAAATATCATTATTTTCATTATTTTACCACTTTGTCGGCGTGATGAGTATGTATAGGCCCATTCCAAATTACAGCTTTCTAGTACTAAGATTTTCTGAGCTAAGCCGCGGATAGACAGACAGACAGGCAGACGGGCATGCCAAAACTATATCGGTTTCTTGTTGACTACAGTAAAAATTATGAGTATTTTTTTTTAAACCAGTTAGAAAAAAATATTTATGGGTTCAAATAAGTAGTGAGAAATTTACTGCATTTTGAGGAGCTATTCTGCTCATCATGCCAAAAATAGATAGATAGATAAAATACTCTTTATTTTACACCATACAAATTACAGGCATCAATTTAGAAATTTTACATAGGGTGACACGACGGGTAGTCTTATCGCTTAAAGCGATCTTTTATGAAATGAAATGAAATGGTTTATTCTGTAAATAGGATATTGGAATCACTTTTACACGTCATCTTTTAAAAATAAAAAAATAAAATTAGCTAGATGAGTTCGGCGTTTCCTATCTGACTACTCTGAGAAGAAAGGCCGAAACAAACTCAGAGGTCACAGTGTCTTTTAAAGTCCAGACATAATCTTGGTCAGGCCATATGAGGACCATGTAGAATAGTCTGAAATGGTCTTTTGAGACTATATAGACAACCTTTGGATGGATTAAAGGTGACAGGAGAGACAATACTGCACACGTTTTATATATATATATATACTATATATACATAGATATACTAATGTAAAAATCCTCATCAGATGATCACCATTTTTTTTGAGATCAACTTAAAGTTACTACCTTTCAAATAAAAAAGAACCATCGAAATCGGATCTCATAAGGCGGGGGGATATTTCCCTTTTTGCCCCATTCTGGAGAAAGTAAAAATCAAAAATCCCCGAAAGCACCACTATTCAACGTCGTCATTCTAGATATCGATAAATTAGTGAACTGTTGGCTGAGAGGATTAAAGCGAACAGAGAGCCTAGACAAAATTACATTGTAAGGCCCGAACTCCGCCAAAGCGGAGATATGCGGAGTTGTCCGAAGCGGAGACGAACAGAAATGTTCTTAGCCATGGTGTATCCAACGCAGCTGTGCGGAGATGCGTGCTGACTAGACTGGAGCAGAGATGTGTGCATGCTAGAGCGGAACTGAGCCACGTACGGTGAGCGTTGGTTGTTGAGATGAACGAGAGATATGAGTTCTCGTCTCCACTGCGCGCCGTCGTCGCCAGCTTGCGAGGCACAGCTCACATCTCCGCTTCGATTGCGCCATACAAAATATCTGATACATCTTCGTTCAGTGGTAACCTCTGAAGCTAAGTATAGATGAGAATGTGAATAACAAAATTCTATTAGTTGTTTAAAACACATAATTTTCTTCTCCTCTCGTCTCCTCTACACTTTAGTGGACCAAAGCGAAGACGAGACGAGACCGGGCCTAGCAGTAGTAACGATGATGAAAAGTCAAAGATGAATTGGATTTACATAGGGTAGCGAGAACCTTATGTCAATCCTATTGAAAGTCATTGAAGATATACTAAATGCTTTGAAAGCGATTGCCTAGGCCCTCTCCACCCGAATTGTGTAACACACTATCAATCACAATCTGAATGATTTTGAAGGATATTGCTAATCCATTGCTTCATATTTATGTTCGAAAAATGTGTCTGCTCAACAACGTAAGTACGAGTAACGCAGTGAATGTTGTGGAACTGTCAAAATGAAAGCCATTGCTACTGCAACTGTGTTACGCAATTACCCTGATGGTCACTGCAGAATGTTTTTATTAGCAGAAGGAAAGACGTTAGTCATTATCATGGAGAACGAAAGTTGCTCTAGTATTTGCTCTCATCTAGATACAAAAACCTTTTTTTTTTTGACAGACCTTATTTATTTATTTAAACTTTTCACACTAATAAAAGTACAAAGGCGGACTTAATGCCTTAGGCATTCTCTACCAGTCAACGAAGGGTGGTGAAGAGATTAGATGGCAGGTGCTCTGTTTGAGAGGAACAAAGAAAAATCATTTTTTTATTAAAATATATCACTACAAATAATTTTATTACACACACATACATACATATTTAATCAAATATATACCTAAATTATATATATACATAATATAATACAAATTCAAGGGAGGTGTGGAGGTGTGGAGGTGTTGAGATGACTCTACTCTATTTATTTTGATAAAAAACTCTGCAGTTTCCGCTTAAATGCATACCGACTGGTCGCCGTCCTGATATCAAGAGGAAACGCATTCCATAGAAGAATGGACTGAATATGAAAGGAAGAATGAACAAAGTCAGAAGTATGTGAAGGACAAAGTAGGAGTAGATTGTTAGAAGAACGCAGATTCTTAGTGTGTGAAAAACATAGATATTGGAAGTGAGACATGAGGTAAGAAGGAGGAGTGGGAGAGTTAAGAAGGGAGAAAAGCGTGGTCAAAGCGCGCAAACTCGACACATGATCATATTTCCTGAGGTTGAATATGAACCGGATACAATTGTTGAGCAGTCTGTCGAGCTTATCCAGCAAAACCGAATTCAAGTCAAAGTAGCACACGTCACCATAGTCGATGATAGGGAAAATCAAAGTCTGCATAAGCATAGTTTTCGTCTTAGCAGGTAAAAAGTCTTAGACGATACAGGAATCGCAGAGTACCGTTGACCCTTTGACTAACACTAGACCTACTAACCTGGCGTTGCCAGCCGAGCGTCAAGATGCAAACCGAGATCTTTCACATTAGAGGTAAAGGGTATGACGTTACCATTGAAAATAAGAGGAGGAAGAGAACTAAGCGTCACCTTACCTATCATGCGTGAGCTCCCAATTACAATGGCCTGACACTGAGGGGTTTACTGACACCCCAAAACTATCAGACCACAGAGTTTGACACTAATTTAGTTATGTCTAGCTTTTGCTCGCGGCTTTGCTCGCGTGGATGTCAGAAAATATCCCACGGGGACGTACTACCGGGATTAAAAGTAGCGCATGTTTTAATTCAGGTTATGAACTGTGTGCCAAACTTCATCCAATCCCTTTCATCCGTTTTTAGGCCAATCTGGAACATACATCCAGACAAACGGAAAAAAAATATCTAAAAACTATATTTTCGACATCAGAGTCGTTCCTCTTAACAATTACTTTTTTCAAAAATATTCAATGTATCTTTTGATTTCGGTGTACTTTTTTATTAGGTTTATGGCTTAGAAAACTTTAACATTGTAATTTCAACATTTGTGGTTGTTATAAGAGCAAGCTTCAAGATTAATCTCTACGTAAATGTGTACAATAACTAATTATATTCGTTCGTTATAAAAACATGTGTTAGACTCACTGCTACAAATAAAACACTGTAGATATAATAAAATCAAATATATTTAGTTACTTCCACTTGGAGCTCTTTACACTGCAAAGGCTGAACGATCACTAGCTCACATTTTCGCTATGATACAAAACTAAGTACTACGGTAAAGCAGTACGGCGCACCTAGCGCCATCTGTTAACAGTCGTTATAATTATGTACTGCTTTACCTTAGTAAGTCAAATAAAATAATCTAAACTATTACTAATATGGCAATTGCTTCATTATATAATTCATTATTTATTCTAGACATTTATAAAACAATAATTTAGGTAAAACGTAATTTAAATAACAATACAATAACATTACTCATTAACGAGTGTTCTTATAATCGGCCATCCGACTCACATAACACGTCCTCGTGTTGGAGCTCGCCATTTTATAAAGACTATTTTTGCATTATACATAGTTATAATTAATTCATCATCATCAATAATTAATCAACAATATTTTCTATTATTACAGTTTCAGCTTAGTATTAATTTGGCTAAAAGGTGTTAACATGACAATGAATTTTCACCTGCTTCTGTCTACCGTGGTAACAGAGCGTCTACTCTGAATACCACTTTATCACATATCGGACCAAGGCTATATCTGCCTTTGTCAACCGTAGCAACAGGGCTATTCTGCCCTGAATACTACATGTGATAGTCTGACTGAGGTTACTATGCAATCAAAGATATCTGGTAACAGGCCACTTCTGCACTGAATACTATACCAAGTCTACTTCTGTCTTTATAAAATCATAGTAATAGGCCACTTCTGCCATAAATACGTAACTAACGAAGGCTATATCTGCCTAAAATTACGAAGGCTATATCTGCCTAAAATCACGAAGGCTATATCTGCCTAAAATCACGAAGGCTATATCTGCCTAAAATCACGAAGGCTATATCTGCCTAAAATTATAATCAAAAGGTAAACATTCTGTGCCAAATACTATCTATCACAACGTGAACATAATTATCTGTATACATAATATCGGATTCTACTGACCATCGACACTTTTGCAGTCGTCGCTACTAGAGGCGGATTCATCTTCCGACCTATTGAAACTTAGCCACGGTTTCATTTTATCAACAACAACAACTGCATTATATTTGCGTCCACTCTTACGCGTGATTGGCGTGTCTTCGACCTGATACCTATCGTTATCGAAAACATTAGTCACTCTATAAGGTCCCTGATATTTAGGTACTAATTTTCGACTTTTTCCCGATGATGGGATTTCTCTTTCAATACTGACTAAATCGCCTTTTTGAAATGTTTTTGGAGTGGATGTATTTTTATCATAATGAGACTTTTGCTTGTTTTGATAATTTGTGATATAGTCATTAATTTTTTCACGAATTTCTTTAAGGGATTCTTTGTTAATATTATGGTCGACATTAAGTGCTGTTTTTATTCTACTTTCTGCCGTACCTATCAAACAAGTGCCAAAAAGAGCCTCCGAAGGAGCTCGGCCAATGCCTTTATTGTGTGTGTTATTAAGACCCCATTGCACATCAGGAATATAAAAGTCCCATTTCTTTTCATTTTGCCCTGCACATTTGGCACTGAGGGACGTGAGCAAACTGCGATTGTAGCGCTCGACTTGACCGTTTGCTCTTGGCGTAGCCACCGCATTGAGAACGTGTTTAACCCCCAAATTTTGTAAAAACTCTTTGAATTTAGAACTTGTAAACGATGAACCTCTATCCGAAATAATTCTTTTGGAAACCCCAAAAATACTGAAGTATTCTCTTAACTTATCAATCACAATAGACGCTTTTGTGCTTCTAACCGGTTTTAAAATGATAAATTTTGTATAGGCATCAATAATTACCAACAAGTGCGTGTTACCCTTAGTGCTTTTCACAAACGGACCGACATGGTCAATGTGTAACGTGGCAAATGGTGAATCTATTTTTGGGATCGGATGTAACGGAGCTTTTTTATTAGATGAAGCTTTTGTATAGGCGCATTCGAGGCAAGAATTGACGTATTTCTTGACGATGCGTCGCATCTTACTGAACCAGTAAGATTCTTTAACTTTGGCAAGGGTTTTATCAAAAGCAAAATGACCAATGTCGTCGTGGCAATGCTTTAGGATCTGCCACCTGACTCCTTTAGGCACCACCCATTTTTCTCCCTCTCCAGTTAGGCGATATAATTTGTTGTTTTTAACCACAAAGTTTTTACTAGTATCTACTACGTTAGCCGACTCTGGACTCTGGAGTATAGATATTTTACGCTGTATTTCTGAATCTGCTTGCTGAACGGTGCTCAACCAGTCTTTATCGGTTATCACCATGACGTCAATGGACTCATTCGTATAGGATTCCAGAGTATCGTTAGGTAATGGATTTCTACTCAAAGCGTCAACGTAAGCCATTGCCTTACCAGGGCGATACTCAATTGAAAAGTTGAACTCCTGCATCGAAATCCACCACCTCGCGACCCTGGGAATTAAGTCTCGTTTCAAAAACGTGGCGCGCAATGAATTGCAATCCGTAAAGACTTTAAACTCAATGCCTATTAAATATACGCGAAACCGTTGTAAAGAAGCGACCAGAGCGAGAGTTTCAAGTTCGTATGCAGTCATGTGTTGTTCATCGACCGTGGTCTGTCTACTGTAATATGCAACTGGTTTAAGAACGCTATCTTTATCTCTTTGCATTAGAATGCCAGCAATTCCTATCTTACAAGCATCTGTGTGTAACTCAGTCATAGCATTAGGATGATATAATGATAGAGTGGGTTTACGTAAAAGTTCAGTTTTTAGAGCATGAAATGATTTCGCCTGTTCAGTACCCCACAGCCATTTCACATCTTTTTTTAGAAGTCCTGTTAGTGGTCTAGCGATCATGGAAAAGTCTTTAACGAACCGTCTAAAGAAACTACACAACCCGATGAACTGCCTAACACTATGCTGATTAGTTGGTTCAGGGAAATCACGAACTGCTATTATCTTTCTAGATCCTGGTCTAATACCTTCCTTACTGAGTTCAAACCCCAGGTAATCGACAGTTTTACAAAAGAAACAACACTTACTAAGTTTTAGCGTTAGACCGGCGTTTTGCAAAACTTCAAGAATTTGTTGCAATTTCAATAGCCCTTCTTCAATTGTTTTTGATGGAATTATAATGTCATCCATATATGCTGAAGCTATACCCCGTGCATTACCCAATACCAAATTAATCATTCGCATTAAATTAGATGGAGCGTTGGCAAGACCGAATGGCATCCGATTGAACTCAAATTGACCTTCAGGAGTGACGAACGAGGTTTTGTAACGGTCACCTTCTTTAATAGAAATCTGATAGTACCCAGATGCTAAATCAAGGGTAGTGTAATAGTTATAACCTGCAAGATCGTCTAGCTGATCATCAATTCTCGGCAAGGGGTAATTTTCTTTAAAAGTTTTTCGATTTAGGGCCCTGTAGTCAACACACAACCTAACATCACCAGTTTTCTTTTTGACGATTACTATAGGACTTGCGTATGACGACGTCGACGGTCTCACGATATCACAGTCTATAAGTTCTTTAACCATTTCACGAACCTTGTTCCTTTCACTAACAGGTAATCTATACGGTCGATAAACTACTGGTTGATCATCCTTAAGATGAATGGACATTTCAATGACATTAGTTTTACCTAGTTCTTGCAAATTAAAAGCGAAACAATTTCGATACTCATTAAGTAACCGAACTAACAATTCAGTAGTTCTTCTATCCATACTTCCATCAGACTTTATATCTTGTGTACGAATTGCTTGCCGTGACGTTGAAGCATGAATATTAAGAACATCACAAACATTTTCACTATCAAACGCTAAATCAGCCCGTAAACACCTCGCTATCGTACTACCCTTTTTAAGAACAAATGGATGGGAAGATAAACCTTTAATAAGTGCAGTACCTAAGCCGTCTGCAACCGAGAATAGACCCTGTACGAGATAATGCTCTTGCCCCTGTTTAAACCTATTACTTCCTTCTATATAAACATCGCCATTATGGTACGGATCGGTCTTAAATTCTACTAAAGAGAGTCCGTCTATCGTGGTGTCCTTAGAACAAATTAATTCAATCCTCTGTTTTCGGGACACTGCTGCTGTACGAACATGAAGAAAAACGCTATCTTTTTCTATTAAAATATGAGACTGTTCAGTAAACGACCTACCAATTAGCAAAGGTTGCTGCAAGAATTGATCAGGAACAACAAGGAGTTCAACGCGAGCCCTAGCGTCGTCAATCTGGATCTCAACAAGACACTTGCCCAAAGGTTGAACTACAGAATTCCCGAATCCTCTGAGGGTTGGTAAATTAGCATCTGTCTCCCATTCGATATTAATGGCTTCAACTTCCGAGACTTTAATGAGAGTTGCTGAACTACCAAAATCTATAAAGCAATCCTTAGGAATGCCGTTGATTAGGGCTTGCTTATGATATTTGGCGACACTTGAATCTGTACCACCTACCATCATGACTGGCTTGGAGGGATTGTTATTATCGTTGGATTTTATATTTTTAGAATCTGTACAGTTATCAGCCGAGTGGCCAAAACGTGAGCATTTATTACACTTTATGACTGGTTTCGTACATTGTGACCTATAATGGCCATATTGTGAGCAATTAAAACATTGGACTGAACGTTCCCTAGTTTCTTTATTAGTTGAACTCTTATCGGACTTGTTATTGTTATCATAAGAACGGATTCTTTTTCTATCTACATTGATTTGTGATGTGGCATGGTTCCTGGCACTTTTTAAATATGGCAGCAATTGGTCCGGACTTTCAAATCGTGCCGCATCTGCGCCTAAACGAACGCTACGATCTTCGATACCGAATATAATGCAGTCTACTGCCTTTTTACCCTGGATACCACAACGATTCAATAATACTACTTTATTGTAATAATATTCTTCTAACGAGTCATTAAATTTCGCACGCTTATTCAGCATTGTAAAGAGCAATTGTCCGTAATTTTCACTACTAGGAAAGGCTAATTTTAATTTGTCTTGCCACTCAGGCCAGGAAAACATTACAGTGCTAAGACCTTCGTACCAGTTCTGGGCCAACCCCTTTAATTTAGGCAGGGCAAAGTGTATCGTCTGTTGGTCTGTCCAGTTGTAAATCATCGCACATTCGTTTACCTTATGAATCCACATATCTATCGTTTGCTCTTTACGAGCAGGGTCAAATTCAGGTACTGTATTTTGATAAGACAGTTTGTTGTTACCGGCGTTATTACTAATTACTTGTAATGCTTGTACAAGTTGAGCTACACTAACATTATTGTCCATAGCATGCAAACCGGTACCTGGTGTGACCCTTTCTTCTGGAAGGAGCACGTTACAATGCTCGGTACGTTCCCTTCGGCCAGCAGAACTGCGTGGGGATCCCTTCTTTTCGCATAATGTTCTTTGTCCTAATATACTTCGGCATAACGATTTTGGCACAATTTGTTTTGGCATAATAATACTTCGGCATAATTTTTTTAGGCATACATTTTATGTTGGCATAATCATCTTAAAGACTAATTTGTTTTGGCATAAATTTGATTCGCATAACGTTAGTAGGCCTAATGACTATTAGCATAATAATAATATATGTATTTTCCTTTTCTAGTAGATACGTACTCCAGACTTTGGGTGGAAATGGTGGTGGTGAACTTGTAGTGCCCCATACATAATTCTGATCAAACCAATTTGCTATAGTTTCTGTAACAATTAAATAATATTGTTGGTTAAAAATTTAATATGCTGTGCAACAAAAGTTAGTGACAGAACCGAATTGCTGCAAAACCGACTCCACGTAGTCTTGTTTGTCCAACCCCTAGAGTGTAATTTAAAATCGCGTAGGCGCGTAGGTGCAAGGCGGCCCGCGGGCTGAGGAGCAGGCGGCTGCGAGCGAGCCGCCGCGTCTGAGGCTGGCCGGCGAAGCCGGCCAACAAGCCGAAGCAGCGGTGGTGAGCGAAAGCCGTCTGTGACGATTAGCACGCGTGGGGCCGCCGGAGGCCCGCAGCGCCGGAGCCGTGACAGAAACCCTGCCTGCTGCATGTTGCATACTCGCTTGAATGCAGCATGCTGCATGCTTGCTTGTTTGCTGCATGCTTGCTTGCATGCTGTATGCTTGCTTGCATGCTGTATGCTTGCTTGCTTCATGCTTCCTACAGCGAAAAAAAACCCACAAAATTGTTCAATAAAAATATGTTTTAATATCATTATGCGTAAATAAATTTATGCTTTAGGATATTATGCTTAAGAAAGTTATGCTTTAGAACTTTATGCTTAATAAATTTATACTTTAGAACGTTATGCTTAATCATTATTATGGTTAAAGAAATTATGCTTAAAAAATTATGCGTAAGCTGTTATGCGTAATTATATTATGCGAAAATATAATTATGCCAAACAAAATTATACTAAGTTATATTAGGTCTTAAAATTTTATGCAAATGGATAGGGAACCAACTGCGTGCTTGGGAGTTGCTCCTCTCTGCATGGCTGTAGGGATGGAGCGCCGCCTCGCGGGCCAAGCTGCTCGCTCGGTGATCAACCAAGCCGCTTGCCCGGTGACTGCAGGGGCTTCGCACCTGCTGCCTGCTTCCTCGTTGGATTGACGTCCGTTCCCCACGGCTTGAGGGGTTTGGTGCCCGCTGGCTGCCGGAGCTGTGAACCCGATGCCTGCTGGAGTTCCGCTCTCGCTGTCTTGAATAACTGCGCTCACGGTGGCTGGAAGGACTGCGCGCCCTCTGGCTAGAAGGACTACGTGCCCATCGACTGCTAGAAGGACTGCACGGCCTCGTGCTTGTAGAGCTGCGTGCCCGATGGCTGGCCGACCTGTTGGTCTGGTCACCGCTTTGGCGACGCGCCCGCTTGCGTGGAGGACTGCGTGTCCGATCCCTGGAGGCACTGTGCGCCCGTTGGCTTGTATGATGGCGTCTCCGCTCTCCAGCAGGACTAGGTGTCTGGTATCTGGACTGGCTACTTGATCGCAACCGTGTGCGATTAAGCTGCCGTCCTCTAGACCCAAGGATAGGACTACGTTCCATATCCTGTAACAAAATTACATGGCGACAAAATATTGTTACAACAATAATTATACTATGGTTAAACCATAAGTTTCAAACAATAAAATAAACAAAACTTACACTGAGAAATAGTATTCGTCCTTTATGCTATGAAATAAACTAAATTTTACTGTACTGTGTTTCACTTATCGTCACTTTCACTAAAACGAAACGGGCCAGCAACAAACAAGACTACCAAAAAGAAATAAATTTGCTAATTATTTTCAAGACTCTCAAATCTCAATAACTCTTAGCAAGAAAGTAGTTAAGTATATCATTTTAGATGCTTACATCGTTCCCACATAATTTCAATTTCAATGATTTCGTTCTCAAGCACGTAAATTACACTTTTGGGCGAAGTAAAGTAAGTTAAAAAAAAAAACGAAACTTACCAATCCCGCTTCTGATTTGTTAGACTCACTGCTACAAATAAAACACTGTAGATATAATAAAATCAAATATATTTAGTTACTTCCACTTGGAGCTCTTTACACTGCAAAGGCTGAACGATCACTAGCTCACATTTTCGCTATGATACAAAACTAAGTACTACGGTAAAGCAGTACGGCGCACCTAGCGCCATCTGTTAACAGTCGTTATAATTATGTACTGCTTTACCTTAGTAAGTCAAATAAAATAATCTAAACTATTACTAATATGGCAATTGCTTCATTATATAATTCATTATTTATTCTAGACATTTATAAAACAATAATTTAGGTAAAACGTAATTTAAATAACAATACAATAACATTACTCATTAACGAGTGTTCTTATACATGGCATGGCTTTAAGTTTTGTTTGTACAAATTCAACGTAAATTGCTTACACACCTTCTATAAACAAAAAGAAAGGTAGGACCTGTTTGTTTTAGTTAATACAAGTGTACCTAGAAAACACAAATAACTAACTACCTACCTTCATTTACAGACACACACACACCACACACACATGCATCTCACACACGCGAACATACCTTAGAACACATAAAATCACCTACGAGTATCTAGTATCCACTCTGGAATTCGTACCCCCAGTCCCAAGATACAGACTAAAGGTCTACCTTGAGGCTCACTGGCAAATAGTACTTTGTAACCTAGCAGTAGGTAATATTTTTACCTGTAAACCTGCTTATTATTTTACCTGGAAATTTTACTATTTTCGATTTTTATGATTCACTAGCTTCTGCTCGCGTACGTACTACCAAAATTAAAAGATAATCCAGGTTATGTGTGCCAAATTTCATCTAAATCCGTACAGCCGTTTTAGAGCCAATCCGGATCAAACATCCATACAAACAGGCAAACTACAAACGACAAAAAATCTAAAAACTATATTTTGGCATAAGGTTCGTTCCCATACCTCGTAGCAATTACTTTCTTTTTTAAATATTAATGTAAAGTTTTGACTTTGTTACTAGTTTATTTTAAGTATGTTTAAATGATTGCGATCACGGCTTGCTTTTCAATACAGATTTTTTGAAAATTATCGATTACGATCTCCGTCATTTATTTAGATAAACAAGAGTTCGGGCTAATTTTGCAAGTTTGTAGGTCAAAGAAATAAGCTGTAAGCTGTGTCCTACCTTTTCACCACGACAGCCCGCTTTTTAAAAACATAATCCCCCCTTTTTTACCCCCTTGAAGGTTGAATTTCCGTAAACCATTTCTTAGTGGTCACCTACTTGTGCAGGCTGTGCGGTGACTGGTCAGTTTCAATACAAAACTTACAAAAACAATATTTCAATAAAAGCTCTTTTAACAATAAGTACCAATAAACAGCTAGAACCGTTCAAATATTTCACAAAAACCTATAAAAATCGTTGGAATAAGTGCCATAACTTGAATGTAGATACGTTATTCTAATAAAACGCTGGATGCAAACTTTAAATGGAATAATGGCGCGAATTTAATCGACTGAACAAACATATGAATGGGGATCCTCGTCTTTTGTTACCAACGTTACAATATATGAGATGTAATTCTTCAACGGCTATGCCACGACGCCAAAGCTACGCCGAGTGGAAATTTGAAAAGTTTCTTTATACACTCGTTATTTTCAACGTAGCGTAGAAAATTGTACAGCAAAATACTTTTGTTCTATAATAGAATACTATGCTAACATTTAAGTGAAATGTCATCGCAGTATTTATATTGCTCCTGTTCCCGGTTTAGAAATGAAATCTGTTACAGTAGAAGATATTTAGTATGTAATTTTCTTCCTCTATATAGGAAGAAAGTTACATACTTTTTCTAACAGACAGATTTTGAAAAAGGCATGTATTTAATCGAACCTCAAACAATATCCATTTTACTTTCCCTAAAATATTATTCAAGACTCTAATACAATGATTGCACCTCTTTTTGTGATCATCAAATAATTCCTATTCTGGGGACCTACAAATACTACATAGCCAAGTTACTGCGATAGCTTGGTTATAGCGCTCTAGCTAACTTGAATATAGGTTGGTCACTAACCTAACATCCATTCGGTCCGGGTGACCCAGCTTAGTTACTAAGACCAATCCGGCTCGCGCGTGGTTGTTTTCATTTCTAACCTAACCCATTTGCTCGGGTTGCCCTAACTTACAAAATATGACCAATTACTGTGAGAAAAGGCCAAAAAGTTAAAAAAAAGGCTGTTTTTACTGAAGAGGTCGGATAGAATCGATGCCTGCCGGCGTTGAGAGAAGGTCCGAAAGGGATACCGTGGCCCCTGGAAACGTACAGGCAACTGAAGGAATATGGGTGGGTTTTAGTCAGTAAGAGTCTGACACGCCCTCCCGCTCCGTGCAGAGCGAGAGAAGTTATTTGATAAATTCCCAGCCAAAAAAAAAAACATGCTGTTTTATTTAAAATAAAGTGGGCATCATTAAGAAGTCCAAAAGTTTTTAGAGGTTCATTAATTTAAAAACTGAACTAAAACTAAAAATTATTGAACTTCTAATGATAGAGATCATTAATAGTTCAATATTTTTTTTGAGGATCTTTAAATATTTGGCTTTGAGAAAGTTGAAGGTACTTTCTAACTAATCTTTTTCTCTAGTATGTGCTCACGTTTTAAGGTGGATCCGCAGTTGTAGCCCGCGAGCTTACGTTTTTTTTTTTTGCAATTTGTGCAGGTCAGTGTCCAGTTGTATCTTGATCAAAATATCATGCACGACTATAACAGATACGAGTATGTATTTATAGAATTATAATCATTGGGATCATCTCTCTAGGTTAGATTTATTCCATTAGAACAAATTCCTAATGGAAGTTAATAAGTTAAGTAAAGTAAAAAACGTAACAAAATTTGAATTTTGCGGCTACAGCTGCGGACTCACCTTAAACTCTCTACTTTGTCTCTCGTCTATTGTTACAATGTTTGTAAATATGTGAGCACCATTATCTATCACATAATTATTGTTCACTTAATAGTTGTTGCTTCATTTTTCACTCTTTAAAAAAAAAACTTCTAGGTGCATCGTCTTCAGTTATAATCATATAACTAATGTACCTAAACAAAATATTGTAAAACATTTTAAAAGAGTAATGCTGTAGTTTCTTGTCCATTCTTTTCCATGCGAAAACTACCTTTTGGAAGGGGCGACTAGAATCATTCTTTTTTTTTGTAAATTTTGACGTTCAAAAGTGCCTATTTGAAATAAATTATTTTACTTTGCCTTAAAAGTAATCAATAATTAGAGGTTTATCTATGCATTTTATTGACACTACACCTTTTTTTCGTAACGAAAGGAAGCTCGATAAATATCTGATGTCTTGTCTAATCATAATTTTGAAAATGCAAAAGAACACGTTCAGGAAACGATTAAAATCGATAACTCATTTCATTTCTACCTGTCCATCACTGAAAAAGACCTGTCCTACTGTTTTTATCAGATACTTACCTACCTAGATTTTCTTTGTGACTGACACGAATCTTAAATTACTGGTTATGTTTAATTAATTTACTTTTTAGATTATTCAACAATGAGTACACTATTACTTTACAATTTATGCATTGCAGACTTAGCGCCTCATTGCTTAGAGAAAATTACGCCATGCACTACATTAATTAATGTGTTTGTAGGTAGGTAAAAAAATATTAGAGAAGGTACTTAGTATATCTTTTTTTTTACGTGGTATATTATCAAATAACTTCGCCCACTCTGGGTGGAGCGGGAGGGTGTGTCAGACTCTTACTGACTAAAACCCACCCGTGTTCCTTCGGTTACCTGTACGTCACCAGGGGCCACGGATCCTTTTCGGACTTTCCCGCAACCCCGGCAGGTATCGGTCCTAGCGGACCCCACCAGTTGTGCCGATATCTCTTAGAGGAACACAACGCGCCGTCGACCCGGGCCTGGTCCTTATCGGACGGCGAGCTATCCATTGCTCACCGTCCGCAAGCCCGCACCTACGGTGGCCGCGAATCGGCCTGTGATTCCCGACGCCCAGGGCGTCTCCT
Organism: Xanthia togata; assembly: GCA_963853775.1. NCBI lineage: Eukaryota > Metazoa > Arthropoda > Insecta > Lepidoptera > Noctuidae > Xanthia > Xanthia togata. Next base: position 10,357,105 of record OY970807.1, read on the forward strand.
GCGGAGGCTATGGGCTTGAGGGCGCGAAATTTGCCTCTCCCTCACGCGGTCCGCCTCCTCCTTTGTGAGCATTACTGCTTCGCAGAAGGAGGTGACGGCCTCCCATGCCCTTTCATTCCGTACCATGGCCTGGACCAGGGCCGGTACTTGGTATCTCTGCCTTTGTTTTTTGCAAAATAGTATGGAAGTGGAACTACTACATAGTTAGTCAGTTCCTCTTAAGCTGACACTCAACTGTTCTGACTGCTGCTCAGAAGCGCTATATCAGATTGGTGGCAGCCCGTGACCCCAACAATCAACCTACAGTAAAAGCAGAAGTGCGGGCCGCCTCTGGACTTGAAGTTAGCACTCAGACCATTCGGAATTTCTTACACCAGGCTGGACTACGAGCACGGAGGTCTTGCCGAGCACCTCTAAATTAACTACGGCAATATATTTATAATTATACTATACAATTCTCAGTACTTACATGGTATTACACAGCTCCTTACTTTCACCGTTCAACGACGACTCCCTAGCTAAAATGGGGCTACCACGTAACTTTAAAAAGTTACGTGGTAGCCCCCCTCCTTGTCAGAATCAAATAGTCAATTGACATCTTAATATCCGGTGGCGCCATTTTAGCATTTTGAACGAATCAAATAACTTTTTAATATTACCAAATACAATTATTGTGTTATTTGAAAAATGTAAATATCTTAAAACTACAAAATGTGAAATGAACGCTAGCATAAGTAAGCGAACAAAATTCTCATTACTGCTCCACTGTTTTGTGGGGCGTTGATTATTAAAAAAAACTGTATCACTGAACTTATAAATAATACTAATATATAAATATATATATGTTCGGGAATTCCTCTGTCATATATACACGGATTTGCAAAATTCTTTTTTGAAGAGTTCCCTCGATGTACCTAAAGCGATTTGGGTGTTTTTAATAGTAACTCGTGCAGTTGCTCTGGGGAAGCACCATTTGGTAAAGTGGAACTGATGATATAGACCACAGATGGCCTCCGGAACTGGAGAAGTCTGGTGAAGTACCAGGAGAACTCCTCAACGATTAGCGTCCCTGTATACGAGCAGTTGACATAAGGCTATTGTAACTAAGATCATCTACAATCAACCCATTAAAAAGTGAAAAATAACTTATGTAAATTTCGGAAGTCGGTGTCTTTGGTTTTGTATTTTCGTTATTTGCCACCGACTTCCAAAATTTAAGTTATTCGTAAAAAGCTTTTAAATATTTTTTTATTTTTATTGATGCCTATCAATAAAAATAAACTTACGTTTGTTGTTGTGAATTATGATTTTATTAGGGTAAGCTTTTTTTGGTTCTATGAAAGTACCGTATCCTATGTCATAAGATATTTTAAAACACTCTTACGAAGTCGCGGGCAGAAGGTAGTGTTAACACTTTGCGGGACACTAAACGTATAAGCTAAAAATATATTTTTAGGGGCGTCGACCAGGATAGGGTAGAATGGGCTCTGCTTGTGAGACCGACCAAAAGTGCAGGTGTTGTGCCAAGGTTGCTGATGAGGCTGAGGGTGATGACCAGCCGGTCTATTCTGTAACCATCTCACCGTGAAAACTTAGGTGAAATGAACGTAATGTGAGCTGTCATTCCACGTGCTGCTAGGGACTGACAGCTCACTCCAAGCTCACTTCACCTAAGTTTTCACGGTGAGATGGTTACAGAATAGCACTGCAGGAATGCACGTTCGCTGCATGTTGGTGGTTAAGATACCCTTTGAAACCGAGGGTGCTGGCTGTCTGTGTGACTCACCTCACGAAAGCTTGCGGGAGTGATGATGATGATGACGTCACGCTGAAGTAGTTGCACGAAGGCTGCGTTGACGTTCATACGCGGGGTCACCAATTTAGGGGCATGAGGAACAGGGTATAAAGTTCGCTCATCCACCATATAAAAAGGAGGATCCTCCGGCCAGACGGGTGTTGTGCCTGGCTGGAAACTGCCCGACTGTTGATGTCGGATAGTCTTATATATGTCGTTCGCGTGCGCTAAACTCTAATTGCGCGATGCAGGATTTGTGTGACGTCATGTCTTTGGTGCGTAGTTCTTATGTGGTGGTGTAACCACTACATATTAATTAATTTAAAGATAATCTCGATTAACTTATTAATTTATCTTATACAATTTGATTTTATGTACACATTCCAGCTATTTATTTTAGTTATAATAGTTTTATTGTTACGTATTAGCAAGCTGAAGTGGCAGTGGGCACATAGCGCGCAGAACTGACGGCCGATGGGGCAGAAAGGTTCTGGAATGAAAGCCACGTAAAGCGTAGCGTAGGACGTCCACCCACAAGGTGGACAGACGACTTAATAAAGGTCGCAGGAAGCTGCTGGATGCAAATCGCTTCCAACCGGCTGATTTGGAAATCATTGGGGGAGGCCTATGTTCAGCAGTGGACGTCCCATGGCTGAAATGATGATTGATGATGATGATGATGAGTTTTACTGTGGCATGTATTTAAATCTTTGACTACTAACATAATTCTAGTAGTAGGTATGCTAAAAATATATTTAAAAAACGCCCCCACACGAAATAACAATAAAACTTAAACTGTATCTCGTTCAGCGACCTATGTTTATAAAATTTTCCGTGACATCAATGACCCATGCGTCCGGAGTAATTTTTTTTTTCGCTCTGGGTGGAGCGGGAGGGCATGTCAGACTTACTGACTAAAACCCACCCGTGTTCCTTCCGTTTGTTTTTACGTTGCCAGGGGGCGGTATCCCTAGCTATTGTAAACTTGAGAGAAAAACGAATGACCTACCAAAAATATTTTCGTTTGCTGCCAAACTACTAGAGTAATCCGATTCATAACGACTTTTATTCTATAACAATGAGATGTCATCATGACACAAAAGCCAAAATACTATTGTTGTTTTAGTATAATCATAGCATTGTGTTGGAAATTAAGAACATCACCTTTCAGCCGTCGACTTTTCATTTCACGCCTTGATGTTTATCTGGGCTGTTGGATTTCATTACAGTTCATATTAATCTATTTTTAATCAGTGTCTTTATTCTATATCTTGCTGATTATCGAAATGTGCAGTACAATTATTAACTAGTTGGGGTTTAAATTATGTGCAATTGTTGTTTACTAGCAGTACAAGTGAAGTGTAAACAAAATGATAGGTAAGCGATAGTTTTTTTTGCAATTCTATTAATTATTCTATTTTTAAACAGTTTTGTTTAATTTTTTTGTAATAATTTTGAAATAGACCTGTTTACAGAATAATAATGATTATGTACAGTCAAACAAAGAGATAAGTAATATATAGATACTTTTCTCTAAAAGGTAATTTTATTGTTTCGTAAATGTACGTTATTTTACATTTAATTGTGTGTGTTTATTTATGTAATGGTGGTTACTTGTATTTTGTACACTTAGACACCATACTTACCTTACTTTTTTACTACACTGTTGATTTTTTTATTGTTGTGGATGTGCAGCGGAATAAAATCTATTACATCAATATTTTGTGTGTCTTGAGCTTCAAAAGCTTTAGCACACATAATAAAAATTAACAGTTGTAGTGTAGTCGAATCACGAATATTTTGCGAGTAAACCCTCCTTACTTAATTAACTACCTAATTTACTTACTCTTTGGTTGACTGAACAAAAACCGTGAGTTATATTTTTCTAATGCAAATAACACCTTCATCTTTTCAATTGTCTTTAGCAGAAAGGACAGATACAGACGAATGAAACTCAGACAGGTGTCTCAGTGCTATTAGGTACCTACATAATAATTTTAAGATATCAAAATCAAAGTAGGGGTGTACTTTGATTTCAAACTTAATGGCGGCTCGGAACATGAGGCGAGTCACTGCGCAGTAACAAATTTATGAGTCAGCGGGGGTGAGGGGTGGGGTACTGCGCAGCGAGTAGTGCACTTCCAAGCCGCCATTAAGTTTGAATCGAACACTGCTCGATTCAAACTTATGGCGGCTCTAATAAGTAAAAAGAAGTTACCCTGTGTGTAATTACACATCGGGTTTCCTTTGGGTATCTTAGCCACAACTACTTATTTAGAAACGTGTACTTAAGTTAATATTCCTCCCCAAATGCCACACCTAAAGGGTCAATGACCGGTCATGTGACGTTACCATAATTTGTCAGTGTAGTCAGTAATATTATAAATAAGACATTTTATTTAAGAACTTTTGACGTCATAAATTATAATCCATTTTTATTTATAGTTGTTGCATTTTAGCATGACTATAGCGGTCGAAGAAAAAAGTAAGTATCTCTCTCTTTCTTATCTCTTCTATCTTCTCTATCTTTTTTCATTTGTTCGTTTTTAGTTTTTCATCGTTGAGGATCACGGTAGATGTCGATTCAGGAAGCTTATGGACTTTATTTACGTTTATGAAATAAATAATGCTAAAAGCTGTCAATAAATGTAGATGGGTCAATGACCGCTATTGCCATGCTAAATCGCAACAACTATAGTTATATAAGACAAAAATAACTATAGGCGGTCTACGAGTAAATACATTTTTTTGTTAGTTTTGTACAAGGAATGGTTAGTGCTGGTATTCGGTATAAAAACGCTAGTAGATAATAATGTAAATTATTAATATTGTCCACCTATTTATCTAAGCTGTAAAATATATATGTTTTGGATCTGAGCGTTGCTCGTTGCTGGGCGATATACAGACTCCTACTCAATTTATAAAAACATTAAACATAACGAAAACATGTGAAAATATAACTGTGTTGTATTCATGAACATAACTGAAAAAAAGTAGTTCTTTATTTCGGTCATTAAATCGATAGAGGGGTTATTAACACTAAAACAACATCATTATAATATACCCGTAGGACGTTAAAGGCTCTTTGCGTATTTAGGATTTGGTATACGCAAAGAGCCTTTCTGACTTCCTTCCTTTTTGACTGATCGAGTACAATGATTGAACGCAGGCCCTTTCAAGAGTTTTTATGACCTGTACCGCAGATCGGGCCAGCATATTGCTTCGAACCACTAACGCCCTACGCTTTGACTATGTCTTCCCTAAGATTGTCAGTGAGTACATGACCTAGATACTTAAATCACACAATCACACTCTTGAGAACTCCCACATAAATTACACGAGGCACGACGCTTAGTTAAAAAAATTCTGACTTAAGAATTAGCACTTCACTCTGCTTACCGTTATACTTGAGATCGTGTTTAGCCGCAAATAGTTCACATATCCGAAGGAGTTTTCTGAGCGCGCGTGATAGAGGGAGCCAGCAGCACCAAAACATTCGCGAAGCTAATGTTGTTCACTGGTATACCATCAATGCAACATCCGACATCCGTACTGCTAATTTTCTCTATCAACTCGGTCACATACAGATTAATCAGGCCTAGATAATTCAGTCGACCTAGAAAAAAATAGTTAAAATTACTTATTTCTTTCAGGCACAGCGCTGTTACTTCTCTGTGCAACAGCTATAGCTCATGCAGACTTAGACGACACAGAAGTAGATGGTTTATACGATAATGGATGTCCAAGAGACACCAGTATTGAAAAACTTTTACCTCACCAGGACTGTGAGCAGTATTATCAATGTTTTCACGGAGCGTTGATTTCTAGATTCTGTCCAAACGGGCTGAGTTTTAACGCTGACCTGGAAGTATGCGATTGGCTTGGTAATGGTGATTGTCACAACAAACGAGATGAAGACAAAGGTAGCACTTCCGAAGAACTAGACAAGAATAATCCTAACCACGTGACCCTAATTTGCACATCACCTGATTCAAACGATGTCTTGGTCGCTCATAAAAACTGCGATCAATTCTATAAATGTGCATATGGTAGGGCATTGGTTCTCAATTGTGCATCAAATCTCCTGTACGATACTGTTAGTGAAAAATGCGACCTTCCTCAAAATGTCAAATGTAGCAAGAGATTTAATCTCGCAAATGAAAATCAAACTATTGTGACGACAACCAACAAGGACATTGGGTTCTCATACTCTATCGAAGAGATTGATCAAAGCAATTCTGATTTCAGCCAAGCCATCGCTCAGTGTTCAGCTAAACGCTCTGATGGCGTGCTAGTCGCTCACGAATACTGTAATAAGTTCTATAAGTGCTTCGGGGGCTTACCTGTCACTGTGAAATGTCCAAATACTTTCTTTTACGATCCTATAAAGGAATATTGTGACCGGCCTGCGAATGTAGACTGTGACGGCAGAACCATTCCTGAAATCAACGACGCTAGTGCAACAACTGTGAAGAAGAACAATAACACTGAAAACAATGAAATCTCTGGTGAGGACGACGATAATATAGCCATATGTGCAGCTGATAACTCTGAAGGGGTTTTGTTTGCCCACGAAAAGTGCAACTATTTCTATAAATGCTCAGGGAGTAAACCAGTTGCTTACAATTGCCCAGGAGATCTGTTATTTAACTCAAAACATAATTACTGCGATTGGCCCCACAATATTGAATGTGGTGAAAGAATCGAACCTGAAAACATAACAAGAGGAAGAAAAAAAAAAACTGAGGACCCCAGTCAAGCTCTTACTATCTGCTCTGCTGAAAATTCCGATGACGTATTGGTCGCTCATGAAAGTTGTAATAAATTCTACAAATGCCATGATGGACGTCCAGTTGTGGTTAAGTGTCCAGATATTCTTTTATACAACCTCAAGAAAGAATATTGCGACTGGCCAACCCATGTTAACTGCGAAGATAGGACAGTTCCTGAGAATAGGTGGTTCCTGAAAGAGAGCGATAAAAACTATGTAGATAGTGCAAACGAAAATGACGATGAAAACAATGTAGACATAAGTAGTAAAAACGGCAAAAAAATAAAAAAGATTAAAAGTAGACACCATTATAAGATCGATGCAAAGGTCGGAGATAGAAATGAAATTGTCAAAATTGACCTCAGTGAAGCGGCTAAAACTTGCGCAAATGAAAGTTTTGATGGAAAATTGCTTCCTCACGAAAATTGTAACCAGTTCTATAAATGCTTCGAAGGCAAAGAAGTGACTTTATTCTGCCCGTTAAATCTTTTTTACAACATTAATAAGGAGATCTGCGACTGGCCGTTTAACGTTATATGTGGCGAGAGGGTAGCTCCTAGAACTGACATCAATGTTTAAGAAGATAGCAATAATGCTAATTCGCCTTCCAGGGCAAGGTCGACGTTACTATATGTAGCTCCTCATGAGAATTGGTCAGTTCTATAAATGTGTCCGCCAGATACCTATTACAATGCTCTACTCAAAGTTTGCGTCTCGCCAATGAATTTATACTCTCGTTCTTAAACTTAAAAGCCACGCTCTTATTGCTATCTTCTACCTCTCTCTCTATTGCAAGCCAGTTCCCTGCCTAATTATCAAAGTTCAATGTAGCATAGTTTAGGTTTCTAAACATAATTGTTATACAGGTTGTATCAGAAAGGTGTGGTCAAATTTAAGGGTGTTGAACAGACCATCAAACTGAAAAACTTTCTCCATGGGACCACCATCGTAATTGCAATACTTACTTACTAATAAGGCAGTACGTACACAGAGCCCACTTGTGCACTACATGGAATTTTATTGCCTATAAGTGAAATCTCCACTCATTGCCGGATGGTTTGCTTGAAAGTTAATTGCCGGACAGACAAGTCCACAATTTCGTATGCACATGGCAAGCGGCTCAACAGTCGTTATATTTCTTCGTAAATATGTTATTTATATAATAAAATTATTGCTATTATGTTTGTGTCGTTTTTGTAAGAAACGAACCATTGGGTTTTACTTAAATAAATTGAACGTGAGGAATAACCTCACTAAAAATATAAACTAATAATAAAAGAAAAAAGATTTGATTTTTTGTATGTTTGTTTATTACGCTTTTTACGCTATAATGGCTGGCTGGATTTCGATGACATTTGGCTCATGGCTAGACCATTACCTAGGTTAGGACATAGAATACTTTTTATCCCGATATTCTTAGCACCTAGTCACTTATAAGTTAAAGTCCGAAACATATTTAAAACATATAATTTTCAAACGATTGACAAAAACAGAACTATGTTGTTGATACTGAGGGCTAAATACGTCACATTTAATCATTTAAGTGAAACCCAAAGGTAAGTTTTTCACAAAGACAAAGACCATAAAAAAATGTGTGTCATAATAATAACTTACTGTATTTTTGTAGTGTTGATTAATTCTGTTAAAATAAATCAACGTGAAAATACATGAAAATAACACTTTTTATTCATTTATTTACTTTCGTTAATGTCATATATCAATCAGAAATATCGATAGTTAATGGACTATATCTTTATAAATGTTATTTAGACGAAATCAATTATAAGCAAACACATTACACAGTGTACATTTACTAAACACTTATATTATTTAACACATGCTCACTCGTACATTTTTATATAATTAAAGCATTATCTACAATTTATTGTATTTTAAAAACACAAAATACTTGTTGCTTTATATTTGAATGATTATTTCACTCCGAATCAAGATTCATGTAATTTATCAGTAGCAGAACGGAGTCAGAATTTGTGCCGAGTATATTAAAGGGGGTTGTTTAAGGGGGTGTTCAACTTTTAACTATCGGACCAATTTTTGATTTTCTTATACAAAATGTTCCAATAGGGTATGTACAATATATATATAAATATATATATATATCAATCTGCCTAGCCTTTTCCCAACTATATTGGGGTCGGCTTCCAGTCTAACCGGATGCAGCTGAATACCAGTATTTTACATGGAGCGACTGCCTATCTGACCTCCACAACCCAGTAACTGGGTAATACGATACCCCTTGGTAAGACTGGTTGTCAGACTTTCGGGCTTCTGACGACCCGTAACGACTGTCAAAGATCCACGAATGACAACCGGGACCAACGGCTTAACGTGCTTTCCGAGGCACGGAGGAGTCTCGGTATGTAAAGATGGTCACCCATCCACAGACCAACCCCGGCAAGCGTAGCTTAACCTGACGGATCGACCCGTGCGGCAGTTACTACTTAGCCACGAGCTCCTCATATATATATATGAGAAGGTCGTTTATTTTACAAATTCAATGTAAAATTGTTGTTTTTAGTTTAATGGGTAGTACCTACACCCTCTTAAATTTTGTCAATTGTTTTCAAAGTCACCCTGTATAGTGACTTAAACATAACTGGCGAAATGTGGGATTGTGGGTACCTATGCCTAACTCTTCGGAGAACACAGGCGTGATGTTATATAAACATTTCACATCTGAGGACGGCAATACGACACAAAAATCAGTGCTGTAAGCGTTTGGTTCGTTGGAAGTCACAGCATTTTGAGCCAATAGTCTTGCGCAGATTGCAACGCACGGCTCCACAGGACACTGCACCAGCGGAGGTGGCGCTGCACCATAGCATCCCACGGCTAAGTTACGCACATGCATAGGTATACCGACAATGCTACGCTTTGTATAAATATGTGGGCGGGATCGTCCAGTGTGACCCACGGCCACGCTACTTACGGATGCGTGGCTGGCAAGCAAGTAAACCATGCATGTCAGATAGTACAATTATTTTAATCCACATCTTTTTTATTTTCTTTATTTAAGAACGCTTATCCTAAAAGTTGGCAATGTTACAAATAGCTCTCAAATATTTATTTACTGTTTCGATTAATTAGGCAATATTACTGTATGTAATGTACCTAGTCTTGCCAAAAATATTGTCACTAAGAAAAAAAAATAAAAAAATTGCAAATATTATTTATTACTTTTACAGTGTGTTAGTTTAATACATAAATATGAACCAATTTAAAATATAAAAAACTTATTGGAAGTGGTCTCCATTGGCTGCAATACAGTCCTTTAAACGTTGGCCAGATAACAATAGAAGCACGCACTCTTTCCATGGGAAAATTCTTTACTGCCAATCGTATGGATTGTTTTAGAGACTCCAAATTATCATGGCGTTTAGACCAAGCCGTACTCTCTAAAACTGACCATAAATCATAATCCAGCGGATTAAGATCGGGACTAGACGACGGCCAGTCTTCAGCTCTGATGAAGTCCGAAACGTTCACTTCCAACCAAGACTGCGTGCACCGAGCTATATGACCCGGCGCCGAGTCTTGTTGGAAGGACCATACTTGGTTATTGAATATGGTGTTGTTAAGGCGCTTAACTACCTTCTCAAGAATGGTATCTTGATACACTTGTGCCGATGTTTTGATACCTTTTTCACAAAAACATGGCTCTGTCACTCCTTCATAGCTAACACCCCACCAAACCATCACTGAAGTCGGATATTGCCCACGTTGCACTCTGACGACTAATTGGGAAGCTTCCTTAGAGCTTTGAGCATAAATACGGTTATTGTGTTTGTTAAAATGTTGCTCAATTGTAAAGATTTTCTCATCAAAATCTGTGACCTCCCTTTGCGTACCGCTTCAGTAGTTGTTTCGATTTTACCATCCTATTCTTTTTTAAATTATCAGTTAAAAAATGACCAGTGCGTCTCTTATAAGCTGCAAGTCCTAAGTCATCTTATAAAATACGCGACATGGTTCTGGGTGCTATCTTCATCTCCCGAGATAAAATCTTTTGCTTTCGGACAGGATTTCTTCGAATTCTTTCCCTTACTGCTTTGACCACCTTTTTCGTACGAACACTACGTGGACGGCCAGATCTTTTTCTGTCACAAATAGACGAGGTCTCATTGTACCTATTAATAGCCCGGTACACAAACATTTGACTAATACCAAGCGTATGGAGAGTTTCAAAAATTGCATTTGGCTCCATACCAACTTTGTGTAATGCAATCACAGCGATTCGGTTCTCTTTATCACCCCACTCCATTTTAATATAGTAAAATATTGTACAATGTATTGGCGCCAAAATTAGAAAACTCAATGAACAATCGTATAAAAATGACAGATTCCAAATTCAAATGTAATAATATCTTTCTTATTTTTAATTGTAACAGTATTTATGGCCAGACTAAGTAAATATGAAATATGGCTAACTAGAGAACTAAAATATTGATTATGAAATGCAATAATTAATATCGTAATACCGAATATTTAGTTTTAAGCCTTTTTACACCTAAAACGGTTACAACATCAAATTCAGTGTTGTAAGTGCAATTCATTATTAATATTCTAGTTCGCTAGTTAGCCACATTTCATAATCCCGTACTATTACGTTTGTATGGAAATATATAGAAATGGAAAACAGTAATATCGCCAAATTAATCAAAACAGCGAAATATTTGACATCTATTTGCGACGTTGACCAATTTCAGAATCAATGATCGTACTAGGCCTTTGACTACATTCTGATATTGTTTAGAAAGTATAGTTTTTGCGTTGCATTTGATAACAATGTTTCTTTCTTTCAATGTACCGTGAATAAATAATAGTTTATAAGTTTTGTTCACAATGCTCAGGGTTTTTTGGTACTGAGATACTTGGTAAATTATTTGAAAACCATACTAAACACTTCCTCTCTCCTTAAACATCATCATTACATTTAGTTCCTTGCTCTTGTTTCATGTTTATAGATTTATATTATAAGTATAACTATGTATATATTATATTTATATGAATAAGTTTATGCTTTATGTATGTATGTACATATTTATTGTATATGTAGATGGTACACCGCTGACTACCTGCAGTATTGTCTCTCCTATTACCTTTAATCCATCCAAAGGTTGTCTGTAAAAGATCGCTTTAAGCGATAAGACCGCCCATTGTGTCACCCTATGTAAAATTTCTAAATTTATGTCTGTAATTTGTATGGTGTACAATAAAGAGTATTCTATCTATCTATCTATCTAAATCAACACACTTGAAAATAATATATCCTCAAGAATGTGTAAATGCCAGTCTACATGTAAAACGTAAGAATTCATATAAAAAACCGGCCAAGCGCGTGTCGGTTTTTGCCGATTTTTGGCATTTGGCCCTAACGGAACCTAAAGGCCGATTAGAATTCGATGGGTTCGACCAGATTGCGTTCTTTGTGCTTATAGTGTCATTACTTTGGCTTAAAGGATTAGCCACCAGAGCCAGCTAGGCATAATAAACCATGAAATTACTAGTGTGCATAAACTAGTAATTACAATCTATCAATAAATTTTAACCTAAGCTTACCTACCGTTTGTAAAACAACTTGAAAATGAGACCCCAATCAGGAACTCAGTTCCATACAAAGTAATTAGCTATAAGCAGAACCAAAGTAAGAATTAACGACACAAAGTTTTTCTTTTGGGTGACAAATTCATTGCTTCTAATAAGAAACATTTATTTTTATTGTTTTCCAAAAATGGGTCAATACAACACCCAAATGGGTCAATGACTGGTCATGTGACGTTGCGATAATTTGAAAGTAGTGTTAGTGTTATTAATAAACAGCCTGTTCAATTTATTCGTAAAAACATCAATCAAAACGACAACCATGCGATGAGATAAGTGTGTTGTTTTCATAATTATGACTGTTTTAATAAAATGGTTAAAATTACCTATTTGTTTCAGGCACAGCGCTGTTTCTTCTCTGTGCAACAGCTATAATGCACGCAGACTTAGACGATGAAGACTTAGACGACATAGACTCAGATGGTTTCTTCGAAAACGGATGTCCAAAAGACGACAGGATTATAAAACTTTTGCCGCATGAGAATTGTGAGCAGTTTTTCCAATGTTTTCATGGAGCATTGATTTCTAGATTCTGTCCAACAGGGCTCCATTACAACTCTGACCTGGGGAGATGCGATTGGAATTCTAGATGTGTTAAAAAACCTGTTGATCAAACGGCTTTTAGAAACAATACAGTTTCCGAGGACCAACTAGACAACGATAATCCAAACGATGCGGCGCTAATTTGCTCATCACCTGATTCAAAAGATATGCTAGTCGCTCATGAAAACTGCAATGAATTCTATAAGTGTTCACATGGTAGGCCAGTGGTTCTCAAATGTGCACCAGATCTCCTGTACAGTACTACCACTGAAAAATGCGATTGGCCACAAAATGTTGATTGTGGTGAGAGAGTTGGTGGCGTTACTGAAAGTCATTCCAATAGCACGGACCACTCTGATCCTAGCCAAGCCAACTTTCTTTGTTTATCTACACAATCTGATGGCATGCTTATCGCTCACGAATATTGTAATAAGTTCTATAAGTGCTCGGGGGGAATACCAATCCCTGTGAAATGTCCAAATAAACTATTGTACGATCCCATTAAGGAGCATTGTGACTGGCCTGTGAATGTACAATGTGACAGCAGAATCATTACTGAAGACGAAGACAGTAATAGTAACAATGTAGGAAATGTGGAAAATAATAAAGATAATGAAGAGAATGAACGTTTTGATGACGAAGATGATAAAATTGCTGCTGCCACATTATGTGCAGCTGAAAACACTGTAGGAGATGTAACTGCCCATGAAATATGTAGCCATTTTTACAAGTGCTCGGGGGAAAAACCCGTCGCTTTCAAATGTCCAGGAAATCTGTTATTCAACTCAAAAAGTAATTTGTGCGATTGGCCTAAAAATGTTGACTGTGGTGAGAGAATTGAATCTGCCAGCACAGACAGTGAAAACGAAAAAAACAATGACGACCCCAAGCAAATTTGCGCTAAGAATTCGGATGGCATGTTGATCGCTCATAAAAATTGTAATAAATTCTACAAATGCCATAATGGATATCCAGTGGTGTTTAAATGTCCAGGTGTGCTTTTGTTCAACCCGAAGACGGAAAATTGTGATTGGCCAACCCATTTTAATTGTGAGGACGAAAAAAATTTAACCAGTGAAAGTACATTAGTTTATAAAAAACATGCAGATAATTTACATGATAATACGAGCACTGGAGAGCGCGAAACTGGATATGAAGAAAACAACGATTATCTGAGTGACGCGACTAGAACTTGCATGGCTGAAAACTCTGATGGAGTTTTGCTTCCTCATGAAAATTGTCATCAATACTATAAATGTTTTAAAGGCGAAGCACAGGCTCAATTCTGCCAGTTAAATCTTTTTTACAACCCCAAAAAGGAGTACTGCGATTGGCTGCAAAACGCTAATTGTAGCAAAAGATTAGTGCCAGCAAATGACAGCATAGGTGAGAAATATAGCAATAATGCTGATGGCATATGCGTGGGCATGGCCGACGGTAGAATACTTCCGCATGAGAATTGCAGTCAGTTCTATAAATGTGTTAATGGTCGAAAGTACTCCATGCAATGCCTACCAGGTCTCTATTACGACATTTCACTCAAAATTTGTGACTGGCCAATGAACGTAGATTGCGGGGATCGTTTAACAGAAGCGCAATTACGAAAGCAATAACTCCAGCTAGCATGAAGAGCTCATGGACTTGCAGAGTTTCCCTAAACAGAATTATTAATTTTGCTACTTATCGGGTTCTACAGTTCGTTCTCGATCTATCACCATTCACAATTGAAAGTCAGTTCCTTGTCCAATGGTCAATGGTCTCTGCCATTAGTCAATGCTCTCTGTAGCATAGCTTGGATGCTAAAAATACATAATTCTATTACAATGCTTGTTGCTATCCATTAACTATCAGGCATGTACACTAAAAGTCTAATGCTATATCTCTTCACAAATACTTTATACTTTTTCTATAACTGCACTATTATTTTTAATAACTACTATTTAAGAGCGTTATTGTGAGAAAATTCACTTAAATAATTGAATATGAAATGTAACCAAAAAGAATGTTTGCGCGAAAACGCAATCGTCGCGTTCATGTGTCACTAATTTGACCGAGAAACTGGAAGGCGCCTCAGTCGACGGACCCACGCGTTCGGGTTTGCCGAAAAAAATTAATGCGACGGTCGCGTGTTCGCGTGGCGTGCGCTTTGGTTAGGACGTGGCCTTAATCGTAAAGTTTTAGTAGTTTCATAATAACTATAAAACTCTGATGGTTACTCAATATTGTTGCAGTTAATAAAATTTGTATCAATAAAGATATGTCAAAAAACATGTTTTTTTTTATTAATTTACCATTTAGTTATTTTTAAAACATCGAAAGTGAGGAAAGCAAGGCAAAATTAAAACGGTTTTCAAAAACACACGTAGTAGTAAACAGATCTTCGTAGTAGGAAGTGAATGAATTTAATATCGCTTACAGACGCCATGTACTACATGCATAACAATAATTAACCGTCCACATTGATGCAATGCAACATGCACTTTTAGCAAACTGCGCTTCAAATTCTACCGCCTCGCCTTTTAAAAAATATACTGTGCAATTTAGATTGGAGTTTAGTTTACTTGGCTTTATTTGTTAGCAATCAGCGAAAAGGCAATATTTATTATAATTTTTTGTCGCCTTAATTTTGACGAGTTAGGTGTGGCTAAAAATATAATATGGCTGTTGTGGTACAAAATTACAGATATCCATTATTTTCCTTTTTTCGTGTAAGGAGACGATGAACAACCGGCAAAGTCCAGGTAGGACTCAATCACCGAGGGTTCCGTACCTTGGAAGTACCTATCATATTTTTCCATTTTCAAGGTAAAATTTTCCTTTTCTGGAAGTTGCATAACAATTTTTGTATTTTTTTTTGTTGATGTCCAAAAATTGAGTTAGTTATAGGGATCCTGTTATTATGGGGTACCTATCTAAGCCAATGTAGTGCAGTGCTTGAAGCATTAAAAACATGAAAACCTCGGATTTCAGTTACAGTGAATGAAATTTAAAAAATCAAAATGGAATATTTAGCTGTTAATAAATATATAAAAGTTTACATATTATAAACAAGTTTTGTATTTGATGAGAAAAAAAAAATTGAAACAATTCAAATATATAGGCTGTAGAATATTATTGTATATCATAATTAAGTTAACCTATCTATTTATGAAGAGATAGCAATCGGGAAAAAGAAGTTAATTAAGGAAAATTTAATAAAGAAGAAGTATTTTCTTCGAATTCAAAGTCAAAGTCAAATAAGTTATTTCAATTAGGCACAAAAAAAGGCACTTTTGAACGTCAACATTTACAAATGATAATAATAAAAATTTATTCTAGTCACCCCTTCCAAAAGGTAGTTTTCGTATGGAGAAGAATGGGTAAGAAACTCCACCGTTGCTATTTTAAAATGTTTTTACAATAATTATCTTGTATACATTAATTATATAATTATATGTGAAGAAAATGCACCTAGATTAAGATTACTATACCACGACAGGTATTTATGGATAGATAACACGATAGGATATAAAAAGAATTAAAAATGAAGGAATGACAGATAAATTAATTATGTGATAGATGCATGGTACTCACATATTTACAAACATTGTACGATATTTCTAACATTTTAACAAGTAATACTAATAATAAGACAGTGTGTGAGTTCAAGTAATCACAGAATATAAAATCTATATTATAAAAATAATATTAAAGAATTAAATTGGCAACCAGTTAGATTTTGTCAGACAAAGACAGTGTGTGAGTTCAAGTAATCACAGAATATAAAATCAATGATAAAAAAATAATATTATACAATTAAATTGGCAACCAGTTAGATTTTGTCTAAATTCTAGTTTCCAGGCATTTTTATATAATTGGATATACTCCTGTAATTTGTAATATGATTGTTTACAAAGTGTACTTTTTATATGAGTACAAAACAAGTATTTAGTAATTCTAATATACATATCACAACGTATTCTGTTGTAACATTTAACACAGTACCCCTTAGAATATGTATTTACTTTGTATAGTCTGAAAAATGGATGATCTATTTTATCTTTGTTTCTAGTATTATAATTATGTCTTTATATCACTTATTTTATTAAAAAGATGTAGATTTTTTCTCTCCATTTATTTGAATGATAGTTGGCTCTCTTCCTTTTTTAGCTAGCGTCTCCAACCATTACAATAGATAAATGAATATAATATTATCAAAAGATGCTTTACTGAAAGGGCTACAATACTGCATTTTTATTTTGTGTTTTTTTTTTTTAATAATCGCTTCGCTAATTTTTTACCGTTTCTTTAGGGACTTTAAAAAAAAACTTTTGAACTCTTCAACTTTTGAAAAACGAAAAGAGAAATCGAAAAAATATGTCAATGACTGCTCATGTGACGTTGGCATAATTGACATTATTTGGTATATTCCTTAGTCAATTTATAAAAACATCAAATTACTACCAAGCGCAGAGATAAGTGTGTTGTTTTCGTAAACATAACTGTTTTAATAAAATGGTTATAATTACTTATTTGTTACAGGCACAGCGCTGTTTCTTCTCTTTGCAACAGCTCACGCAAACTTAAACGACACATACTTAAACGTTTTATTCGACAACGGATGTCCAAAAGACACCAGTATTAAAAAAAAAATACCCCACAAGAATTGTAGGCAGTATTACGAATGTCATCACGGTGGACTGATGCCTAGACTCTGTCCAGAAGGACTCAATTTCAACGCTGACCTGGAAAAATGCGATTGGCATGTTAGATGTCATAACATCGAAATATCAGCAAAAAAAGATTTCAAGGCAATGATGAATGCAGGCAAAGAATCAGAAACTGAAGAACTAGACACCGAGGACCCCCGCGACGCGCTCAAAATTTGCCAAGCCCCCAATTCAAACGGTGTCTTAGTCGCTCATGAAAACTGCAATGAATTCTATAAATGTGTATATGGTAGGCCAGTAAACCTCAAATGTGCAGAAGATCTCCTGTACAATTATTTGAATGCAAAATGCGATTTGCCACATAATGTTGATTGTGATGAGAGAGTAAGCGCTATTAGAGAAAGTAATTTCAGTTTATCTATGACCAACGAGGACGGTGCGTATCCATACACAGATGAAGAGATTGAAAGTAGCAACTCAGATCCCAACCAAGCTAACACTATTTGTTCATTAAGAAACTCTGATGGCGTGCTAGTTGCTCACGAAAATTGTGACAGGTTCTATAAGTGCTTCGCGGGTATACCTAAGATTGTGAAATGTCCAGTTAATCTGATGTACAATACTATTAAAGAACGTTGTGACTGGCCACGGAATGTAGACTGTGATGGCAGATTGATTCCTGAAAAAGAGGACAATAGCAATGCAGTAAATGAAGGAAAGAACAATATAAAGGGAAAAAAAGATTTTTTTCTTGATACTAGTCGGAGTACTAAAGCTGCTAACATATGTGCAGATGAAAATTCTGAAGGAGTTTTAGTTGCTCATCAAATGTGCAGCCATTTCTACAAATGTTCAGGGAGTGAACCAGTCGTTTTCAATTGTCCAGGAAATCTGTTATACAACTTACATAAGAATTTCTGTGATTGGCCCAGATATGTTGTCTGTGGTGACAGGACCCTAGCTGTTGACACCAGTAAAAAAAAGAGCGATAAAGACAGTGATAATGGAGAACATCGTCCAGCTATTACCAACTGCTCCGCTGAAGATTCCGACGGCATGTTGCTCACTCATGAACATTGTAATCAATTCTACGAATGCCATGATGGACAGCCAGTTACGGTAACCTGTCCACCTCATCTTTTGTATGACCCAGAGACGGAAAATTGTGCATGGCCGACCTACGTGTCCTGCAATGATAGGAAACTTCCATAGAATTACCACCCAATCTATTCCTGTTACCTAATAGAGGCTGATGAAAACAATTTTGATGTAAAACTGTACTTGATCAATTGTCATAGTTATGACTTATAAAGTTATTTTACTATTTTGAGTTTATTTGATTGTTTAAAGCAACGGCTTAAGAACATTTTTTTTTTAATTATCATTTTATTTTCGTTCTAATATGGTTAGTGAAGAGAAAAAGCAAACTGTTAAAAAATATATATACAAAGTAGCACCAGCGAAGTAGTAGGTAAGTAGGAGATCTAGAAAGTGTAACATTAATTGTAAAAAATATTTATATTAGTAATGTTTCGTAGATTTTGTTACCTAGTGACTACCCATCATACTAAAACACTTTTTCAATTAATCTTGTCCCTTAAAGCAGCAATATTGCCATAGGCATGGCAGTATTGCCGTGGTGTGATTGGTTTAGCTCAGCCCAGGTAAAAATTACCCACGCATTAAACGTGTGGACAGGTCGTTGCTCCTACTTATAATAGCAGGCGATTATATGAGTTTGTCAGTATGGAGTTTCGGAGTGATGTCTTGTAGTAACGAGGTAAACAAAAATAAATACAAGCTATCCCAAAGTAACCGTAAATAAATAATATAAGTATTTATCATTGTTTTCTAATGCTGCAGATAACGATGTAGGTACTTAGTCTTGAGATACTGAAGTACTAGGTACTAAGTAAAAAACTCGATATGGGATCTTTGTAGGTATTTATAATTATGAACAAATTTTACTAAAGTACAAACCCAGAAATCGCGAAACAAAATACAGCTGGATCTCTATATTCACAAAAATCGACCAAATATATGAAAAAATTTTTTTTTCGCGATTTCTGGATTAGTAACGTATTAAAAGTTTTGAATAATGACCCCTTTTAGGGTTTTGCGTATCCAAACAGAGATGTCAGCGAATGAAGGGGTCCGATGAGACCATTGCCTGCCGGGGTTGCGGGAAAGTCCGAAAGGGATACCATGGCCCCCTGGCATTGCACAGGCAAGAGAAGGAAGTAGTAGTAAAGGAGCGGAAGACGTAATTTGATGATTTCACACCCAAAAAAAAAAAAAAAAAAACAGGATTTACATATTGTCTTTTTCATGTTACCTACTTTAAATCTATGTGTAAAACGAAGAAGCTCATAGAAATAAAATAAATAATTAAAAAAAATCAAAAACTCGACTGCAAAATCCCATAACTGAAAAGAGAAAAATAAGCAAAATCTATAGAATTTTATGGTATTGAACAAACAAAAGTTACACCATATTTTCAGGTAATTGGTTTGCCCCCCGCCTGCAATATCTACCTTATAATCCTAATTAAATTTAAACATATAACTTATATATATTTTAATTTCCTTTATTTTGATAACCTACCTACTCGAAAGGTTTGGTTTTTTTTTTATTTCGCGTCAAAGATACGCCTTTTTTTCATATTCAAATTCATTTATTGGTGTGATTTTTGGTACATTTTACATGAGATCTTAATAATAAATAATACGTTCCTCAAAAATCTACCATAAAGGTGTGCACTCTTTCACATAATAAGTTATTTATATTATAAAGAATGGTCAACATATTAAAATAAAATATATACAAAAGACAGAAAAAAAACTAGCCAAACATTAACAATTAATACATATAAATAATGAACGGAATTAAAGATAATAATACAATGTCATTATTAAATAAATATCAATAACTTACAATTTATCGTTAAATAATTCGTCAATAGTATAATCATTTTTTTCAGTAATAGATATCTTAATTTGTTTTTAAAGTCCTTAATCCCATTTGGCAATTTATTAGGTAAATATTTTTGGGGCCATGCAAAGTACGCTTTTGTGCATCAAGGCGGTCGTTGATGATCGTAAAAGGTCGTCTTTTAAACTCATTTCTAAGGACACGTGGATTTTTAAGGCGAATATACGTTAACTTAATGGTCAAAATCCATCCAGCCGTTTGGAAGATATGAGGTAATAAAGAAATTTACAAATGTACATACATACAAGAAACGTGCGAAAAACATAACCCTTCCTTGGCAGTCGGGTAAAAAGGTCAATAAGTTACCGACAGGTTGGTCTAGACTGCGTTCTTTATAGGTGTCATTACTCAGGCTAGAAGGTTTTGCCACCTGAGCCAACTCCAAGCAATCGTTTCTGCAATGCAGTCTTTTCCATACTGCATCAACAATCCACCTTACAAAATTAGCTATGTGCAACGTAGAATTAAACACCATTACTGGATAGTCCCAGTAATGGTGTTTTATTCAAAACTCAACCTATTTTATTGATAAATTGTTGGTTTATTTGTCCTAACAACCTAGATTGATGATAGCGTTTCCTATCCAAACCTTATTATAATTATTCCCTCTTCTAATGAGACCTTTAACCATAAAGGGTGTAACGCATATCACTTGAAATTTTGTTGAACACAATTTAGTATTTCAGTACCTGATCGACCGAGCTTTGATCGGGTGAAAATAGAGAATGCTCATTTAATAGTACAGGATAGTTCATACTAATTCCATGCATAGTACTTACTAATTTCAGGCTGCCATGATATTAATGTCAATTCTAAGGTAGCCATCTTGTTTATCTTTTGTGCGACCTAGTTCTGCTCAGTGAAAATACAGAGAAAACGAATTTTCCCAGATAAGAGACCTTGCTAGATCGATTTTTTGTCCCCGCAAAGCCCTATATTGCAACTTTCATCGAAAACATTATAGCCGTTTTCGAGAACGTGATTACAATACCATATGTATACCTACTAGGGGCCCGCTCCTGCTTCGCACGGTTTAAGACTTGACAAAACATCGAGATTTATTAGGTAAACGTAACTTTAATACTAACGTATTATACATATAAACCTTTCGGAATAAATTCTCTAAACGATGGTGAAAACCTCATCATAATTTGTTGCGTGGTTTAGAAGAAGAACGCGGACATACAGACAAACGCGAAAAGCGGCTTTGTTTTACAATATTTTTAGATACAAATATTGCTAGTTTATCAGTATAGAATTTGTTTCTAGATTGACTGCCACGAATCACAATGGATATTTTGTGGATTAAATAATAGTTATTTGTTATACAAGAGTGCAAAGTTGCTTTTTAACCGCGTGTTCAATTTTGATGACCGAGCAAGCGAAGGATTCTAAAATTGAATCACGAGCGCAGCGAGTGATTCAAAATTAGAATCCTGAGCGTTAGCGAGGGAATCAAAAGAGCACGAGGTGAAAAATCTTTGCACTCGAGTGCAACACGTAACTTTTCATTCCACCTCAGCGAGGAAATGACTAAATGCAAAAAAAGAACACCAAGAAGGTTCCGAGTCTGAGTTTTTAACAAATTAAAAAAAAGTTGTATGATATATTCGGCACCATAGAGGTAGCAGTAAATAGGTTTAATGTTTTTTTTAATTCACAAACTTAGTGCACACGATGTTCTAAATTCAATTTACTTTATCCTCTAGAGAATAAAAACGGCTTTTCCACTCAGATACTGAAGATTAAAAATACTCTTTCCGAGATGGTGGGATGAAAATTATTTTGTGACTTCGTTAGCAAAACTGCTGGCAAAGGTTTTGTTTCTGTAAGTCAGTGCAAGATAACACTACTTTGTAAAGTTAAATGGTGTTCCTAAAGCAACTGTTGGAGAATATTTACCATGTTTAATATTTAGGTCTAATCTAGGAAAGAAGAAAAAAATAATCTGCACAAATTCAACTCAGTTACAAAACTTACAAGTTAGCTGCCTGTATACCTAATTCTTATTCGATTGTGGGAATAGTTATTTATCCAACATGTGAGGAAAGTTCGTTTTTGCAAATGAACTTGCTCACAAGTTGCTTACAAAACTTTTCACCACTCCCAGCAAGAAAGTATTCAGTCATCATAGGTAAATAAATTAAATAGACACAAAGCAAATCAAAATAATTCTTTATATTTTAAAATATCTTTAAAACTTAACATAAAAAAATCAGGCAAGGTTAGTTTCTGAACGGGATCATTACTTTCATCACTGTTCAAACAGTGAGGAAAAACCAACTTTCCTCACTGTTCAAGCAGTGAGGAAAAACCAACTTTCCTCACTGTTTTCGTAGAGGAAAGACACTTCTTTCGTGCGGGAGTGGTGAAAACAATATTACAATGTAGCCAAAAGCCATTAGGTATTGAAAAGATATTCTTAATTCAAAATATTTGTATTTTTGTGATTTTCCAACCTAGTTACATATTTGACAACATTTAATTAAAAAATTACGTAACAATAACCAGACTTTTATCACAAACGCGGTATACGGTAACTCGAACAATAGAGATCCCAAAAATAAATCAGAAATTCCGGGAAAATATTTATTGTGTGAGAAAAATAAGGTAATTTGTACTGTCACTATGAAAGAAAACCTGATTGTGCTGCCATGTTCACGAGAATCACGATACGATAATGGAGTAGGTTGAAAACCTGAATGGAAAAATCTTGATTAGGTATTATTATACTCGTATTTAGATATGTATAGTTATCAAGGATATTATTATTATTATGAGCGTTTGTAGTAATATGACCTCGTTTCTCGCATCTATATCTATACTGTTTAATTATTATAAATTTAATAGTAGATTTTACAACAAGTGCACAAAACGAACCATTTTTATCCGAGACTTTTAGCAAATGTCGAGGATAAAATGGTTTTGTGGACGAGTTATAAACTCTGCTTTTCACTTCGATTGCGAGGAAATAAAACAGTAGTATAACATAAAATTTCTTTAATTAAAATTCAAAGTAAAATTAATACAGTTTTGAATACTGAATGAATTTGTTTTTCCCGGCATATTAACGGTATTTTTCTGAATTTTACGACTTTGATGTTAGGCTTGGGCTGTAAACCTATACAGCCTTTTTTTTTTTTTTTTTTTGGTTGGGAAATCATCAAATGACGTCTCCCGCTCTGGGTGGAGCGGGAGGGCGTGTCAGACTCTTACTGACTAAAACCCACCCATGTTCCTTCTGTTGCCTGTGCAATGCCAGGGAGCCACGGTATCCCTTTCGGACTTTCCCGCAACCCCGGCAGGCAATGGTCTCATCAGACCCCTTCACTCGCTGACACTCTTTGAGGCGCGCGTGGAACACAACGCGCCGTCGACCCGGGCTTGGTCCTTACCGGACGGCGAGCTACCCATTGCTCACCGTCCGCAAGCCCGCGCCTACGGTGGCCGGGAATCGGAAATAGATTCCCGACGCCCAGGGCGTCTCCTCCTGCGGCGGCTAGGGGCGTGAGGGCGCGAAATTTGCCTCTCCCACACGCGCTCCGCCTCCTCCTTCGCGAGCATTACTGCTTCGCAGAAGGAGGTGACGGCCTCCCATGCCCTCTCGCTCCGTACCATGGCCTGGACCAGGGCCGGACGCAAGAGATCCCCGCCACCGATTGCCTCCACGAGGACACGGCGGTGCTCTGCCCAAGCCGGGCATACCTCCACCGTATGCTCCACCGTGTCCTCCGGGCGATCCACGCAGTGATGACACCCGGGCGTCTCCTCCCGCCTTATCCGAAACAGGTACCTCCCGAAACAGCCGTGTCCCGAAACACCTGCGTCAGGTGGAAGGTGAGGACGCCGTGGCGCCTCTCCAGCCACTCTTCAAAGAGGGGACTTATCGCCGCAATAGTGGCGTGCCCAGCCCTGGGTTGCGATAATCGCACTCTCCATGACGCCATGAGATCCCGTCGGAGCTCTGTCCGCTGTGCCGCGATTTCTCGCGGCATCGGAGTCAAGCCCCGGCGTTTCGCCTCCTCGCGCCACTCCCAAATATGCGCGAGGACTTTTGCCTCCAGATCCCATGGCGGCAATCCGGCAAGGAGGCTCGCTGCCTCACCGGAGACCGTGCGGTATCCCCGGAGCAGCCGGGTGGCCATGACCCTCTGGGACGCGTTCAACCGGCGGGCAGGCCGCCGCCGCAACGAACGCGCCCACACCGGTGCCCCGTATAGGGCCATGGACCGCACGATCCCCGCGTATAGCCTCCGGCAGGAGGCGTTTGGACCCCCTAGATTGGGCAGGAGCCGCTTCAAGGCAGCCCCGGCCCGGTCCAGTCTGGGAGCCAAACGTCGGAAATGCTCCACGAAGTTCCACCGACTGTCGAGGACGAGTCCCAGGTACTTCATCGTCGACTCGACGCCGATGTGAACCCCTCCTACCGTTATTTGGGAACCCGTCGGTGGCGCGTTCCGAGGACCATGAAAACACATGGCCTCGGACTTGTGCAAGGCCACCTCGAGTCCCAACTGCCGGATTCTGGCCACGATTGTCGCAACCCCGTGTGTCGCTAGTTCAACCGCCGCCTGGTGCGACCTCCCCTGCGCCAGGACCAACGTATCGTCAGCGTAACAAATGACGCTGACGCCATTGGGGAGGTCGGCGCGCAGCACCCAGTCGTATCCGATGTCCCACAGATGCGGCCCCAGGACCGATCCCTGCGGGACACCGCACGACATCTCTCGCCGGTTCCACTCTCCCTGGTGACCGGGGTAGATGATGGCCCTGTCCTCCAGATAGGCCTCGACCACACGACAGAGGTAGGTCGGCATCCGGTGATACCGGAGTGACCACACAGTAGGAATCTTCCTGGACCTCGCCAAAGCTTTTGATTCGGTTTCTATTCAAATTCTGTTGCGCAAGCTTGAAGCCATAGGTATCAGAGGCACCCAGCTGAAACTATTTAAGAGCTATCTAGAAGATCGTACCCAATGTGTACGGATTGGTAATGTTCTCAGCGATGGTAAAAAAAACACGTCCTTCGGAGTTCCCCAAGGAAGTATTTTAGGGCCTACACTATTTTTAATACACATAAACGATCTTTGTAACCTAAATCTAGATCACGGCCAAATTGTTTCTTATGCTGATGACACTGCCCTTCTATTTTCGGCTGACTCAGAAAAAAATGTTTACGAGCTTGCGCAAAATGGGTTCAATATTGTTAATAAATGGCTTCAACATAATTCACTAACACTAAATGCAGACAAGACAAATTACATTAAGTTTTCGATGCGCAAGCAAACACCAACAACCACTACATCGACATTATATGCTCATCATTGCATAATTCCTACAGAAAACCAATGTGTTTGTCCCAAAATTAAAATGGCAAATACAACAAAATACCTTGGTGTTATAATAGATGAAACACTTTCGTTCAAACTAGTTCAAAAATTCGCTAGTTGATATTTGTTTTTTAAAAAGTTACGCTATATTATTGCTGATTCAAAACTAATTAGACAAGTTTACTTTGCGCTGTGTCAATCAATATTAACCTACTGTATTGACTCATGGGGTGGAGCGGGTAAAACAATGTTACTAACCATTGAGAGAGCTCAAAGGGCGATCCTCAAAGTGTCTACTTTCCGCCCTTTCCTTTTTCCTACTAACCTCCTATACAAATCTTGTAAAGTATTAACAGTTAGACAGCTATTTATAATAGGTATTGTATTAAAACAACACACAGCTCTACCCTACAGCACTGCATATACTAATAAAAGAAGTAAAGGTATAGTTTGTCCACAAAATACAACAAAACATGCTTTTGTATCCAAATTTTACCTATACCTCGGTCCTCTTCTCTATAATAGACTAAACTCGAAAGCAAATATTTATTGCCTGAACTACACAAATTGTAAGAGAATTCTCAAGGATGCTCTCCAAAGTATGTCTTACGAAGATACAGAGAATTTACTAACTGTGCTACAGTGAATATATGTACAAATTTCACCTACGTTAAGTATTTATCAAATTTAGAAACTAAGAGTTATACTACTCAACTTATAATTAGTGATCTATTGTCAACCTTTTGATTATCTATTTATTTTATAAGTCTATTTAAGCTCTTCCCGCCTGAAACACAGGATTACCTAGTTCAGGCACGTAAGTCTTAGGAATATAACTTACATTTAAGCAAAACTGTACTAATTTTTATGCCTTGTAATTTTTTGAATAAATATATTATTATTATTATTATAAGTCGTAACGACCGTAACCATGTCGTAACCGTGCGAAGCAGGGGCCAGTTCAAAGGCTTACAACAGCTAAAGCGCGGTCACTGTCGGACTGCATAGAAAAGAAAGAGAAGCGCGATGACAC
This sequence comes from Xanthia togata, assembly GCA_963853775.1. NCBI lineage: Eukaryota > Metazoa > Arthropoda > Insecta > Lepidoptera > Noctuidae > Xanthia > Xanthia togata. The sequence continues at coordinate 10,383,839 of OY970807.1, forward strand.
AACGCGGGTAATTAATTGCAAAATATGAAGCAACATTGCTTCTTCTTTCTACAAAAAAACTATTGATTAGAAAAATAAATTCAAACACTAAAAAGCTAATGTTGCTTGTAGAAGAATCTGACGAAAAATCAGAATGATTGAATTTATATTAATTTGATTTTTAATCGATATTTTTTTTTGTGGTATCTTCGTGATTTTTTTTCAATCGTATAAAATCAGTTTATTTATTTATTTTATTATTTATTTACACACAGAAAAATAGATACAGATAAGACATATCTAATCATAATGATGATTACAAAGGTACTGCTTATTTCTTAAGAAATTTCTTCCAGCAGACCTGCAACAGGAGAAATGAGAAAGAAATGTAGACAATAGTGTGTGAGAACAGGAAGAGAAAAAAAATATAAATATGCGAAGACTTAAACTAAAATATTGAAATAAACCTACACGTATAACGTAACACATTAACATATACTTAAATAAATACATAGAGCCTAAATTAAACATACATACTATAGGTATATAAATATTCACACTACCTCGTTGTTCTAGTGGTCGCAAGCGGTACTGCTGAGCATGCGGTCCTGGCTTCGATTCCCAAGTCGGGCAAAGTATTATTGGGTTTTTCCAACAGGAATTTCTCAGTAGTAGCCCGGAGTCAGGAATTGTGCCCGATTGTTGGCAATAGGCTCGCCCCCTATTACATGGGACTTAAAAAACATAACTGGCGAAATGTGGGTGTACTACAGGTACACCTCTGCCCAACCCTTCAGGGAAACAAGGCGTGAATTTATGTTTTGTTTAAAATACTCACAGTTGAGAGGAAAGGTAATGCTCTTTTACTCGATATTTGAATTGTGAAACAGTTTTTAAATCACGAATGCTAGGCGGAAGTGAGTTCCACAACCTTACTGCATGGACAGCGAAGGAATACGAATAGTAGCTTGTTTTATGAGGATGAGATTTAAGGTGGGATCTAAGGTGTGATCTACCCGGTGCGTGACTGGGGCGAGCAGAAGAAAAACGCTCACGCAGATAGGAAGGATAAGACGAGTTGTGTAAGACGTTAAAGAGGAGACGTAAGATCCGAGTGTTCCTGCGAAGGCGGATTGGGAGCCACTTGAGTTCCTTGCGAAGATGGGAAACATGTTCATACTTTCTAAGTCCGAAAAAAAAGCGAATGCACAAGTTTTGCAAGCGCTCAAGCTTGTTTAATAGCTCCTCAGTAGCATCCAGGTAGCAGCAGTCGGCATAATCTATGATCGGCTGAATAAGTGTTTGTGCCAAAGAAATTTTAGTCTTCAGAGGCAGGAGACTTTGAAGGCCTTTCAACGAATGAAAGGAAAATGTACCTTTCGACTGAACTCGTTGACCTGAGCACGCCACGAAAGATTGGAGTCAATAATGACCCCCAAATCTTTGGCGGTTTCGGTATAGACAATGTGAACACCATCGAGATATAGAGGCATCATAGATGCAACATCAATCGCATTACGGACGAATCTGCTGCCTATGATCATAGCCTGGGATTTAGTTGGATTAATTTGCAAACCAAATGACTTACCCCAAACGCTGATGCAAGCCAGGTCATGGTTCTTAGCAGCAATTGTAGAACAATATGTTTTTTCTTATTTTGTTTTATAAAACTTGCGCTTAGGCACGTTAAGGTCCTGTAGTCCCCATAAGATAATAACTTAATAAAATAATGCTGTTATTATCGAGTCAAAGACTTAGTCGTTATGTCTTTTTATACGTTGCATTGCATGAGTAATCATTAATCAAGGTAATCAAAAGGTATATATACCACCTGACCAGGTACCAGGTGCACCTGAATTCCATCAACATAATCTGTATAATTGTGTACCTACGTATACAATACACATGTCCTTATGGATTGTGGAGTCATGTCTCATATTTAAACGATGTACTACTAATTTACTACTTTATTTAGTAGTAAATTAGCTGGAATTCTGAAAAAAATACAGGATGTATAACCGCTTGTTTGATTATAGTCTGGGGGGGGGTAGGGCGGGCGCTTGTTCAAGTGGTTGTGACTTGTTTGTTTAAAACCGGGGGCACGTGGTGGTCCGTTGTCATCGTGATCTAACAGAGATACCCGTTGGACACTCTGGCATCCGCCGAACCAAGCGACGGCCTTTTCCCCATGGATACTATATTATCCAGAAATCAGTTCAGCGTTTAAGGTGGCTACTAATTCACCAGCCCTAAAGCAATTTGAATAAAGTACATACACATCCATAAACTCACGGCTCCTTCCCATGGGGGTAGGCAGAAACTGCAGATCCTTACATATTTATTTTCTCCTACATACTTAATCAAGTAAAACCGATTCATAACACCAATTGGTATCAAATCAAACAGTTATTGTTGAGATAAGGAACCCATTTAGTACCAATATACTACATAACATAACATCACGCCTGTATTGCCAGATGGGTACATCAACGGGGCACAAATCCAGACTCCGGGCTGCTACTGAAAAATTCCAGATGGAAAAACCCAATAACACTTTTGCCCGACCCGGGAATCGAACCCAGGACCTCAGGCTCAGGAGTTGCGTTTGCGACCACTAGACCAAGGAGGCAGTCAGTACAACATGCTGCACTGCATATTAATATGTCATATAGGATGTATTATTTAGAACTAGCGTTATCTGTGGTCCACATTCTAGTCTCCAATATTTTAATATCTGATTGATGTTTGTCCCCGAAGCTGTTTGCCCAAACACAATTTGTGAAACTTTGCCCACAGAAACAAAACAAGTCGATCAATCAACTCTCCCTCGAGACTCAAACAATTTGTATTTTTACAAACTCTTCTGCGTTCTTTCTCTTATGTTATTGTACTTCACATAGAATAAGAAAAAAGTCTATAATTATTTCATCTCTTCTGAATAATATTGTTTTCTTTTTCACTCACAATTGTGCACCTGACGGACTGAGTGCAGAAACCAAAGCCCATAAACATAGAATGTTGAATTTAGTAGAGCTATAAATCAATGACCTTGTGAAAGCCGCAGGAATCCGCTGGATGCGGGAAGCACAGAACTGGTCGAAATGGTCGTGCTTGGGGGAGGCCTATGTCCAGCAGTTGACGTCTTTCGGCTGAAATTATGATGACGATGATGATGATAAATTAATGCATAGAAAGTATAGGTTACTATCAGAATCTGAACTCTGAACCCTCATTGGGACATCCGAGGACGTACTTATCGCTTTCGTTTTAAAAATACTACAAATTGTCAATGCTATGATTATTTATGGTTTCGAAAAAATTAACCAAGAAAAAAGAATAGCTAAGTTTTAATTCGTATATTTAATTTCTTAAAATGAATACTGTATTAAGTACGTTATAATAGAATGTAGTATGTATTATGGACAAAATAATTACATGAAGCAATTTTACAGTCTTAACAATTCCCATCCTCAGTAAAATTTTCCCTTTGAATGTATTTCGCTTTTAACGTTCACACATTTCATTGACGTGATTGTTAAGGCGTAGAACAAACGAATTGTTTCAAACGGAATTTACAATAAGGGAAATTAGGTATCGAAAATAGGGGTTGATTTTATTTCGACTGTCAGTTTGTCACTTTAAAGGGACACTCTAAAGTGAATATTATATTCGTGTCAATTCCTTCGGTTTTTAGGGTTAGCCCTAAGCTTGGATTGTCAACAGTTTTAATATTTCTGATCAACAATTTTATGATAAAGTAATGCTACTGTTTATTTAGATTTCAGCTGATCATGAGTAAGAAGACCATATGATTTTGAAATTGTAATGATTTTTAGTTAGTACAAAAGTTCAAATTGAAAACTGCTGTAGTTTTTGTTAGATTAGCGTTAGAGCTCAGGGAAGTACTGTTCTAAAATTTCAATAATAAATAGGGATAATACCTAATTAGGCACACATCTAAAATCAATCTCTTGTAGATAATCTACAATCTTTATTACCCACAAAAAAACACGATTTTAAACAATAACTGACTGGCGTGTCCTTATTATTATTGTTTAAAATTGTTGTTTGCTACAAAAATACAAGGGGAACGCTAGCTAGGACGGGTACATCTACATTGCTGTCAACGGGAAAAGTGGCCAAAAGACAGCTTAGTCACGATGCAAATAATGCTGATTCTTTGTCCAAAAAATATACCTACCAGCAAACCATATCATCGCATTGACACCAATGTGCAGCCCTTTGAAAAGAGCGCTCAGACGCAGACATGCTGGGTACTGAAAGAAAGCACCGAAATTCTTTTAATCTTCTATCGGTTGGCAGCATGTTGGCAGCCCTGGCGCTGACAAGTAACAAGTATTTAAGTGTTAGTAAATCTAGCTAGTATACACATAGTGTGATTCACACTTTAGTTCCATATCTATGAAAACAAGTGAACACCAAAAATGGAAAATATTCCCGAATACGAAGAATTTCTTAAGCAAATAAAAATCAATTTATGGCTAGCAGGGATCCCTTATGGATCACCTAAGATTAACTTCAGATTCTATGCCATTTTTCTCCAACTTTTATTGATGATTGTCTTCGAAATATCATTCTTTGTTTCAAGAATATCGCCGGAGAATTTCCTTGAGCTCACACAACTGGCGCCGTGCTTGGGAATCGGAATATTAACAGCACTGAAAACCGCAGCCATAGCACAGAAGAGAATGAAAATCTACGATCTGACTGAGTGTCTAAGAAAACTCTATCAGAATATTTTGAATGATAACAAGAAAATAAGCCTAGTGAAAAAAGATTTAATTCTTCTCAACCTCTTGATGAAGTACTATGTCATTTTGAATGTAGTGCTTATTTCTGTGTATAATTTTGCTACACCTTTTATTATAATGTGGCATTATTTTACTACAAATGAGGTGATTTACAAATTGCCGTACGCAGTATTGGTGCCATTCTCAACAGAGGCCTGGCTGCCTTGGACTGTCGTGTACATCCATTCAATTATGTGTGGTATGTTAAATCACTAAAGACTTCCGAAATCGAAAGGTCTAGACAGCAACTCGTCTGACAATTTTCTTTTACGGGAAGCTCGATTGTATTTGGCTGAAAATAAAGATCAAGATAAAATTGGAAAATGGTCTTGGTTTCCCAATACGCTTGTCTTTCCAATATTTTATCTAAGTTAACAGTTTGGTTTTCCTTTTCAGGTTTCATTTGTGTATTATTTTATACAATAGTGGATGGTCTTTACTTTGTTCTGACTTCTCACGTGTGTGCAAATTTCAGTGTGATTAGTGACATGATTGAATGTTTAGATAAAACTACGGTGGATCGTTTGGCAAACATTGTTAAAGAACATCAATACATTTTGAAGTAAGTTTATACAAAGTTTCTTATTTTATTAAACTTTAATAGATGAGACGGCCAAAGTAAATACTGACACAATTTAAATTTTTGATAATGTTTGTAATTGTATGAATAGATGTTTGTGAAGATTTACTTACATTGCTATTATAACAAGCATTTACAGCAAACAGGATTAGATAATCATCGTGTTTTATTATCAGATTAATCTCCAGTAAAATTACATTATTACGTGTTCTTGTATTAGTTACCAACTACACCCTCCGTTGCTTGTTACAATCGTAATACGAAAAACAGAAATTGGCCTGTCAAATATAACCTATGTTGTGCTCGGTCTTATTTAGTGACATTAATGACGTGCACGCGAGATAACTCCACGATATTCGGATTGAATCGTATCTAATCTGGTTTTCAAATGGTTGTGGTTCCTATTTGCGTAGCTACATCGTGGTTTTTAAATAATATTTAATACCCGATTACAAAAAGAATTGTATATCAGCTTGTCGATATACATGTTGAATAAATAACCATCTCAAAGTATGATACGAAATCGATTAGTAATTGATTCGGATCGATATCGCTATCGATTAGTAACTGATTCGAATCGATTTAGAATTAATCAGGGGTCAATCATATTTGATTTCTCCATGAAAGCAACTACATACTAATTTCGTAAACCTTCTTCTTTTCGTGTTAAAGAGTTTTAAAGCCGCCAATGGGCCTCCAAGTCAGAGGCCCTCACATGCCATTGCCAAAATATCTCTCAGGTCCTCAAAATGTTTTTCTTACTAGTAATTTGACGAAACAGTAATAAAACGTCCATAACAAGCTGCCATAGGATACTAATTAGCTAATTAAATAACAATAAAACCAGGAACAATAATCACCGTTACCTACTTTAAACAATTTCAGACTGGGGGAAGACTTGGAAGATATTTTTACGGCGCCCAATCTGTTTAATGTTCTGGTCGGCTCTTTGGAGATATGCGCGCTTGGATTTAATTTAACGGTAAATTTAATTAAAATCATGGTATTTTAATGGAAGCATGTAAAGCTGTTTCAGTCCGGGGAAATGTATGACATGCTACATGGTCGCTGCATCGTCGTACTTGATTCCTGTTGGTACTATTAAACATGAATTTCTCTAAACGGTGCGTATCTATGGCACCAGTGTTGTAGCACTACTATGAACAATATGATGGACCTTATTGCAAAGTCACCTTCTGGAGAGGATGCTTGGTTATTGTCATTTGTTTAAAAAAAAGGACTGCTGCTGATGTTTGTTAACTAAAAAAACGGCCAAGTGCGAGTCGGACTCGCGCACGAAGGGTTCCGTACCATTACCTATAAAAACGGCAAAAAAATCATGTCTGTTGTATGGGAGCCCCACTTAAATATTTATTTTATCCTGTTTAGTATTTGTTGTTAAAGCGGCAACAGAAATACATCATCAGTGAAAATTGCAACTGTATAAATATCACGGATCATGAGATACAGCCTGGTGACAGACGGACAGACAGACGGACATCGGAGTCTTAGTAATAGGGTCCCGTTTCACCCTTTGGGTACAGAACCCTAAAAATCACAATCTTATTGCTACTTTTTTTCAATACCTGGAAACAACGGGTGCGTCCCATATCATAAGTTATTTAGTATATTTTCATTTCAATAACGTTCACAAGATGTACTAATTAATATAATTTCCTTACATACATATAACAGTTATATACTCTAAAACTTATTTCTAATAACGTTATTGGATACTTATAACGTTTATTTAATCGAAAATCATTAGGTCTATCGTTTAAATATTGATGCCATCATTATGGTTAACACCCCAATTCAGAGCAATCCGACTCGGATAGGTTAGGTTAGAAGGGTTAAGGCGGGAGCGGCCGCCGCGCGACAGATCCCCTCTATTGTTGGTGAATCATTTGGGTTAGGTTAGGTTAGAAAAGTGACCATTAACGGTCGAAGGCGAGTGAGAGAACTAGGTGTTTTTATTATATTAGACTAAATAGGTTTTATGTCTTTTGAGTGGTGGAATAAAATCGTATGAGTATATGCATATAAAAATAGTTATATAAAAATTATATGAGTCGTTTATTATATTAACTGATTATTATATCAAATAAAACCTATCTTGTAAATTTTAGAGATGTTTTAACCGGAAAAACCCGGAAACAACATTGTCTTGTTATTATTTTGTTCTTGGTCTATTTTGGTCTTCATAATTCTTATGGCTGATTTTCAAAAGTCCGATAATTTTTAAATAGAGAATATATATGACAGTTTAACATATTTTCTATACAAAAGCCAACAATCCACGATGTTTATTCATCAGATAAAATTTATCTGACAGTTAAAAATCAGCCTGTAGTGGTTCTTTGTATTCACAGACTGGAAGCTGGGAACAAGTTCCCGGTTGCATCCTTTTTCTCCTTTCTGTACTTTTGCAAATCCTCATGATGAGCGTCTTTGCCGAAGACATGATAAGAGAAGTAATATTCATACTCCAGCTAATTATTTCATAAATGCAAATTAAAACGAATACATTAATTAATCCGAGTATTTGTATTCAGAGCAAAAAGATTGGCGACGCCGCGTTTCTATGCAAATGGTATGAAATGGATGAAAAATCCAAGAAGACCATTTTGACGATAATGATCAGGTGAGAATATAAAATTTTGAATATGGATTAGTAACATTTAGTAAATAATATAATATTAATAATTAAATTGAAAATGTACCTGCATATTTTTTTCAGGAAAGAACGCACCGTAATTCATTTTTACAGTTTGCGTCAAATAACTTTGCCGCTCTGAAGTTAGATTGCGCATGCGTGCTGGCATGCGCGCTACTGTTTTATAAGTAAGATTGACTACTACGCAGTTATTTGTAGCCTACTTCAGAGAGCGGCAAAGTTATTGACACAAAACATAAATGGTTAAATAACCATGGCGTATAGTCGTATACTTTGTAAACTGCGCAATCACAAGACCTCAACTTGCTATGAAATTAATGTAGAAAACATTCCGCAAAGCACAAATAACACGAATTTGTTCAAGATTGTATCTTTGTTGTGCAATGTATAATATGGAGTATTTACTCTGGGCCGCATAATCATTTGCAGGGTAGTTTAAGTGCAGGGTGGGTCAAGTTCTCAGTAATAGCTGCACAGCACACAATGGTTCAAAATCACTTGACACTCAATGTTAAGCCAAATATTGACCAGCTTATGGTCAAATATTGAGTGCAATTTTAATAATATTATGCGAGTTCTGCCATAGCGATTCATGATTTTGACGAAGTTTTTTTTATCAAGAAATTCCTACCTTTTATACGATAGCAATAAATGCCTGCACAGAGATATGAATTTAAACAATTGTGTTTCATAATTTTGCATTGATTAGTGTTTTTCGGCAGATGGAACACGGAACTTTAAAATGTTGGAACATACTAGATATCTACCTACTGATTCAGGGATATTTTTGACATTGGCTCTCATTTTATAGTGCCACAAACTTAGTTAACCCGGTGGCTTAAACTGGAAGTAACGAAACCACTATGAAAAGTGATAAGTTTTGTGACTTTTTTGTTCTCCGACAGATGAATCACCGGGCTAGATGGGGTATCGTTTAATATCCAGTGTCCGGACTCCACCAAAGCGGAGATGTGTAGCGATGTCCGAAGCTGTGCGGAGATGCGTACTGGCTAGACTGCAGCGGAGATGTGCTGCTTAGAGAGGAGATGTGTTCTGGTTAGAGCGGCGATGTGTTTTGGCTAGAGTGGAACTCCACTATGTGTGGCCAGCGTTGGATGTTAACGAAATTACGGCGCGCCGCCGCTCACATGTTTTTTCGTCTCCGCTGCGTGCCATCGCAAGCTTGCTAGACACAGTTCATATCTCCGCTTTGTACTGCCGCCTAACTCCATCTAGGCGGGGCACAGCTCACACATCTCCGCTTCGATCGCGCCATACAAAAATGATACATCTCCGCTCAGTGGTATCCACTGAAGCTGAGTGGAGACGAGATGTGTGAATAACGAAATTCTATTGGTGGTTTAAAACACATATTCTCTCCTCTGGTGGAGTCCGGGCCTTACTGTAGTAAGAATACTGGCTACTTATTGAGTGTTTTGAACCAATAAATATCATTAATCATCATTTAATGTCGACAATGTTTCAGGTCTAAGAAACCTCAACAGCTAACAGCTTACAAGTTTTCCACAATTAGTTATGGAAGCTTTACAAAGGTATAGTTTATTTTTTTATTTTTTTTGCTTTCTTTCAACTCATGTCTTCAACTCTTTATCAAATTAATTGGAATCGGTTGGAAAAAAATAGAAGTTTATTTTGGAACAAAAACACAATACCATCCAAGGTTGCCTGGAAGAGATCGCGAAAAGCGATAAGGCCGCCCACTGTATATTTTGTAGTGTTAATTTTGTTATTTTTTTTGTTATGTGTATTTGTGGTGTACCATAAAGTATATATAAATAAATAAATACCTCAGAACAAAGGTGAAGCGATACTATGACCGATACGTTTGACTGAGAGCGCCTTAGATACGTGCGCGGCGAGACGGGGGGAGCGCAATGGAGGCCGCTCATTCGTCAACGCTCACGGCGTCCTGTCGCTCATTTGTCAACGCTGCCCCATGCCCCGCTACGCATCCCTGATATTCACGGTACAGCGGTCTCGGTAAAACTATAGCTGAAAAGTTTTAAACAGTAGTGCAGCTAAAACCACCCTCCCCCTTTAACTTCTTTTTCTTCTTTTCGATTCGATAGTAAAACATGAATTTTGTTGCATGAGTTGAGCCCAGTAGGTGGCCACACCAATCGTGGCATCAGTGGCGTGTTTAATCTTTTAACTAGGCAATTGACATATTTTTTATATATTTTATTTCAGATTATAAGCACTTCGTGGTCATACTTCACTATACTACGAACCGTATATACGCCACCAGAAGTGTCGCATTCCGGATAAATCAAAATAAATAACTGGAAACGTCGTTGTAGACCGTTCCTAAGCTTATGCAGTGTTCCTATATAGTAGGAGAGTTAGTTTACCTGTGTGTGTGTGTTTTTTTTTCATTTGTAACATAATATAACATCAAGTTTTGTTTCCCCGAAGTGTTGGGTTGTGGTGTACCTATAGTACACCCACATTTCGCCAGTTATGTTCAAGTCCCATGTAATAGGGGGCGAGCCTATTACCATCAACAGGACACAAATCCAGACTCCGGGCTGGTACTGAGAAATTCCAGTAGCACTTGCGACCACAAGACAAACGAGGCAGTTACCTATGCAAATACATCTCAATAGTGCAATGGATGGGGCACATACATAAACTCTCTCTTTCCATGGGGGAAGGTAGGCAGAATCTATAGAACGCCACTGGCTACGATCCTTACATACTCCTCTTGCTTCGTTTACATTCAGTCATCTGGTCATACACGCTAACTCGCACGCCGGTTGCGAGTACTAGAGTTCTGAAGAACATCACAAATCCCAATCTGCCTAGCTTTTTCCCAACTATGTTGGGGTCAGCTTCCAGTCTAACCGGATGCAGCTGCAGAATACCGTATTTTACATGGAGCCACTGCCTATCTGACCTCCACAACCTAGTAACTGGGTAATACGATACCCCTTGGTAAGACTGGTTGTCAGACTTTCGAACTTCTGACGACCCGTATCGACTGCCAAAGATCCACGAATGACAGCCGGGACCAATGGCTTAACGTGCTTTCCGAGGCACGGAGGAGTCTCGGTATGTTAAAATTTTCACCCATCCCCAAACCAACACTGGCAAGCGTAGCTTAACCTGATGTATCCAGTCGTGCAGCTGTTATTACTTAGCCACGAGCTCCTCAAGAACATCACCAATAAGGAAACTATGTCCGTCTAGGGCGTCCCCTACCGGATTGTAGGGGAGTATGGATGGGAAGTGTTTCTCAAAAATGATGATATTGACAGCTCTTGAACGTGGTTTAGATGTGTTGATCGCGTTCAGTCTCATTGGTGAAATCCACCTTCTTTCTTTTTTTTAGGTCGGAAATTAGTAGTATTTTCTCCCGCTCTGAGCGCTTGTCAGACTCTCACTGACTCGTTACTGACTTAACCCACCCATATTTCTTCAGTTACCTGTATGTTACCAGAGGCCACGGTATCCCTTTCGGACTTTCCCGCAACCCCGGCAGTCATCGGCCCTAGAGGACCCCATCAGTTGTGCTGTCATCTCTTTTCAGTCGCGGTCGACCCGGGCCTGATCCTTATCGGTCGGCGTGCTACTTATTGCTCACCGTCCGCAAGCCCGCGCCTACGGTAGCCGGGAATCGGCCTGGGATTCCCGCCGCCCAGGGCGTCTCCTGCGGCGGCTAGGGGCGAATAAAGGTTTTGTACATGAGGATCGTACAAAGTATGCGTTATTAATAACATAGTTTAGGTACAATGTATTGTTGGGTGAATCGCTGCTCCCCTAGCTAGATCACTTTGTAATCTGTATTTAGGAGAGACGACTCCCAATTTGAGTATCACAAAAATCATGTCTTTATGCTTTTGGAGATTACAGTATCAAAACAAAAAAGATAAAATCTTACAATAAAAAATGTGTGACCCGATTTATGAAAGTAAACGAAGCAAAGGGAGCATGTAAGTATCGTAGCAGGGGGTGTTCTGTCTGCCGGGGTTGCGGACACACGAACACGGGTGGGTTTTAGTCAGTAAGAGTCTGACACGCCCTCCCGCTCCACTCAGAGCGGGAGCAGTCATTTGATGATTTCCCATCCAAAAAAAATTATAATAATAATTTGATGTTCTGTAGTTCCTAACAACCCCTATGGGAAGAAAGTGTGAGTTTATGTATATTATATGCCGGCCACACCATCAAATACATATATATATATATATATATATATGTATTTGATGGTGTGGCCGGCGCCCTCCGGCTCAATGCATAGGTTTTTTTATGTACCTACTAATTGCGCCCCGCGGTTTCACCCGTAAAAGTCTCGATTCAGCAAGAATATCGAGATAAAAAGTATTCTATATCCTAACCTAAGCCATGGTTTACCCATGGGCCAAATTTCATCCAAATCAGTTCAGCTGTTTTAGCGTGAAAGCGTAACAAACAAACAAACTCACTTTCACATATTTAATATAATATATTAAATTAGGATATAGAAACGCACAGTGTCACACTTGGTAGCAGATAGATATTACTAGCTCAATCTTGATAAAACGTACAATAACTAATTCCGATAATCACTGATAAGGTCTTAAACAAACTAGTGTGATTTGTATTACGTAGTTGATAGAGAGACACTGCTTGTAGGAAACGTGATAGATAAGCTTAGCATTGACTTAAATGATTTAGTCAAGCTAAACATGTTTGAAAATGTTAAAGATTAGATAATCACAGTATAATAAACAAACAGTATTGTGTTTTGGCAGAGACCTTGAAATAATTAGCTATGGCCGTTCGGTGGATATACCTTCCGCGTGCGTAACTGCCCCGCACTCAAGACTGTTGCGTACACTGAGATTTAGAAGCGCGTCGTTTCAGCCGTTTTTTATGAAGACATAATACAATAGGGATGATGCCTGGGTCAAAAAAAGCAATCTTTTTAGTCCGTCAGTCAGATAATAAAAAAACTATTAAACACGTATTTTTTGCTATATCATTTACCCTATTACTTAGATAAAACGCATTGAATTTGGGGAGTGGGGGTTGCTACGTCACAAGTAAGTATAAAATCTACATACTCGTGACGTCATGGCCCAATTTAACGCAATGTATCACCGTAATATTTTGATAAAGTAAAAAAAAAGAAAAACTACACTAATATTTTTTAACAATACAACTATCGGACAATTTTTTTTTTTTAGTTATCATCCCTATTACTTGTTTATTATATAAATTTTCGTAGGCCTAAATAAATATGAATCATATATTGTTGGTTTTATTTTATGATTCCCCTCGATAAGTCCCCTCTTTGAGGAGTGGCTAGAGAGGCGCCACGGCGTCCTCTCCTTCCGCCTGACGCAGGTCCTCACCAGACACGGCTGTTTCGGGAGGTTCCTGTTTCGGATAAGGCGAGAGGAAACGCCCGGGTGTCATCACTGCGTGGATCGCCCGGAGGACACGGTGGGGCATACGGTGGAGGGCTGCCCGGCTTGGGCAGAGCACCACCGTGTCCTCGTGGAGGCGATCGGTGGCAGGGATCTCTCGCGTCCGGCCCTGGTCCAGGCCATGGTACGCAGCGAGAGGGCATGGGAGGCCGTCACCTCCTTCTGCGAAGCAGTAATGCTCGCAAAGGAGGAGGCGGAACGCATGAGGGAGAGGCAAAATTCACGCCCTCACGCCCCTAGCCGCCGCAGGAGGAGACGCCCTGGGCGTCGGGAATCAATTGCTGATTCCCGGCCACCGTAGGCGCGGGCCTGCGGACGGTGACCAAATGGGTAGCTCGCCCTCCGGTAAGGACCAGGCCCGGGTCGACGGTGCGTTGTGTTCCACGCGTGCCTCAAAGAGATGTCAGCGAATGAAGGGGTCCGATGGAAACCAATGCCTGCCGTCGCGCGGGATAGCCTGAAAGGGATACCGTGGCCCCTTGCAACCGAAGGAACACGGGTGGGTTTTAGTCATTAGGAGTCTGACACGCTCTCTCGCTCCACCCAGAGCGGGAGAAGTCATTTGATGATTTCCCACCCAAAAAAAAAAAGGGGGACCGTACTGCATCTCCTTAACACAGGTTCCATAACCTAGCTAGGAGAGCAGTGCTCATCCACACGTTTGTAGAAATAGTACTTATGTTGTAAAACTGTATTAACCCTACCACAATCCTTTGTAGTTGAGTAAATAAATAAATAAATTGAAATATCTACACTTAACTTAATAATTTCAAAAGTTCGATTTGAAGTGAGAAAAGTAATTTTTAATCAGGATGTTACTTGAACCAGAAATAGCCAATTTAAATATCGAAACATAATTTATTGAGTTTAAAAAATAGAATAGAGAGGACTTTTTTTCAAAGATTTTTTTTAAAATAATGTATTAGAAAGAAGGTTCTTCATAATTAATTAAAATATAGCATTGACTATTAAGCAATTTTAATGTAACTTAAATTTTTACGTGATAATTATTTTTAAACTTAGATAGTGTTTATTGTACTTTAGTGGCATGAGGAACAGGGTGTAAAGTTCACTCATCCACCATAGAAAAGGGAGGATCCTTCGACCAGACGGGTGTTATGTCTGGCGGGCTGACTGCCCGACTCTTGAAGTCGGATAGTCTTATAATATATGTCTTTCGCGCGGTAAACTCTAATTGCACGATGCAGGATTTGTGTGACGTCATGTCTTTGATGCGTAGTTCATATGGGGCGGTGTAACCGCTACAGCACTTTACGCAATCAGTTTCACTTTCTTATCTGATTAAATAATAAAAATACTGTGTTCATGTGTTATATAATGTTATAATATGTATGTGTGTCATTGTCACTATTATTTATAGACTTCTTACACTATTACACTAACTCAAAGGGGTTTGTTCGTTTTAGTCTTCGCACTATGTTTGTGTTGTTTAACAGCTGAATTGCTTCGACGTTCACCATGTCGGTGGAGTCGGTGTTCATGGGCCTTAGCAAACAAAGTCTGAATTGTTTTTATGGATAAATCAATTTCGATGACAAGATTTAGAAAAGACACTTTGAACCAAAAAAAAAAACCCGCTAATGCAAAACGAAACTTTTCCTCTGCAAGCCAATAAAAGTAGGTAGGTACCTACAGAAAAGTTAAAAAAACCTGAGTAAGTATATCCTGAACCCTCAAAACCCAAAGCCTATTATAATATTTGAGATATTACCATACACTTACCGACAAGCAAGTCATAAGGCACTGTTATTACAGTTGTTCCAAACTTCGGCTTAAAATCATTATTTTGTTGAAACAATGGGCAATTAACCGATATTAAACCCACCTGTTCCTTGCTTGATGTGAAATATTACTTGCGGGATACACAAACCTTCCAACCGGCCGGCGGCCACCCGATTATTTTTGAGGTTATTTGAACTTTGTTTAAATAATTAAATAATTTTAAGCCAATCATCGGAGATGATTGCGAACGTCGGTTTGCAAACGCATTAAATGAACCTCTATGGCGGGTCCAGCGCATCTACGATTCTCAGTTTCGCTAACAACCACTAGGTGTGTAATACATAACGAGTGTAAAAAAGTCGAGAGTCATTTGTTCTTCGACTTATTATACCATACGACACGTTAGAGCATACTTGGGAACCTTCTGATTACTGATATTGTCCGTAACCTGAAGGTTCCAGGCTTCGTTAAGGGTATTTTTACACTCGTTATGTATTACACAAAAAAAAAAAAACGTTGGCACTTTGACCGTCAATAAGTCATATTGACGGTCAGTGTCACGTTTTTTTTTTTTCAGTTTGAATACTCCCACGATCCCTATACTTATGGGTGCCCATAGGCATTATGTTTTGCGCTTATATTGCGCACTACCGTTAACAACGAATTTTCACACCAAAAATAAAAGTCGTTACCTAACAATTATGTTTACATAAATCTACTTGGTTTCATTTACAGAATACGTAGATGACGGGTCTTCTTACACCCTGTACATCTTATTCCGTGACGCTCTAGCAGTACTCTGCTACCTACATGCATGCGAGCTCTTAAGTTACGTGCAAACTTGATGTTAAGACGCAGATATACCAGTGACCTTGAGTATTTAGCTTGCGTGTTCTGTAATGAGCTCACGCAACGCGTCGCACGTCCAGCCAGTAACAGGACTCACCCATCACAGCGCTCCTGCTGTCCCAAATTAGACGCATTATTAATTTATTAAACATAAAAAAGGTATTTTTATAAAACACGTATATCAAAAGATCAGTAATTTAATCATTTTTTAAATGGTGAAGATTTTAGAAAAATACGTTTGAGAGATTTTGCGTGATTCTCTGTTTTTATCCGCGTTAGACATAATTTCACAAATTAATTTCACAACGTAATATAAACTTAACCTAAAATATTCATATATTAAGTTATTAAGAAAATTCTATGATAAAAAAAAAACAAATCATTAACACTGCTCATTTAGACGTGATCTTCAGTATAAAATCATTAAAGTCGGCTATCGTCGCCCTATCCTCTCTCTTTGTGTACAATAATTATTCATCTGAAACCACATAACCCAATTTTCATGCTTACCCTAGAAATCTGGGCAGAACGTGGTAGATAATTCATAAATTGGTAAAATGAATTTTCGGTCCACTTGAACTGCTCTCTACTGACTTATCCGGGATTCTTCTTCTTTAACGACTAGAAAATGCTCGACATGCTATCTGCAGCTAGGAAGTGTTGAAGGGCGGGCGTTTTGTTTTATGTCATTCTGACGTTCAAAAGTACTGATTATCAGCCTTATCTCAATATATAATTTTTGATTATGCAGAGATATAAAATTAGGTGCAGTATGAGGTATTATTATGTAGGTATAATGCCAATCCTCGGTTTTTAATCAACCGATAAGGAATTCCAATTAGTTTGTAATAATCTGTACCTTAGATAAGTCTATTATTATCCCCTGCAATTATTAATCCAAAATTCAAAATTCAAAATTCAAAATATTTTATTTCACATAAACCTACATGGGCACTTATGAAACGTCAGAAGCTAGGTGCACGGTTCCAATTGGTCGTTTCCTATGGAGAAGAGCCGGCAAGAAACTCCACGGTTACTCTTTTAAAAATAATTGGTTTTTACAATATTTTCAAATAACAGTGTTATTAGGTATGGGAGGACAGTGTAGGTCTTTCAACAGGTACCAGGTACTTAACAAAATAATTATGGTCAGCAAATCCACTAAGCCTACAGCGTTCTCACATTCACAAAATAGAAAATAATCTATATAAAAATAAATAAATTATTAAAAATAAAAAAGTATTAAAAACGAAATGACGTGATTGATATTACAATTCTGAATAATTATCATGATCACAAAAGCCACTAATAAAGATTTAAAGTTAAATTGTAGGTATATTATAATGTCAAATAATAGCGTGATTTAAATGTCAAGGAAGAATGTAAAAATAAAAATGTAAAAATATATATATATATAAACATGGTAATTTGGGAGCAGTTAATAGACTTATACAATTTGCCGTTAATGAGCTACCAGGGAAGCCACATGTGCAGAAGGAATTATTGCCAAACTTCCTTGTCTTCAACGTAGTCTTTAATTTTATAATATGCATTCTTGATAAGAACGCGTTTAATGTGGGTTTTGAACTTCCCATCGCTAAGTTCTGTAACCGACTTAGGCAACTTGTTATAAAAGCGGATACTGTTTATAAGAAATGACTTGCTTGTTTTAGTTAATCTAAATTTGGGTATCAAAATCAATCCGATCACGATGACGTACCTACTTGTTATTTAATTATTCATTCACGTCCATTTTATTTACGCATTATGATCTTCTCTTTTTCTTCTATGGTCCCCCATAGCACAGCATTACGCTGAGTGGAAGCCTTCTTGTCACAGTCATGACGTGCAGCTGCCGAATACTGTTATGTTTATATTGTTGTTTGTTTTGTATGCACGTGTTTCTGTGACAAATAAACCTATTTTTCTTTCTATCTTATTATCATTGAATAATCGATAGTCGTGACCAAAGTATCAATATTACTTTTTCAGTTCACATGTACTTTTTAGGATTCCGTAGTCAACAAGGAACCCTTATAGTTTCGCCATGTCCGTCTGTCTGTCTGTCTGTCTGTCCACGGTTTAGCTCAAAAATTATTGGTACTAGAAAGTTGTAATTTGGCATGAGTATACAAATTAAAGACGCCGAAAAAGTGGTAAAATAAAATTTTCAAAAATATTAGGGGTTTGCGAAGACCGTTTTTTGATTATGTAACCGTTCGTGAATTATCAAGCTTTAAAGTACCAATTTTCGTTAGAGTCAAGTCACCCCCCCTCTACCAACTAAACGGTTGTAGTTAGAAATTCAAATGTTACAGCATTAGTACTTATATTATATAACGAAGTTTAAAGGAAAACTATCACACTTAAGTGGGCTTTACAAGTTTACGAGTAATAATTGACCAACTTGCGGTTACAAAAACATGTTCTCACATAATATTCCGTATGGGAGAACATGTTTTTCAATTACAAAGTTAAGTTTGTTCTTACGATAAATTCATTCCAACTACGGAACCCTTCATTGTGCGTGGTCCGACACGCACTTGGCCGGTTTTTATGAGTATATCTTGGACATTACTGACATCGGAGACGGAAAATATCGTGAGTGACTTAAAAAGAAAGTAGTTACACCATTTATAAATCAAGAACGGCCAGACCGATTTTTATGATTTTTGATTAGTTCTCCGCCCCGAATAGCAGAATAACTATTAGGTAAAACATTGAAAAATTACACGAAACAAAGATATGAGGAAAAATCATGTTTTTATTAATTTTGCACTTATGATATCCCGGTATAAATGTCATAAATCCTTACCAAAACTACTAGGCTTGTATGAATTCACGACAGTATTTAAATTTTTGGAAAGTCCACTGGAAAAGTAGATGCCATCAAAAACAAAACCTGTAAAAAAAAATTAAGTCTCGCCACTCAGTTCTTCTATCGTAAAAAGTTGTGAGATACTGTGAAGCTTATCAGTCTGCTAGAAGTGCCTTAGAGTTTTGATGATCGGTCAGTGAGTGACAAAATTAAGAAACTTTGATTAGTTATATTCTTAAAACTACTGGTTCAAATTGAATGAAATTTGAAATATACCGTGTTTATACAATGTCTGCTTGGTTACTTAAAATTCAGGCTTCTAGTTTTATCCACAATATAGTTATAGGTGGGTCGAAAATGGCCTGAAATGCTTCGAGAAAAGGATGGTACGGCAGTGCCACTTGTTTTTGCTCGACTTGGCGGGGGCACTGCCGTGCCCCCAGATATATATCAAGACCGTTCTGAGCAGTAGCC
Organism: Xanthia togata; assembly: GCA_963853775.1. NCBI lineage: Eukaryota > Metazoa > Arthropoda > Insecta > Lepidoptera > Noctuidae > Xanthia > Xanthia togata. The sequence goes on from OY970807.1 coordinate 10,403,202, forward strand.
TAACAAAAAGTACTAGGCCTGCATTAATTCTCTCTTGCCAGCTTGTCTCTTGTTCGTATAATGTTCGTGATTGATCTCTTTGGTGATTGAAACTTTTACTAACAATATCCACATTCCAAATTCAAACCACTTTTAATCCCTAGGGATTAAAAAGCTATTTTAGTCCCTGTTTACGAAGAATAAACTAGCTCTTTTTGAATAGATGTGATAAAAAATATAAAAATCTTTTGCAACCATGAAATTCTAAACGAAAATTAAGAACCAATACTCTTTATACGTGTGTCAGAAATGTGAGGTCATATTGAAGGGTGTGGCGGTCCCATACCATTGGATCAAGTAGGTATTGAAATTTTGTACGGAACAATCAGTTTTTTTATGATTAGGTACGTTGTTGATCCCATGGAGAAACTTGTTCAGTTTGATGGTATGTACCCTTTAATATGACCACACTTTTTTATGAAACAAGCTGTACAAACAGGTGCAAAAATGGAGTAGGTACAAGTAATTAGCACCCAGGCAATAAGATAGCGTCAATGATTTATCGTTTATCAATACTAGATTATGTACTTGGTAATCAATCAGGTGGTATTATATTATTTACACTACACAATTCCTAATTACTATCCTGTGTATTAAAAACTAATCAGCAGCCAGCCAATTACATGATCTCATTCAAAATGTTGATCTTCAACGGGTGTCCCTTTTATTAAACATAACATAACATCACCAATGTATTCCCCGAAGGGTTAGCTAGAAGTTTACTTATAGTACACCCACATTTTGGCAGTTATGTTTAAGTCCCATGTTACAGCCTATGGCCATCAACCGGGTACAAATCTAAAGGCTGCTACTGAGAAATTCTAGATGGCAAAACACTATAACACTTTGCCCGACCCGGCAATCGAACCCAAGACCTCATGCTGACCAATACTTAAGTACATATGCTTAATTATTACACAACTAACTATTTATACCAGGTACTAAATTAAATGACTAACTAGCTATCAAAGTTGTCATATATTATTTTTACCTTAAAATTCCTCATTATTTTCTTTCAAAATTCAATCAGCACTTTTCGAACGTCAAAATTACATAAGACAGTCTCTCAAAACGCCCACCATTCACCACTTCCTATTGCGTTTGCTGGGAAGAAGAAGTGGCGCAACAAACTCCCCAGCAGCACAGTTGTCTGTTCAGTTAGAAAAAAAAAGATTCTATACAATATTATGCAAGATAATTTACATTACGCAAAACATAATTTAAATTATAAATTTATAGCCATATGACAGCTAGCATACGCCAATATACCAACCAAAAACATCGAGAACTATACTCAAGCAGAAATAAAATAACTAAACGTAAACAATATCTAAAAAAGAAAATAAAGCCTCCAGGCATAAAGGGCGTGCCCGCTTACATTTATAGCTGTAACTAGAAGTTATAATTGATACTAGGACCATCGAGGTAAAATAAATAATTCTCGAGGTCGCTAGCTAACCACATATCACAATCCGACTCATAAAAAAAAAATTGTAATGAGTAGATTATGTCAACAATAAATTAAAATAAATTGACTTAAAAAGTAAAATTATAAACAATTATATAAACTCATATAACCTGTCAGTAAGTAAAATAATTCTGGAGAAAGAACATTTAAACATTCATTTAATCACAGCGACCAACTATTCTTATCATTTAAGTAGTCGTTGTTAGAATAGTATGCCTTTGAACAAAGGTTGGACTTTACTTTAGTTTTAAACGCATTAAAAGGCGAATTTAGCAAAGAAGAGGGTAGCTTGTTATAAAAGATTATACCAAGCCCAACAAATGAGTTATGAACCTTATGAAGCCGGTGAAAGGGTGCACGTAGTTTATCCTTACTTCTAGTGTTAACATTGTGAATTTCGCTTGTATCCCATTTTTTGTATGATCTAGGTTGCACATTTTTTTGTATAGTTTGACCAAAACGACTGTACGGCGCCTTTAGATGCGTGGCAAGACGGGGGCGCAGTACGTCAACGCTCACGGCGCGCGTCCCGCCCCCCGCCTCACCACGCATTCTTGATCTACGCGGTACATCAACCGTCAATCATCTGTCACACACTCTGTTCATTGTTTCTTTAGTCTTCCTCTATATTTTCAACTATCCTTATACTTTAATTAATATATAAACTTTCCTTACGACATGAACATCAGTCCTCCGCATCGCATGCCAGTACAAATACAATCATTTCCCACAGCTTCTTGGTCACCAGCACCACTTGCATGTTAGCTCTCAAGTACCCATTTTCATATTATTAAACAACAAGCTGTTTCCCGCAATTTCGTCCGCATGGAGGCCGAAAATTATTATTTTCAGTCTTTCAGCTGAAATCATGATGATTGATGAGTATAATTTATCATGGATGGATTGGGGCAAAATAAAGTTTTAAAAAACAAATCCGTTCAAAATTCTGATTTAGAACAGGCAATATACATAGATGAACGTGACTCGTGAAGTTTCCAGCCCGACTAACTTGAATCCTTCCACGGTTTCATTCACAAAGTTGTGTTAACTCACTTAAATTACCTGTCATTTGAATATGCGCATATTTTATTTACTTATATATATTTGTATTCGTACTTCCAGCAATTTGATTTGATTTGGAAATAAATATGATTGGGTATAAGGTTCTGAGATTAATGGTACTTGGGGTGCCTTTTCCGTGATTAAATGTGAGTAGGTTCTGTCAACGCAGGAGGAGCGCTGACGGTGCCAGGATAAATAAAACACGTGATATAACTCGAATACTTATTTAGAATATTTATGTTTTAAATTATTATCTTTTAGGAAGGGCTTCAGCTGCCGGCGCCGTGTCCCGAATTGGCTGCCAAAGCCGGTAGCTGAATTGGCTACCGGCACTGACTTTAGAAAAAAAAAGCGGATAATGGGGTTAGCAATTCGGCACATGGAGTAGTAGAGTAGGCATTTTTTTTTCTATTTCTATATTTCCTTAACCTTTCGTCCGTTACAAAGACTCCAGGAGTTCGATAACGATTAAAATTCTATTGTGTCTCATTAGTAGCAGTTGAACTCTTAAACAATAATTTCCATATTCCAGGAATCAAGTACTACTAGGAACCGAACTACAGAGATTAAGATAGATATTTTAACTTGCAAAAAAGGTTTAACCCGAAAAAAAGGTTAAGTTAGGTTAGAACGAGCCGAGCGAGCGGAGTGAGCGGTGCCGTGGCAGAGGCCGGCGAGTGCCAACAACGACTAGAATATATATAAAAAAATACTTTAGTTAGGGTTAGTTAGTTGGGGTTCTGAATACTGGAAGGGATAAACGCCACGCCACCGGTGTCCATTATGGGAGTCGCTGGCGCTGGAAGCCGATGTTTTTAATCTCGGCTGCCGGCAGTATGTACTGCCTGTTCCCAACCGCGTTATTTTTGGGTGCCGGCGCCGGCAGCGGAGGCACTCCCTATATTTTATATTATCATGACAAGCGCTTGTCAGCTCGAGGTGCCGGCAGTCTAAAATTCTCAAACAGTAACTTTTTTTTTCCTGTAAGTGGCTTCTATATAATTCTACAGGTTTATAATAGTGTTGTCTGTCCTGTAGTGACTTAGGGTCAATTCACACCGAGACGTGACGCGACGCGACGATGCTTGAAGATGCCATGCATGATGAAGATGCACGATGCGCCTCGCGGCGTCGCGCTGCGTCTCGCGGCGCCGCGCTGCACAGCGCGAAGCCACTGGCAGCCCCACACCTTGCTCCTTCGTGATGCGTGAGGCATCTCGAGCCGCAGCGCGAGGCCACGAGGCATTTTAGAATTATCTGAATTAAATGTATACCTTTTTGAGTAGGTAGTAAACAAAGTTATATTTTGTATCACTATCTAAAAAAGTGCTCGCAGCGTCGCTTCGCGTCACGTCTCAGTGTGAACTGACCGTTATAGTTGAGAACGTGCATTCTGAAAGTGGGCAACGTCGCAAATAGATGTCAAATATTCCGCTGTTTCAAATCTTGGAATATTACCTTGTAACAATCAAGGTTATTTTTAGTAAAGCGTTGTCGACGGCAATATTACTGTATGGAAATATGAAATATGGCTAACTAGAGAACTAAAATATTGATTATGAAATGCAATAATATCGTAACACCGAATATTTAGTTTTAAGCCTTTTTTACACCTAAAACGGTTACAACATCAAATTTAGTGTAGAACTAAAATATTGATTATGAAATGCAACAATCAATATCGTAGCACCGAATATTTAGTTTTAAGCCTTTGGGTGTATCTAGGTACTACAGGTACACCTCTGCCCAACCCTTCGGGTAAACAAGGCGTGATGTTATCTTATGTTAATATTGCCAAATTAATCAAAACAGGTAAATATTAGGTCCTACCACCTATGAAATTGGCGTTTTGTATGGAGAATTTCAAAGAAGTTGCATTTTACATACTAACATTTTCTTAATTTATTTAACAACCATGAACATTAATGTTTATAAACTAAGATAACGTATGCCACTTAGATTAAGCAACAAAAAAGTTTCGGCTAAGTTTTAAAACAAAGAGTTTTAAAACAAAAACAAGTGGTCATTTCTGCTAACAAAAAGAGGAGTTATTTTTAAGCACAATATTTCTGTGTTTTTAAGGTATGTTTTATGTTTAGAAAACTATAAGTAATAAGGTTTTTTGACTATTGGTAGTTGTCTATGATGGTCATTATTCGATATAATAACAAGCAATTGATACATTTTTTAAATCATAGAACTTACGAGGTTCTCTATTTGTGAAAAGAAAACGCCAATTTCATAGGTGAGGACCCAATATTCACAGCTACTCGTATTTGCGACCTTGCCAACTTTTAGAATAAGATCTTCTAATATAAGTCTGAAATCACCAACTCGTCTTGAGCAGGCGTGGTGATCAACGCTCGTGCCTTCTTTGTATGAGAAGAAGCCATGACTCTGCATTTGGACAATAAAGCTTTGTGCAGACTAGTGCGACGCGACAGCGCGACGTGACACCGGTTATTGTTATACCGTGAAGTTTACTAAGAAATTGTATTGTTCGAGTCGTGTCGCGCTGGTCTGCACGAGCCTTTATACACTTGTATTTCTTTTTTACACTACAATCTCTGCCTGATCTTTTGTTTCATAATAGAACGTAAAACAATAAAAAACAATCAGTGCTTTATTTAATGTCTTTGTGATTTGAACATTATCAAAATAATTTATTTTGATAACAGCAGTTGTTATGAATGCTTTATTAAATCGTAAATAGTCACTTTCGATATTAATTATCAGTTCAATCGGATAAGTACTAAAATAGTTTTAGCTTTATTAAAACAATAACGCCTGTAGACACCTGTTTAAAAAGTTTTGACGTCTTTGAGGTTGTAGCGGTTACACCGCCACATACGAACTACGCATCAAAGACATGACGTCACACAAATCTTGCATCGCGCAATAAGAGTTTACCGCGCGAACGACATAATTAAGACTATCCGACATCAACAGTCGGGCAGTCGGCCTGCCAGACACAACACCTGTCACACCACCGTCTGGTCGGAGGATCTTCCCCTTTCTATGGTGGATGAGTGAACTTTACACCCTGTTCCTCATACCCCTAAAATGGTGACCCCGACGTGATGAACGTCAACGCAGCCTTCGTGCAACTACTTCAGCGTGACGTCATCATCATTACTCCCGCAAGCTTTCGTAAGGCTAGTCACACAGCCAGCCAGCACGGCTTCAACGGGTATCCTGGCCACCAGCATGCAGCGAACGCGCATTCCTGGTCATCACCCTCAGCCTCATCAGCAACCTTGGCACAGCACCTGCACTTTCGGCCGGTCTCACAAGCAGAGTTCTTTCTACCCTCTCCCGGTTGACGCTAGCAGTCAGCCACAGCACCACATCCGGTCCGATTGTTACTTCGAAGTGCAAACTGCATAAAATGTGGTGGTCAACGAAACATCACGCCTGTGCTTCCGGAGAGATAGGCTGAGGTACATAGTAGGTACACTCACATTTGGCAGTTATGTTTAAGCCCCATTGAATAGGCGGCAAGCCTATTTTAGTTAACATAACATACCATCACGCCTTGTTTCCCCGAAGGGTTGGGCAGAGGTGTACCTATTTTAGTTAACTGGGCACAATCCCAGACTGCCGGCTGCAAATTAAGATTCCTCATGCATTAACGCAATAGCATTGGCCGCCCTTGCGATTTATCACATGATCGAAATAGAAACACTAGAAAGGAGCAGACATGGGTGATTGTCTCAAATCAATCAATCAATCGGCCTAGACTTTTCCCAACTGTGTTGGGGTCGGAATGAATACCATTATTTTACATGGAGCGACTGCCTATCTGACCTTCACAACCCAGTTACTGAGTAACACGATACCTCTTGGTAAGACTGGTTACAGATTTTTGTTTGTCACAAATCATCGTCTTTGAGTGCGTTTTGGCGCTCTTTGAATGAAACTTGGTCCAGTTGTAATATTTGTATCACACAGCACAGTATCCAAGCGACAGCGGAACAAACGTTTACACAAACACAGGATAATATTGATGGTTAAACGTTACACAGAGTCTAGTACGAGTAGGTAATATTATTGAGCCATCAGGTTTTTATATTCAGATTCAAAATCCTCTAGTCTTCACTTGAACTATAGACTAACTGCTCTAGACCAACTAGTGTCCTCAGGTTATATGAAACCATAGATAATAAGTCGGTTCGCAACTTACAGTCTTCTACATATTTTCCCTCAGAAGAGCGAGATAGAACTCATCCAGGCTGCCCTCTACTTAGACAAATATAGTTAGTTTCTCAAGATCTAGGTTTCGTTGGCATGTGTCTAAAGTAATTACGGATTCTCGGGTAGTATAGGATTCTCGGAGCAACAAATTACGGATAGTTCCCAAAGAAGTAACAAAGACTAGACACATCTAAAATTCGTTGACCTTTACATACATGAATAACTAAGCAAAACCTATCTTGTATTAGCACGTCTAATACATAAACAGGGTGAATTTTTGATACGAGGCAGTAAGGGTTGGTACTTTAACCTTTTGGTATATACCTGTCCTTACGGCCCCATCTCAAAAATCCACCCCTTATATCCCTGAAATAAAACTATTCTATAAAGAACCCTCTACACGACACAATTCTCACAAAAAGGAGGAGGTAATAAGAGGAAATAATTAAATTTCATTTGTTCCACAGTCCACTTACTAAAGTGGACTACGTGACTGCAATAGCACGAGCACGCTTGCACGAAGCCTTGGAAAAATGTGCAGTTCAAGGACAAATTAAATAATTGCTGAGTTTGTTCTACGTAGCATGGGAATTCATTCTGTGATCAAATTGGAATTGAACTTTGTGGGGCTTTTATACTGAAGATAAAAATAATATGTTTGTGATTTCACTGTTTTTTAACATCTACACTAATTTTAATATGAGGAAAAAATATTATACCTCTGTCGTGTGGTCGAGGCCTACTGACGGATAGGGCCGTCATCTACCCCGGTCACCAGGGAGAATGGAATCGGCGAGAGATGTCGTGCGGTGTCCCACAGGGATCAGTCCTGGGGCCGCATCTGTGAGACATCGGATATGACTGGGTGCTGCGCGCCGACCTGCCTAGCGGCGTCAGCGTCATTTGTTACGCTGACGACACGTTGGTCCTGGCGCAGGGGAGGTCGTACCGGGCGGCGGCCGATCTAGCGACAAACGGGGTTGCGACAATCGTGGCCAGAATCCGGCAGTCGGTGGCCCTGCGCAAGACCGAGGCCATGTGTTTTCATGGTCCTTGGAACGCGCCACCGTCGGGTTCCCAAATAATGGTAGGAGGGGGCCACATCGGCGTCGAGTCTACGATGAAGTACCTGGGACTCGTCCTCGACAGTCGGTGGAGCTTCGTGGAGCATTTCTGACGTTTGGCTCCCAGACTGGAGCGCGCCGGGGCTGCCTTGAAGCGGCTCCTGCCCAATCTAGGGGGTCCAAAACGTCTCCTGCCGGAGGCTATACGCGGGGGTCGTGCAGTCCATGGCCCTTTACCGGGCACCGGTGTGGGCGCGTTCGTTGAGGCAGTGGCCAGCCCGCCAGTTGAACGCGTCCCGGAGGGTCATGGCCACCCGGCTGGTCCGGGGATATCGCACGATCTCCGGTGAGGCGGCGAGCCTCCTTGCCGGATTGCCACCATGGGATCTGGAGGCAAACGTCCTCATGCATATTTGGGAGTGGCGCGAGGAGGCGAAACACCGGGGCTTGACTCCGATGCCGCGAGAAATAGCGGCACAGCGGACAGAGCTCCGGCGGGATCTCAAGCGTCATGGAGAGTGTGATTGTCGCAACCTAGTGCTGGGCACGCCACTATTGCGGTGATAAGTCCCCTCTTTGAGGAGTGGCTAGAGAGGCGCCACGGCGTCCTCACCTTCCGTCTGACGCACCTGCGTCAACCTCCCGAAACAACCGTGTTGTTGTTGTTGTTTACGGAGGTTCCTGTTCCATATCAGGCGGGAGGAAACGCCCGGGTGTCATCACTGCGTGGATCGCCCGGAGAACACGGTGGAGCAAACGGTGGAGGTCTGCCCAGCTTGGGCAGAGCACCGTTGTGTCCTCGTAGAGGCGATCGGTGGCGGGAATCTCTCGCGTCCGGTCCTGGTCCAGGCCATGGTACGGCGCGAGAGGCAAGATGCATGGGAGGCCGTCACCTCCTTCTGCGAAGCAGTAATGCTCGCAAAGGAGCATGAATTTCATAATAAATATTTTAGTTCACTAGTCAGCCACATTTCTTATTACCATACAGTAATATTTCCAAATAAATAAAAACAGGTAAATATTTGACAGCTATTTGTCTTATGGCATGGACGGCTTTGAAACTGACACTAGATTACTCACTAACCACACGAAAAGAAGAATACGAAAATGTCTTATGTTTTTCAAATCTCTTGAACAGCACGACATTTTACATACCTATTTATAAAAAAAAATATACCCTCCTTTTTGGCTTCGCAGCAGTCAGGTAAAAAGGTGATATAAATCCGATCAAAATAATGAGGTAGTGAATACCAATTATAGCATTTTTCATACACAAAAGCCATTATGTTTTACAATTCAACATTATTAATACATTTCGCCAGCGGCGATTCTGAAACAACCCTATTAGTGGTTAAATAAAAGTTTCTGTACAAAACGGGGCTATATAGTATTGTTATTTTGCTGGGTACTATTTTTTCGTAGTAAAACTAGTAAATAAGGGTTCCGAGGAAGCCTTTTAGTTTCACCATGTCCGTATGTCTGTCTGTCCGCGGCTTAGCTCAGAGGCGGTTAATACTAGAAAGCTCTAATTTGGCATGGGTATACATATTAATCACGCCGACAAAGTGGTAAAATACAATCTACAAAAAAAAAATGTGGAAAAATAAAATACATCAAGTGGGGATGTTTTTTTTTTTTTCTCGTCTATCCCATGGTGTGGGGTGTCGTTGGAAAGATCGGAAAATATTGTGGATGTGTGAAACCGTTTTTCAATTCAGGGAACCGTTTGCGAAATATTAAGCTTTAAAGTGCAAATTTTGTTGGAGTCAAGTGTGCCTTGCCAGTTAAATGGTTGTACTTGGATTTGTGAAAAAAAACACAGCAGTAGTATATATATTATAACGAAGTTAAAATTAAAACTATCACAGCTAAGTAGGCTTTACAGGTTAGTGAGTAATAATGGACCAACTTAAATTTTCAGTTATGTATGGGAGAACATGTTTTTCAACTTTAATGTTAAGTTTGTTATTGAGATAAATTCATCCCAACTATAAACCCTTCAATGTGTGTGGTCCGACACGCATTTGGCCGGTTTTAAAGTTTATTCCGGAACAATTAAACTTCAAAGTATTTCATCAATTAAACTTTAAAGAATGACTACTGACGCCCCTCTAAATTATAGTCACGAATGTTATATACCTAAAGGTATCACCTGGGTGCGACTCGCCCGTACCAGGGAAGTAGGGCACAAATTTGAGGAGGCCTGTACTAAACAGGTGGCAATCATAATGATGATAAGATATCGGACTACATGCACTAACAAACTGCCAAAATATGCACTAAAAAGGCCGAAATATACACTAAAATTCTTCACAAAGGCCGAAATATACACAATTCAAAATAAAAATCTGCCTCGTTGGTCCAGTGGTCGCAAGCGCTACTGCTAAGCATGAGGTCTTGGGTTCGATTCTCGGGTTGGGCAAAGTATTATTGGGTTTCTCTATCTATCTGGAATTTCTCAGTAGCAGCCCGGAGTCTGGATTTGTGCCCGGTTGATGGCAATAGGCTCGCCCCCTATTACATGGGACTTAAACATAACTGGCGAAATGTGAGTGTACCTACTACAGGTACACCTCTGCCCCACCCTTCGGGAAAACAATGCGTGATGTTATGTTATGTGTCAAAATAAAAAAAGGTATTTTTATTATTTTATGTTTTAATTAAGACGGTACAAAAACAACGAAATATACTTAAAATTAAATTATGCATAGTTTTTGTGACATTATACAATTGAGTATTTTCCAAATTTTCTTGAGCAGTGACGTTTGTCACCCAGTATTAATTAGTACGAAAACGACCTCTCTACGGCAACTGACGTCATTAGAGAAAATTTTAAATTAGGCGCCATTTCTTGAGATACCTGTTTAGGCGGGTATGACCTGTGCCGTTTATGTAGGCTCCCTATATGTACCTCCTGCACCTCGCTACTTAACGAAAAAGAGCACGATTGAAAAAAACAGCAAAATTTGCAGCGATATGCATTTTCATATGCAACTAAGCAAATGCAAAAAAATCCGATGTCTAATAATGATGATGATAGATATCAAATAATCCCCCTCCTCATAACAACCAGATGTACGTAGGTATGATTATCTCCAACGAATGTTTGCTTATCACACATATCCACTAAAATCAATCTTAATTATTACTGACATCATTCTGAAGATTATTACTCATTAAGTGATCCATTTTATCAAATTTGAGTTTTTTTATCTCGTCCAAAATTCAGTGTGGTACGTACTATGACCGTGTTCGAGAAAACACAAAATACTTGAATTTATTTAAAGCCACAAAATCAAAGTGCGTCAATTTAATACTAAGCCAGGTATATATAGATAACTAGTGTTATCATGGTATTTTGAGTGATAATTTACTTATAACAGGAATATCTGGTTATGGATGAGTAGAAATTAGTATTGATATATTTAGATAGATGATAGTGGCTCCTAACAAATGAATTTCACTCTTCTTAATGTATAATGCGTCGTGAACAAAGGTTAATAGGATGGTGCAGCTGGGATTTTCAGATTTATAATGAATACAATAATAATAATAATAAACCCGCAGGGCAGCATGTGGCGAGCTGTTGGGCAGTAGCGACCCCACGGACCCTATCTCCCGGGAGAAATCTTGTTCCTCATCTCTGGCTTGCCTTTATTGGCCGGCTGGAGTGAACACTGACGACGAATAGAGCTCCCACCTCTTTCTTGCCTTTATTGGCCGGCTTGAGTGGAGATTCGCAAGAGCAAATGTGCTCGGAGGAAGGAAGTATTCCAGTAAGATGCTGGTAGGGATCTTGTCCGTACTTCCGGGATTGTCCTGATAGCCGTGGAATACCGCTCCACTCCTTATAAGCACCTCAGGACATGTTGCACCCTTGTCGCTGCGACACTTTGTGCTAGCGACCGTTTTCGGGGGCCCATTATTGAGTGTGCAAGTCACCCCCTGTCATTTTACCTGTCTATTTTATAAAAGATATTGGTCAGGCAGGGGCCATAGTCTTTCCATAGTTCTAGATAGCCAGTTCACTTAGCCACCCAAACCCATAATCCAATATCATTGTTTCCATATCTTGCAATAGTCCTGCACTAACCGGGGGTTGTCCTTGGGTGCACTAGATTAGTGACACAGGGATAATCGTCGGTTAGTGCCTCGTTTCATTAGACACGTCTAACGGGCCTCTGCGAGTTGGCTTCGGCCCTCGTACGCCTTCCAAAGGTCCGGGACCCTAGGGTCCCGAGAAATTTCAAATAATAATAATATTTGTAATAATATACCTATTTCAGTTATCAATACGTTTTTCAAGCTTGGTGACTAAAGAATAGGTACTTAATTATTTTCCCAGTACCTATACTCCATTTATTATAACATGAGACAAATAACGGTTATAATCCTTTCAATATTTCAATAAAGACATAAATAGCTCCGTTATTACACGATACATACAAAGCAATTTATATATTTACCATTTACATTAAAAAGTTACTTTAAAATACAGTAATTTCAACAATATTACACAGTAACTGTCGTTACTTAGCCGTTATTTGTGTAATGTGCTTTATTAAATGGAGTATATTTATTTATACTTTATACTTTGTGCGCTATATTATTATTATTATTTTTTGTATCACTTACTGCGATCTCTTCCAGGCGACCTTGGAATGGACAGTGATTTTCTGGGCATAAAATGGTGCTGTCTTTGGTGCAAATTTAAAGGGTATAAGTACAATATAGTATAATAGAAACATATATACTAACTATACATATAAGCAACGAAAATAAATTACGATTGTAGATTATTACAGCTATTGACGAGAACAAAATCATAACGACAAGTAATGTTCTTTCACGAGTGTTTTAAACACAAGCAGCGCATTATTGGAACTGGTCATATTTCATTGCACAAACGAGCAGCCTGGACAGTAAAGGATTTGTCAAGGAAATTTGTGGAATGCAATGGCATTTTAATATGAAAGTTATCTGATGGATGACCTTAACAATTTCGTGTGGAAGTCGGAAAGAAACTGGGAACGTTTTTTGAGATAAAGAGGGGTGAAAGGGGAAAATAGCACATCATACAAAAGGGAAAGAATATGAGCATTCCGATGACCAAAAAAAAAAAACGTTTTTTTTTTGGTGTTATCAAACCAACCGTAAGTATCGTAGTCTTAAAATATCAATTAAAAAAATGTGTAAACTTCACATACGTGATGGGTCTCGGATCTACGTGATGAGTCTTGAATACGATAAAATAAAAAATAAGATAGTATGAGTTGAGAAACTCATACTTCAAGTAACAACAGCAACAGGTCCCAAAAAAAAACATGAAATCTTTTTTTTGTTATCATGTTTAGATTTTACACCTATCCATTTTCTGCGTGTTTTTGCTAACTAATTTATTTTGACCCCGTATCTTAAAGTCGTTTTGAGACGTCATTTTAGGGGCAAAGAATCGAGAAGATGCAGCGAAACAACGTCACAAGAAAACAGTATAGAAAACTGCTCTTATCTATTGACATTGGGAGCGTACATAGATTTTGGAAAAAAAAACGGCGAAAACATAATCAGGATCACGTCTTGGAAAGATTTGACCTCAATTTGAAAACTATTTCTTAGTAGAAAGCAAAATTCTATCGAACCAACATACGAGCGTGCATTCTGAAAGTTGGCAACGTTGCAAATAGCTGTCAAATATTTCGCTGATTTGTTTAATTTGGCAATATTTTTGTATGAAAATAAGAAATGTGGCTAACTAGCGAACTAGAATATTGATTATGAAATAATAAGTTTATTAGTACATAAAAACAACAACACAGTACATAGCGTATGAAAAAAGTGGGTTGTACTACCAAGTTAAAATTATTGACAGCTTTCCGGGCTCCTAAACTAGCTACGCAGACCTGTATCTTAGGAGTCGGAGATTTTGCGGCTTCAATTTATATAATAAAACCGTGACTTTTCTGTTTGCTTACAGTGACGCATGATTGTGGTTGTGTATATGAGTGTAGTTTGTGTGTAGGGAGGTGTGTATGTGAAGTGTGAGTGTATATTATTAATCTTTCTTTCAATGTAGGTTTGATAAAGAGTGGATTCTATAGCCAATATATTTTCTGTTTCATCATAAGTTAAGGATAATTCATGCTCTTAATTTTATTTTAATTTCATGTAAAGTATATGTGTACAGCGGAATTATTTTATTTATTTTATTATACATGCATGAACTTTGAGCCAACCATTGTCGACTTGTAAATGCAAAACGATAGGGGTTTGTTTTACATATAGGGAAACCGTGGCGTCTTAGAAGCAATTTTTTATCTAATGGAAGGTTGGAGTATCCCCACAGGACTGAACGAAGTACATAATTATAGTTGCTTTACTGTGAGAACTTCGGCCTCAGAATATAAATGATTAGTAGGGTAGTCTCTAGGTTTAAAAAGCATCACTTTAAAAACCGCTCGTTGTGCACGTTCTGCAGGGAGCATCGCGGTTTTGTAAATACCACCCCACACCGGGATGCAGTACATAATGATAGACTGACAAAGGCTGAGGTACACAAGAGTCAGAATTTCAGAATTGGCGGACTGCCTAAGTTCTTTAACAATATATATTATCTTCTGATTCTGGTGCAGAGTGCCTCTATACGCGAGTGCCAGTTAAGTGCCAGCGAATGCAAATAAATGAATATGAATAAGTTGTTCGTCAATAATCACTCCCAGGTACCTAAGAGTGGGGACTGTGCTGAGAGCAAGACAGTGACAACCTACTGACTGATGAGGGGGACCAGTGTGAGCTTTAATTTTATGAGAGAAAGAAGATAGGGTTAATGATTGTGGGCGGTAACCTGATTAGTTTCGTCTTATCTAAATTTAACGTCAGCAAGTTAATTGACAGCCATTCCATTATTAACCTCACTTAACCTAACCTTTTTTTTTTTTTTTTTTTTTTGTTCCGGGGTGGAAAATCCTCATGGATGTCCTCCGCCTGGGGCGAGCGGAGGGGTCTGTCAGACTCTTACTGACTAAAAACCACCCCGGTGTTCCGTCTCACACCTACGCCGGGGGTCGCGGGAACGAAAAAATCCTCCGCAACCCCCGACTGGTGCCAGCCCGCCGCAGCGGGCCCCTCCTCCTTCATCACCGGCGCACCAGAACACATGGCACGCCGTGACCAACCCAGGGACCAAACCAGCACATGGGCGCCAGACAGCCCCTTGTCTGGGCGCCCTTGGCCCCTCTTCGACGGGTCAGGACATTGGCCCCGCCGTCTACCAATTTTCGGCCGCAGAGGATAGGGAGAGCGGCCTACGCTATACCGACACTCCTCTTCCCCTGCGGCCCCACCGCGTTCGCCATCGGACGGTGGCGACCCCGTCAAGGCCGCGGCAGGGAGGGAGAGCGCTGTACCGCAATACACCTCTCCAGCCGCGGCCCCGAAACCGCAGCCGCGATGCCTCCGATACACGACATCGCGGCCCGCCTCAGTTGCGATGTCGCCACCGCAACCTACTCGTTGGCCGCTACGTCATGGGCTTTTATCAAAAAGCCCTGACGAGAGGCCCCTCCTCGGGTTCTGGCTTCACCGTGGGTGCCCAACCCACGGCTAATGAGCCCCCCCGCAACGACAATGCGGGAACCCTTCGGCGGGGACCTAACCTAACCTAACCTTTTTTTTTTTTTTTTTTGACGCTGAGAAATGCTTTATGCACTGCCGCTCGTGGGGGACGAGACGGGGTGTGTGGGACTCCTGTCAGAAGGACAGTATACCCACTAAAACTCAGCGGTGTTCCCGCTTCGCCGTGATGGGAGGGCCATGGGAAACCGGCGTAGCCTTTACATCCACGACCCTCCCGGCGCATGCCCACCTAGTTGGCGGGCCCCGCATGCTCCCCTGACTGGGGGGCTACGGGAATGGCCGGGAACACCTGGCCATTCCCGTCCGACAATGGTGGAGGTCTGTGCAATACAGGCAAGGGTGCCCCCGCACCCGTTGCCTGCTGGCCTCCACCTGGGAGGAGTCGGAGATGACTATCAAACTGACGTCTTCTTCGACCCCTCCTTCGCCTTCGGAGCGGCGCCGCGTGAGGATCGTCCTCCCGCGCACGCTCCGCCGCCTCCTTCTGGGACATGACGTGTTCGCAGAAGGAGGCGACTGCCGCCCAGGACCTCTCATCCCCCAGCATGGCGTTAACCAGGCCGGGGAGTGAGAGGTCCGGTCCAATCGCCGCCATGAGACTGCGGCGCGGCTCGGACCACGACGGGCACACCTCGAGTGTGTGCTGCGCCGTGTCCTCCACCGCGCCACAGTCGTGGCACGACGGCGTCTCCTCCCTTCCGATTCGGTACAGGTACGATCCGAAGCAACCGTGTCCGGACAGCACCTGCACCAGACGGAAGGAGAGGAACCCATGCGACCGCTCGAGCCAGTCTCGCAGGACTGGCCCAATCGCGTCGAGGGTTCGGCGGCCGAAGACTGCGGTGGCGAGGTCCCCCGTCCAATGGACGACGATGGCGTCCCTCGCCTCCCGCCGGACGGCCTCCCGCTCTTCCGGGGCTGAGCGTTCTCCTCTCGCTCTCCGCCCCGCCGTCCATTCATATACTCTGGCGAGCACCCACGCCTCGAGTTCCCAAGGAGGGGTGCTGGCCAGAGCACATGCTGCCGCGAAGCCCACCGTGCGGTAGGCCCGCGACACCCGCTGGGCTATGGCCCTTTGCGGTGCCCGCAAGGCGGTGGCGTTCTCCCTCCTTCGGAGGGAGTCCTCCCAGATAGGAGCCCCGTAAAGGGCCATACTCCTCAAGATGCCGGCGTAAAGTTGCCGGCATCTCGCGCTGGGCCTCCCCGAGTTGGGGAGCAGCCACGAGAGCGCCCCTGCGACCTTCAGCAGGCGCGACGACAGCCCGCTAAAGTGCGGGCCGAAGCGCCACCTGCTGTCGAGTATAAGGCCAAGATATTTCATCTGGGCCTTCACCTCAATTCTGACGCCCTCCACGAAGATGTGGGCGTCAGGTGGGGGGCGCTGCCGAGGTCCGTGGAAGAACACGGCCTCGGTCTTGTGCAGCGCCACCGTTAAACCTAGGCGGCGGATCCTCCCCGCGACCAAGGATCCGCCCGCCGAGGCCAAGTTGGCCGCCTCCCTGAAACTCCCCCCCCGGGCGGTGAGGAGAGTGTCATCCGCATAGCAGACGACACTCGTGCCCCGGAGGAGAGTTCCCCGCAAGAGCCAATCATAGGCAATGTTCCAAATGAGAGGTCCTATGACTGACCCCTGCGGAACGCCGGCCCCAATGGAGTACCGCCGGACTTGGCCAGCCCTGTTCACGAGGACGATCGCCCGATCCTCCAGGTAGCTGGCCAGCAGACTGCGCATGTATCGAGGCACTCCGTGGAATCGGAGCGCCTCTAGGATGGTGGAGTGGGGAACGGAGTTGAAGGCATTGGCAATGTCGAATGACACAGCCAACAACCCGTCCCCCACCTCCATCGCCTCCTTCACCTGGCCCTTTAGGCGGGCCAGCGCGTCCACCGTCGAACGCTCAGCCCGAAAACCAAACTGAGCGTCCGACAAGTCCGGCCCGATACTCCGCAGATGGGTCTTTAAGCGGGCAGCGACTATCCCCTCGAACATTTTTCCGACCTCATCGAGCAGAACGATGGGCCGGTATGCCGAGGGGGAGTCTGCTGGGCGACCCTCTTTGCGAAGGAGGCACAACTGCCCCTCCTTCCACGGTTTCGGGAACCTCCCAGACGCAAGACATGCGCTGAAGAGGTCCCGAAACCTCTCCTCCATTTGAGTGGCAGCGATCGCCACCACTCTTGCCGGAACACCGTCGGGGCCCGGAGCTGTCTTCTTGGCGCGGATATGGAGAATAGCCGCGCCAAGTTCCGACTCCGTGACGGGAGGGGCCTCCTCTTCCTCCTCAGCTGGCGGAGCTATCCACGGCGGAGGGCCCATTACTGGTGGGGTGAAGTTGTCCCTGCACGGGAACAGGGACTGAACCACCCCATCCAGAAAAGTCCAGGGTCCTCCAGGGTCTCGGCAACCGGGGGACCAAAGGGGCGCAACTTGTTGCGCGCCGCCTTATATGGTCTCCCGTAAGGGTCGTTTTCGAGACCCTCCAGCACCTCCGCTCTCGCCGAGTCTCTGGCGGTGGCGATGGCCCTATCGAGGACCATTTTAGCCTCCACGTATTCCTCGTAGAGGTGGTCCTCGTCGGCGTGGTCTCGTCGACGCCGCCGCCGGCTCCGAGTGTAGGCCCTCCTTGCACCCACACACGCTGCCCGAAGCCCCGCCAGCTGCGCCGACCACCAGTACACGGCCCGTTTGGGTAGTGGTCGGCGAGACCGAGGCATGCTAGAATTGCATACCTCGGTCAGAGACTCCCTCAGATGCCCCGCTACGGTGTCCACATCCAGGCTGGCGAAAGGCGGCGAAAGCCAGTCCTGGATGAACGCCGCCTCCCCTGCTGCCTCCCTGTCCAGGCGGGTGAGAGCCCACCGCGGGAACGGTGATCGCACCGAGGTGGGCCGCGTCTCTCCGGGGCCCCCGGTGGAGATGTCAAACCGCACGTAGCGGTGGTCCGACATAGTCTCCACCAGGTCCACCCGCCAGTTCAACACGCGCGCGGCCAATGCAGGGGTGGCGAAAGTGACGTCCACTATTGAGCCACCCTGCCGCCGCACGCATGTCTGGACGCTTCTTCTGTTCAAGAGGGAGAGTCCAGAGGAGGCTGCCCACATCTCCACTGCCCGCCCGCGAGCGTCGGTGGCCCGGTTGCCCCAGGTCACCGACTTGGCATTCAGGTCTCCCAGTACGGAGACCTGACGCGGCACCGCCCTGCTGATCACAGCGGCCAGGACTCCGAGATAGTTCTCGAAGTCCTGAAGAGGGCGGTTTGGGGAGAAATAGACGCCCACCAGGGCTAATTCTCCCCACGCGGCGGCCACGTATCCCGGTCCCTTCTCTAATAGCGAGAGGGGAAAGGAGTCCGTGGAAGACCGCGCCGCTAGTGCCACCGAGCCGTCCTCGTCACCCAGCCAGCTGCCGGGGATTGAGTAGGGCTCGGCGACCACCGCTACGTTCACCAACCACTCGGCCATGACCTGCACCACCAGGTCCTGGGCCGCTCTGCAGTGGTTGGCGTTCGCCTGGAGGATGCGGTAGTCGGAAACCATTATTCCAACATCGCATCCCCCTCCTCAGCTACCGCCGCTGGAGCTACAGCGGCGACGACGGCGGCGGCGGTGGTGGCAACAGGGCGAACCTGCGCCGGCACTATGCCCTTCCTCGCGGGAGGCTTGCAGCCCTTGCCCGTCATTTTGTGGTCCGCGGGGCGGCCACTGGCAGCACACGCCGCGCAGTGTGGCGTGGTGGCGTGGCAAGTGACGCTCTTGTGTCCCTCCTGTCCGCATCGGAAGCACGAGTCTCCCCAGTCAGACTTGGAGGGACACGTGGCTCGGGTGTGGCCGAAGGCGAAGCACTTGAAGCAGCGCATTGGCTGGACTTCAAGTGGCCGGACCACCGCCGAGCTGAGCCCCACAAGCAGCCGTCCCTTGGCCGCAGTAAGGACGGCCCCAGCCACGGCGACTGGGCACTCGACGCGGATGGAGCCCATGCCGCGGCGGCCGAGCCGGATGGCTCCGCCTTTCACTGCGCCAGAGTCGCAGCCTCCGGCCGCCGCAACGGCCGCCACCACGTCCTCGTTGGTGACCGAATCATCGAGATCGGCCACCTCCAAGGCTGCGGTCTTCACGGGCCTGACGACCGTTGCCGTGTCCGCGATGACCTCTTGCAACTTCTTTGCAAAGAGGTCCGCGTTTGCGCCGCGCTGCTCCCCCGAGAACTCGAAAATTCGAGCCCCGGTTAGGGTACGGCAGCACGTGATGCCGCCGATCCCCAGCCGAGAGGGGTCCGCATTGGTACGAGCCCGTCTTAGGATCGACTCGTACGTCTCGCCTCGCTCCGCGGCCTCCAGGGTGATGGTCACCACGACGGCCGCGGTTTTGGGTGGAACCAGCTTCCTCCCGCTGGCTGGACCCTTTTCGGCTGCAGGAGCAGTCGCAGCGGGCTTAGGGTTTGAGGGCTTTTTCGCCTTCCCCCCCCTGACCACTTCCGTCCACGAGTTGGACGTCTTCGCCCTGCGAGTTCTGGGGGGCCGCTGGGGTGGCGGACGACCCGGTAGCTACCTCCGCGCTCGTGGTGGGCGTTTGAGGGGCCACCGTGGTCCCCTTGCCCTTGCCCTTACCCTTGGAGGGCTTTGGGGCTTCGGGCTGCCCCCCCGATGCTTGGCCTCCCAGTGGCGCAGGTTCCGGCTCAATTGGCGGTGGCCTCTTATCCGCCGCCAGCGGCGGGCGGAGCCGCCTTTCTGGCAAGAGCCGGTCCTCAATGCCAGCAAAGCAGGCCCTGATGAAGGCCCTCTTCTCCATCACCACCCCGCGGATCAATGCCTCAAGGCTGGCAGGGGAGGAGGAGCCTCCTTCCACCGCACCTGGGGCAGACTGAGCAGGCCGGGCCGTGACCTCAGCAAGCTTCTGGTGAAGCTGGCTGACCTCCGCCTGCAGGCGATCCACCTTCGCCTGCAGCTGCCGCGTTTCGTCCGTGGCCGTCCGCTTCACCAGCTCAAGCACAATGCCGTGCATGCTGGCGGCCCGGCATTTGAGGGCCTTCTGGAAGGTCCCCTTTAAATTGGAGGACTTTGAGGCGACCTCCAGAACCTCCTCCTTGTCCTCAAGCGCCATGCGCTCCAAGTCCGCCAGGGAGTGGTCAGCATACAGTACATTTGATGCACCATATCCAGCCCTCGACCTGGCGGCTTGCGCCTGCCGCTCCTTAGCAGCAACCCTCTCCTCCAGGTCCTCCTGGAGTTGCACCCTCTTCGCCAGGTTTAGCTGGCGCTCGGCGTCCACGAAGCCCACATCGTGAGCAGAGGCCGAAGCAGACGTCGAAGCCTTTTTTGGCTTCGACTTCTTCTTCGCCCTACTTCCAACCGACTCCGAGGAGCCCCCGGACCCGAGCCTCAGATCGCCCCTCTTCCGCTTGGGGCGGTCGCTCTCGGCCGCCGACGTGTCCATGTTGGATCCGTCGGAGTCCGACACCTCGTCCGGCCTGCAGAAGAAGCTGACCGCAGATGGTGCGCGGTCAGCTTCCGACGCCAAGGTGCCGCCGGCGTGGCCCTGAGAAGGGCCGTTGGGTTGGCCCTGAGAAGGGCCGTTGGGTTGGCCCTGAGAAGGGCCGTTGGGGTGGCCCTGAGAAGGGCCGTTGGGGTGGCCCTGAGAAGGGCCGTTGGGTTAGCCCTGAGAAGGGCCGTTTGAATCACCCTGTGAGGGGTGATTGGGATAAAAACAAAAACGCCCGGAGGCGTCACGGCTTGGTATCTTTTTAGACATTATTCGCAGACTATCGCGTTTGTATCTACGAATCACAGCGCACTTTAGCCACCGGTCTGCCACTCCGTTACGGTGGTCAGACACGGCGTTGCCCAGGGGATACTACGTGGAAGTATGCGCTGTGGGGGATCCCCCAACCTAACCTAACCTTTTTTTTTTTTTTTTTTTGGTCTCGGGGTGGAAAATCCTCATGGATGTCCTCCGCCCTGGGGCGGGCGGAGGGGACTGTCAGACTCGTACTGACTAAAAACCACCCCGGTGTTCCATCTCACACCTACGTCGGGGGTCGCGGGAACGCAGATACTTCCGCGACCCTCGGCTGGTGCCGGCCCGCCTCTGCGGGCCACCTCGAGTTTGGGGGGAGTGAGGTGTTAAACTCCCCCCTTACATCATAGAGAGGCGCGCGTGGAACACTACGCGCCGCCATCTCGGGTCCTAAGGAGTAGGGGGCGAAGGATTTTCCCAGATCCGTCGCCCCTGGACCCATTTAGGGGGGCTGGAAGAGGGCGTTATCCGCCCTCCGCCGACGCCCGGTGCGTCTGCTGCGGATCGGGTTAGTAGAAGCAATCTCCCGCTCCCTTTCCGCAGCCTCCTTCTGCGAGATGACTGTCTCGCAGAAGGAAACCACCGCGTCCCAGGACTCCTCGCTGCTGGCCATGGAATTCACGACGGCCGGCAGCGAAAGGTCACTGCCTACTCCAGAGACGAGAACACGGCGCGGCTCCTCCCAAGCGGCACACTCTGCCAGCGTATGCCGCGCCGTGTCCTCAACCTTTTTTTTTTTTTTTTTTGGTCTCGGGGTGGAAAATCCTCATGGATGTCCTCCGCCCTGGGGCGGGCGGAGGGGTCTGTCAGACTCGTACTGACTAAAAACCACCCCGGTGTTCCATCTCACACCTACGTCGGGGGTCGCGGGAACGCAGATACTTCCGCGACCCTCGGCTGGTGCCGGCCCGCCTCTGCGGGCCACCTCGAGTTTGGGGGGAGTGAGGTGTTAAACTCCCCCCTTACATCATAGAGAGGCGCGCGTGGAACACTACGCGCCGCCATCTCGGGTCCTAAGGAGTAGGGGGCGATGGATTTCCCCAGATCCGTCGCCCCTGGACCCATTTAGGGGGGCTGGAAGAGGGCGTTATCCGCCCTCCGCCGACGCCCGGTGCGTCTGCTGCGGATCGGGTTAGTAGAAGCAATCTCCCGCTCCCTTTCCGCAGCCTCCTTCTGCGAGATGACTGTCTCGCAGAAGGAAACCACCGCGTCCCAGGACTCCTCGCTGCTGGCCATGGAATTCACGACGGCCGGCAGCGAAAGGTCACTGCCTACTCCAGAGACGAGAACACGGCGCGGCTCCTCCCAAGCGGCACACTCTGCCAGCGTATGCCGCGCCGTGTCCTCAACCTAACCTAACCTAACACAGAGGTAGTCTTTAAATAATTTGAGAGTTACTCCACGCACTCCTAAGCTTTCTTTGAAATAAGCCGAGGGACAGAGACCGTGGCAAAAGCTTTAGTTAAGTCTACGAAGATGCCATAGCAGTTCAGTTTATTATCTAGTTGGCTTACCAGACTGTTAGTGAATGCAGCAACGGCATCCGCCGTACAAATTCCAGATCTGAAGCCGTACTGGTTTTGAGCCATTAATTTGTGTTTTTCCAGAAAGCTTACTAAGCAATTGTTCATATTTTCTCTAGAATTTTTGAAAGCGCACTCAGAATAGAAATAGGTCTATAGTTTGTGACTTTGTCTCTGCTCCCGCTTTTTTATATAGGATGCACGACGGCTCTCTTAAAAGCTTCAGGGTAGATTCCAGAGTCAAACCAGATAAGTTACAACTATAAGTGACTATGGGGGTTAGGGTAGTACGCAAACTCTAGATAACTCTAGTTGGAATATTATCCCACCCTGTAGCGCAGTCATTACGGAGGTCATGGATAATTCTACCTACTTGTTCCTCATCTACAGGGAGGATTACAAGAGAGTTAGATAATTGACTGGGTGGTGGTACTACAGCAGTGGTGATTGTGCTGGCTCCACATGCTGGTGTACCTATATTGACAAAGAACTCATTAAATTTGTTTGCCGATGTTTTTGCATCAACTGAATCATGCAGAAGTTCACGAGGAGATCGGGTTTGAACATTAGAATTCGTAATAGATTTAATCACTTTCCAAGTTGCCTTAGGTTTTTTTTTGGCTTTTTGAAATTCTTCCTTTTCAAAATGCTCGCTTCAACTTTCTTATTAAGGTATTACAAAAGTGTCTGTACCGTGTGTATGTTATTTTAAATATGGAGTCGTCATGCCTTTTCCTGACTTCGACATGCATTCTATCTCCGTTTCTTAGACAACGAACCAGGCCGGTGCTCAGCCATGGTCTTAGAACCCTGCATTTTTTATGTGTTCTAGTTATTCGGGTGTGATTAGTAATCACACGTTGTATATTATCAAATAACAGATTAGTGCAAATGCAATAATTAATATCGTAACACCGAATATTTAATTTTAGATTTTAAAAAAGTATTTGGAAATTTTCCAAATGTCTTTTTTACACCTAAAACGGGTACAACATCAAATTCAATGTTATAATTGCAATTCATTACTAATATTCTATTTCGCTAGTTAGCCACATTTCTTATTTCCATACAGTAATATTGTCAAAGGAAGGAAGGAAATGGTGAAGGGTGGGCGTTTTGGGGAACTGTCTTATGTAATTTAGACTTTCAGCCTAGTTTGAATAAATGACTTTTGTTTTTTTTTTTTAAATTAATTAAAATAGGTAATTTTTTGACAGCTATTTGCGAGGTTGCCAACTTTTAAGAAAAACTCTCTTAACATTCTGAAAGTTGGCATCAAAGCTGAATCCACGAATGACAGCCGGGACGTGCTTTCTGAGGCCCGGCGGAGTCACGGTATGTTAATAAGCGGCTGTTATTACTTAGCCACGACGTCCTCCTCCAGCTTTTAACTTTCCGAATACTATCTTAAAATATTGGAAATAGTCAAACACTTTTAAAAAGTTTTATTTTAATAAAATTACAAGTTACTCACAAGGGTTGCAATACCTACAAACATAAACTCAAACCCTCTTCTAATGGGGGTAGTCAGAAACTACAGAACGCCACCTGCAACGATCTTTACATACTCCTTTTGCTTCGTTTACGTTCATACAACTGGTCATACACACATGCTGGTTGCGAGTAATATCTAGGTATTAAAATCAATAAATAAATAGATACTAGCATAAAACCTAATATTATCAAATTAAGGTCTAACGCAATTCGCCAATCTAATTAATACACTATTATGTAATTCGATTAGATGCTTCAACTAAAATGGAATATATAAATGCTATTTATCAGTTAATTAGACATAATTGACATTATGATTAAACAGGTGGCATTGTTCAATATTGAGTTAATTTGTTATCTGTTTTATCATTATACTATGGTTATTGCCATCATTTATTTTTGAACATGTCTGTTAAAGGAATTTTGCGCATCTACGATTCTTGCCAAGTTACATGTTGGCGATTGAACCATATTTCAAGATTTCAATATTATATTAAGTTTAATGTGAATAAACCTATTATACATCTTCCAGATTTTTTTTATCTAATATTATGGTGCTAACCCTATCAAAATCCATAAATAAACGTTATTCTTTCTTTCATTGTGTGTTTTAGAAGAACTAAGTGGTAACTATCTTTTGGAAGGGGCACCTAGAAAGTACCTTTTAGTGCCTATGATAGTCTAAGTGGCCTACTTGAAATAAATGATGTCTTTAACTTTGACAGTGAAACGTCCCAAAAACTTTCGGTTGATGAACTTCGATGACAGAAGTACAATATAAGTTATAGCTTCACACGTATTGCAACAACAACGATAATCAGTCAGTTTAAAAATTAAAGAAAACAGACTTGTTCTGTCATGATCTTCTTCTTTTCGTGTGGTTAGTAAACCAACCTGGTGTCAGAGTTGTAAAGCCGCCCACGGGCCTCTGACTTGGCTTCACATGCCGTCGAGAAATATCTCTCAGGCATGCCGGTTTCCTCACGATGTTTTCCTTCACCGTTTTTTGAGCAAGTGATAATTATATAATACGCACATGAATCCGAAAAGTCAGAGGTGCGTGCCTTGGGTTCGAACTCGAGACCTACGACTTGTCAGTCTGACGGTCACACCACTAGGCTAGACTGGCACTGGACGTCAAATTCACTGATATAAGATCTGTTTTTTTTTTTTACTCAAATTATTAACTCATCTATAATATTATATACCTACTCAACTGCCTTTGTGAAATCGATTAAACATACACATAGAAAATTATGTTATACCTACGTAACTATAAATTCTAGCGTATGTTTAGATCTATGTAAGCCTAATACATCTACTATCTATATTTCAATAGAGGTTCGTTTGTACTCCACTATATTGGTTAGTTACACCGCTGTTTGCCCTCCCGCGTGTAAACATTTGTCATTCTAAACAATATTTTGAGTAGCGAATATTGATAAAAACAAAACAATAAACATAAGTACAGACAGGCTTTCTACATCTACTGCAATCTTTTTCCTTTAACTTTTAACTGTTTTATGTTTTAGAAAATTTGATTACATCATAAGGTTTGCTAGCATTAAGTGCCCAACGGGACAAAAATGATTTTGAGAAAAGTGATATAATGGGATTTCTCGAATCCCATTAATTTACGCCTAGACTTTATGGAGTGCTTAATTGTTGCAAATGGGTCACACTACATATCACGTCAAAGAAGGAAAACGTCAAATTACAAGTCAACCTGTATAACCACTTTATACAACGCTACCGAAATCAGTCACAAAAAGAAAACTGTATTTTAAATAAAACCGTTCAATGTTTCTTGGTGAGCGTAGAAACTTTAGGTGATTTAAATAAAATATTGGCACAAGCTCAACTCATGCGCCATTCGTCGCCCGGAAATTTGATTTTGAAAAGAAATTTGTCTCGTGCAGAGTTCCGTGACATATTGAAATCAATAAAATAAGAAAGTTTTATATTGAGGATTGTAAGTGGTGAAAATTTGTTCTTACGAGTTGCAAGCTGCAGGCGTTCTGGATGAATAGCAATTGAATAAGTAATACCTGTTATAACTCGATTTTTATAACTGTGCTCTTGGAGCTGTCAAAATCGTAGGTTGTTAGTATTTAATTCACCCGCTGGGTTACCTCCTCAGTGCCCAACGCGTCTTAACACGGTCTGACACAACTCGTGTCGTCTCCACAGATCTATCTTAGTATTTGTTATTGTTATTATTTATACCACATACACTGCAATATTTTGACGTTGACAGGCGCACAGTTATAAAAATCGGGTCATAATTATCCCCACCTACCCACCTACTCATCACCCTAATGCGGTCTCTATTTACTACTTATTAGTATGTTACAGTTAGTAGTTATTATACATCAACTTTATTAGTATCTATAAAAATTGTTAGGAAAGCGGCATGCTTAAGAGACATTTCTCGACGACACGTGAAACCATGTAAGAGACCTATGGGTGGCTTTAAAACTCAGACACTAGGTTAGTCACTAACCATACGAAAAATAAATAAGTATCAGTGAGTAAAAAGTTTTGAGTAAAAAACTATTTGGTCCAAACCACACACTATTTGGTCTTCCATAAAAATGGTTGCCATGTTCGTAACTCGCAGTCACAAAAGTTTGAACAAAAAATACGAAAGGGTTTGTAAGGTATACTTAATCCCTAGTTAAATCATTTGAAAATCTATTATTTGATAATATTTATAAAACACAGTCATGTTTGTTAACCTATATTTATTTAGGTATTGCAAACATATTTTAATCTAATCAAATCATTTATTTTATTCATACCTATGAGTAGTACACTATATTGGCAGGTAGTCTGGAAAGCTCAACGCAGATAGCGCTGGCTGTGTTGGGGGTCAAGAACTGTCAAACATTGGTTATTTCTTTGGAGCGACGAAGTTTTCACCAAAGTTAGTTATTTTTCTTGAAATAAAAATGCGTCAGCGTTGTGTATAGATGCGCAATCCACCCACTGGGTTACCGGGTTTAAAACCAGGTTGTATTAAACCGGGTTTAATTTGGTTTAAGCCCGATTTACAACATTTCGGGTGTAAATGATTTTGGTATAAAAATATATACCTACCTAACTTTACTTGTTCTACAATAACCGTGCCAACGAAAGAAACGTAATCCTTAAAAATTTGGTGAGATAGACGTACCTTTTAAATTCACGTCAGAACTTGTTTTTAACTATATAATTATAAAGTTAAGTTTGCTCTTGCGATAAATTAATCCCAACTACGTTCCCCTTCATTATGCGTGGTCCAACACGCATTTGACCGGTTTTATTCAAAATACTTATGCAATTTTATTTCGAAGTTCATTCTTCAATTCTTTCACATTCCAACCACTGTATCGATTATGTAATTTCTTCATCAGTAAATCTCGAAATTCCCGGAAATAAAATAAACACGAGAAAAAATTTAAAATTCCCGAGAAATTTAACGGTCATGCCCGCCAAACACACCAGGCAGCGCCACCAAGTGGGAGCAATGGCGGACATCCCTGCCATTATAATAAGATTATTCATTCTTATAAACATAGCTATTTGAAATTTTACATCAAGTATTCAAATATAGAATAAATACAGTCATTATCGAACATTACAAGAACGTTTCCTAATGCAAACCTTTATCGTAGAATATATTATTTAAATTGCGGGTAAGTACCTATACTAAGTAAGTAAGTATACGTAAGTTACATAATTTCACTCCGCACGTAAAGGGTCAACCCGAAACGATCAATTTTAAGTGTCAATTTTAACGTGATTGTTATACATTGATGCGCAAATTGATGGTCTAAGAAAAGCAATTGAAGCGCTTGACAATATTAATACTACAATTGCAATTGATACATTTCGGGGACCCTTAACATTTCTTCTTGTTCCGATAATTCGCGTATACAGGGTGAAATTGAATTCATAGGCATCCTCTTAAGGGGTCATTGTACTCATCATTACGAACAACTTTCACTATGCAAACAACACTGAAACCGCGAAAAAAAAGCTGCTGTTGCCTACATTTTAACGAGCTAGGCGAACATAAATGTAGGAAACAGCAGATTTCTTTGTTTGGCGTTTTCAGGATTGGTCTCATAGCAAAAGTTGTTCATAATGATGAGTACAATGACCCCATAAGAGGATGCCAAAGAATTTAATAACAACCTGTATATCTCGTGTGCTTGACGTACTCTCTGCATCCCTGCAGTGATGCAGAGAATATCAGCGTCAGGTATATTTGTCTGACTCATACTGAGCTGGACTCAAAACTGAAGTAACCTTGAGACGCACACCACACTTTGTTCTTTATTTGAAATTTCTTTACTGAATCGGTATGTCAGGGTCGCTTTCTTTCTTTCTAATGTGTTTTTTTTTCAGGGTTCCGTACCCAAAGGGTAAAAACGGAACCCTACTACTAAGACTTCGCTGTCCGTCTGTCCAACAGTCTGTCACCAGGCTGTATCTCATGAACCGTGATAGTACAGTTGAAATTTTGACAGATGATGTATTTCAGTTGCCGCTATAACAACAATTACTAAAAACAGAATTTAATAAATATTTAAGGGGTGGTAATATTTAAGTGCAGTTGGAGAATTGACCGTGACATATCTATGTATTCATGTTTTCGAACTACAATGTTAAGTTTGTTTTGGGATGAATCCCAAACGGAACCCTTCATTGTGCGTGGTCCGACACGCACTTGCTTGGCAGTTTTTTTAAATACTAACTGCGTCCCGCGGCTTCATGAGACTTTCCACAAGAACCGTTCATTTTTCTGGCATACAATTGCCATTTTCTAGTCTATGCCACTTGGGAATACTGAAGCATCCAACCAGTGAAATAATTTTTGTTCAGAGACTAACAAACATACAAACAAATTATTTTTTTATTATTTCTCTTTCTCTTCCTCTTTCTAATCCTCTTGTATAGAAGATATAAAAAGATAATTGAAACGATCTAAATAACTTTGAAAGGTTTTCCTGTACGCACGTTTCATAGTGTTCCACAGTTCTCACAGGTAACAAAGTTCAGAACATGTCAGTAACACGTAGTCACGTTTGGAACTGCTGCTAACTATAACTTTATGACCTAAACATGTAAGCTGCTGTGAAGGTTATTAGGCAAAGCAGACATTAAAATTAATTAAATTTCAACGCTTCAAAAAAATATTTTAAATCGTTTAAAAAAAAAACCTTCTAATTTTAGCTCTCTTGGGCAAGAGTGATGTGAACGTAATCGTCCTGGACTGGGGAAAACTCGCAATGTATGGTTACGTCACCGCAGTTGTAGGTGTACCCGCCGTCGGCCGTAATCTTGGACAGTTCCTGGCTTTCCTTAACAGAGTGACTGGTCAGGCCTTCACCCAAGTGCATCTTGTTGACTTCAGCTTGGGCGCGCACCTTGTTGGTAACGCTGGCAGAGAACTTGGAGGAAGAGTCGCTCGTATCATAGGTACTTAGCATATTGGAAATTGTTAGCTGCTACCGTGACATACAACCACTTAGTCGGCCGTCAGTGCACTAATAGTACTCAGATAACCTTGAAAATTTGCCGTAGTGCTCAATTACATATGGGCAACGATGACGTAATGAAGACAGGGTAAATAGTATTAACAGATACCCATTTTTATTTCACAACGATATTAATTACAATGTAAATTGTTGTTACTGTCAATTCACTGATTACATAGGTAAATAGTTTTACAAAAATATTTGAAATAACGCAGGACATAAAATTAATACCTATTTTTTTTTTTTTTAAGAAACGTGATTATTATTTTAATTTAATAATGTCTCTTTGATTAAATAAATTATCAATATTTAATGGCAATCCGTGCATTTATAGACCAACGGTACCTAAGTACTTATTTTATTTTTGCTTACATATACAATTTTCCTTTTTTTCTTTTACAGATCTGGAATGTACCGTTTGGATACTGGAAGCAGGTATTCTTACTAAATTGACGTAGCTACCTGAACCATAATAAATAATTTGACACAACAGACTTCACCTGTGTTGGCTGTCATAAGGCTATTAATTTATGTATTAATTATCTTTTGTGTTTCGTAATGTAAATTATTTTGCATACTATTATATAGAATCATTTTTTTCTAACTGAACAGAACTGCTGGGGAGTTTGTTGCGCCACTTCTTCTTCCCAGCTAAAGCACTAGGAAGTGGTGAAGGGTGGGCGTTTTGGGGGTCTGTCTTACGTAATTTTGACGTTCGAAAAGTGCTGATTCTCAGCCTAGTATGACTTTTGAATTATTATTTTGTTTTTTTTTTTCAATTTTTTAGCCCTAATCAGCACAACATTAACTTGCTTCATTTATTTACATACCTACTCTGTTTCCTGGGGTATCTGTTCCTTGACAGCATCCGGTGTGCTTTATGTATGTGTGCTTGATATAGATTTCAATGTCACGGGCAAATTGTTATAATTGGCATTTTGCAAAGGCAAATTGTTACGTTTAAGCACAGACTCACATAATTTAACTGGCTTTTCTACATAGCATAGTACCTAAAAAAAATATTCTAAAACCGCTGTTTTTCTACCCTGCTGAGCGAACATTTGTTCACACCAAATGTTTGCTGTTCTGCCGATGTTCGCTCAAAACAGAAAACAACTGTTTTCATTGAGAAAACAAATGCTCGCTCGCCATGACGTCGCGGTCGTTTTCACTGAATGAATGAGCAAGCGAGCATTCGTTCGCCGAGTCCATCCGATTATCACTGAACAAATAACAAACGCTTGTTCGCTCAGAACTGTTCAGAACTCTAAAATGCAGCTTAAAGTTAAAGACTTAAAAACATCAAAATCTAGTTTTGCATTCAAAAAGCAATACCTCTTAAGCCAAAAGATTAATCGTCCGATACGGTCAAAGAAATGGGCAGAATGTCAATACTGCTTCAACCACCCATTACATACATTCTGTATGTAATGGGTGGTTGAAGCAATCCCCAAAGCAATAGCGTTTCATGATGCAAGTAGTGGAAGAAGAGCAATATCTACTTGTTTTTAGGCTGCAAACATTACATACACAAATATTTTATATTTTATATTTATTTATTAGGCACTTCAACGACTTACTCACTAAAACATACATAGACAAAAATCACTTAAAGTTTTAGGTATAGTGAATACGTCACTTAAAGAAGTGCACAGCATTAGCATGGAACGTAATGACTATAGGACGTATGTGATACCGTTAGTTGAGTTGGTTGCAAGTTACATAATAAAGCAATACTAATCGTTCACAAGTACAAACGATAGGAAGCATTTAATTAACAAAACAATTTAACAAAATACAAAACAAAATAAGATAAAACTGAAAAAGAAGTAAATGGAAGTGGATACAATTTTAATATGTTAAAAGATAAAGGATAATTAGGCGGCTCGTGTTGCACAGAGGTCTTGAGACTATGAGCTGGTTAAAAGTCTCGTATAAAGCCAGACATTTTTGCAGCTTTGGCAGTGATAATGTCAATGTGTTTGACGAATGTGAGTTTAGAGTCGAGGTGGACTCCCAGGTCACGAATTGTGTCCACTGATTGTAATGTTACCCCATTTATTGAGTAACGACGTAGGTAAAGGTTTACGTTTTTTGGTAAATGTCAAATCACGACCTTAACGATCTAGAACAAAATAATCCTAGCTTTTAAAATTCAATTTATCACAATATATCTTTTAAAACCCAAGCATCACATTCATTAATTCATTCATTCATTTTAAAATCCAAGCAGCTGCAGCTGACTAATAAAATAAATTAGAAGGATTCAATAAAAATGTGTGTTTTTTTTTTAAATTACTAGGTACTGTCGGTAATCAGCACTATTCTAAGCAATCCTGAAATGTTTTGCCCGTCAGTATTATAAATCTTGTTTTATCAAGTAATAAGTCATAATAATACTGATAATAAAGACGTAAACAATCATCAGTCATTAAATAACTTTCCAAATCTCTAAAAAGCGATAAAGACATAATAATTAATCAGTCGTCAGATAAAATTGGAGCATAAATAGCTATATGGCCAGTCAATACCAAACTACTTCTC
This sequence comes from Xanthia togata, assembly GCA_963853775.1. Classification (NCBI taxonomy): domain Eukaryota; kingdom Metazoa; phylum Arthropoda; class Insecta; order Lepidoptera; family Noctuidae; genus Xanthia; species Xanthia togata. The sequence goes on from OY970807.1 coordinate 10,435,540, forward strand.
ATTCTAATTGTCGAAATGCAGAAAACTGTCTTGTGTTTGCTACTGGCGACGGGTAAGTTTTGTGAAATAATAAAATAAATAATGAAAGGACGAAATGTAAATTGACACGACGCGATACAGGTACTCTTCTCTTACTTCCAGTTATTCTTGTCATGACTAATGCAGTGTGAGTAGTTCATTAGAAATAATGTGGCCTTAAAATTTAATTATCTATAGATGAAAAGGCACTTGGCCTGCAGTTCGGACATTTAATGTATGACACAGAGACAGTAGAGAGATGAGACTGAACAACAATAAACGCTAGCAAAAAAAAAAGGTGTAAGCGCATTATTTCAGCAGAATCTTTCAAGCCGTCCTAAACGTCTTTGTAAAAATAATTATAAAATGTTGTTTCGAATTAAATTTGAGAGTTAATAGCAATTATCTAAAATTTCGAACGAAGTCACAAGAATTATACGAAGAGAATCAGACCTTCTACAAAAGTTTTTCCCAAAAGAAATACACAAAGAAGGCAAATAATGAAGTATCTCTTTGTTTCAGTATATGCCGCATCAGCGGTGCCGTTAACATCGGAATTCTCTGAGGACCGTGTGTACCCGCGGTACATCGAGTTCCCCGATGGCGAGGGTAACATGCACACCGTAGACCTCGAGGCTGAGCCTGACATGGAACTCCTCAATGAGATCGAAAGGAACCCAGCCAACAACGTATACTTGCTATATACCAGGTACATTATTTCCCATTCCACCTATATTTCCACTAAATATTTTTCCGACAATATAAGTAAAATCAATATTATATTATAATATTATTGATTAGTTTATGCATATTTTAAGCACTGAAAGATGTATCTCTCTAAAATTTAAAATATGAGCAACACCACGACCACTGTGCATTAAGCAACAAAATCTACGAAGTTTAAAAAAAAACAATTTAGATGAATACCAAATAGATAAATTATAGCCCTGACAATGACAACCTAAATTGAGTCGGTTAACAACTTATCACCCTCAATAATGATTACAGACGCAACCAAAGAATTTCGCAAACGTTGACGATCAACAATGAGAACTCTGTCAGAAACTCGAACTTCAACGCCAATGTCCCCACCGTGGTTGTCGTTCACGGCTGGCTCAGCAACCAGTACACCGACATCAACCCCACCATCAGAAACGGTAAATATTACTAAATCGATCATTGTCTTCCATCAATGTGACTTGACAGTAACAAGCAAACGCGTTGCATCGGAGCTTTATCCAAGAGACGTATTTAAGGTATCCGCCTTCATAGGGCGAATATACGAGTAGACACAAAAAAATATTACAAAGATCAGAAATTGTTTTCAAATATTATATAACATAACAATGATTTTAGACAGAATAATACATCATAATTGATATTAGTAATTATTATCACATATCAATGATTTTTAATTCCTTTTCAGCTTACTTGGGCAAGAGTGACGTGAACGTCATTGTCCTGGACTGGAGAAGACTTGCGTTATCTGACTATGCCACAGCAGCCAGAGGTGTACCTGCTGTCGGCCGTGGTCTTGGACAGTTCCTGGCTTTCCTTAACAGAGTGACTGGTCAGGCCTTCACCCAAATGCACCTTGTCGGCTTCAGCTTGGGTGCTCACCTTGTAGGTAATGCTGGCAGAGAACTTGGAGGAAGAGTCGCTCGCGTTTCAGGTATGCATATATTCAAATACTCGTAGTAATAGTTTGTCTTTAATTTATTGAGTTCCGTTCTCGGTAGTATATACTTAAATTCATTAATTAACACTCTTGATTTCTAGCTTTGGACCCTGCTGGACCCCTATGGAACTACAACACAGACCGCGTCAGAGCCAGTGACGGTGTCTACGTTGAGGCTATCCACACCGATGGCGGGCTCGGAGGTCTTGGTATCGGCTCCAACGTCGCTAATGCTGACTTCTACCCCAACGGCGGTAACTCCCAGCCTGGTTGCCTCGCCAGCCTCTGCAACCACAACCGTGCCTGGGAACTGTTTGCTTCTACCGTGACATACAACCACTTAGCCGGCCGTCAGTGCACTACCAGTACTCAGATAACCTTGAACACTTGCCGTGGTTCTGAACTCCGTATGGGCAACGATGACTTAAGGAAGACAGGGTAAGTTATCCATACATATACAATAATTAACTTGTATTTTTTTAACAATATCAGCAATATTGTTAAGAAAATACACTATCCCGTAATTGAAATTAATCTTCCATAAATTCGTAGAAAATCATGATTATTATTTTTATTCCCAATGAACTGATTACGTAGATTTACAAAAATTTAAGAAATAATTCGACAATTACGAAAGCAAACGTGTTTGTTTTTTCGTTTTTAAGAAACATATTTATAGTGTATATTTAATAAACATTTTTTTTCAACAAATATTTATTTGGTCAGTACCAACCGTACTTATTTATGTTTTTTCTTTCTTTTTCAGATCTGGAATGTACCGTTTGGACACCGGCAGGAGATATCCTTACTAATTTGACGAAGCTACTTAAAACACTTAACGATAATAAATTCAGCGCAACATTTACTTGCTTTTTTATTTACATAAGCTCTGTTTCCGAGGGTTTTTGCTAGGTTATACATACGCTGACAGCATAAGGTTATTAAATTGTTATTTGGCAAAGTGTTACAAAATACAGATGGTCTGAGCCAGCTGGCTTTTCTACATAGCATTGTAAATGAGATTATTCATCTATAGATAAAGAGTTTTAATGATAAATGATATTATTTCTGTAAGTAGGATTGTAAAAACACTTTTACACGTCAAACATATTTTAAAAACTAGATGAGGTCAGCATTTTCTATCTGACTACTAGAGTAGTCAGATAGAAAATGCTGACCAGAAGAAAGGCCGAAACAAACATCTGAGGTCACAGTCTCTTTTAAAGTCCAGACATAATTTTAATCAGACCATGTAGATTGGTGTCTGATATGATCTTTTAAGAAAGACCCACACAGATTGTGTTAACCTGTCCAGTCAGTACACACGGTTGTCAGCTATCGAGCAGCACAACTCAGAACTTAGAGAGCTTCACGATTCCATTAACAACACCAAAGAAAGGCCATTTCAGCAGGCCGCAATAAAGTATTCAAACTGCCAGACATTCATTAAAGGTAACTGTTCTGAGAGAAAAAAACAATGACCTACATACTTACATTCACAATAATTAAAATAAGATATTACTTAAAAACTAAACATCATGTCTTTGCATATGTAAAATGGAATAAAGAAAATATTATAATAATAAGAAATAGTTAGCAAAAAAAAAACAACTAACACTGTGTAAAATTATTGAAGCAGGTCAATTCTAAGCTAAATTTTTTGTCCTCAATATAGTCATAAACAGCAAACAAGGCTTTCTAGCATAAAACAATTAAATTTCTTAGGCTTATTTCTGAATGTGTCAAATAGTTTTTTTTTGTTTTTTTTTTACATTGACATCTAATAGAGCCACCTATTTTCTTGAGCCTCGTTTGAGAAACAACACAGAAGAATGGCAACCGTCCGTGTAATCTGAGTGTCGCACTTAGACTTCGTGTACATTCATAAAAATACTCTTAAAAGATAGATCTCGGTCAAATTAAGATAAAAGTTAATCACAGTATTTTAATTTTAATATTGGGTTTCCACGGAAAAAAAAAATTATAAAGCAAGTGATCCCGTATAAAAAGACCCCATGACAGTAAACCAAAGAGTTATTAAGTTGTAATCTAACGAATAAACAGTATATGATATTCAAAGATGGCGGAAATGAATAGTTCCAATAATGGCTACTTGAGGGAAAAATGGCACTTTATATATTAAGCTCGCTACACATTGAACCTCCAGAAGAGCGTTAAGTCATATTGTACTCCATGCACTTCTATGCAAAGCAAGCAGACATAATTTCGTTATGATTGACAAAATGTCTTTTGTTATACTACTAATGTGAACGTCATCCTAACTAATATTATAAATGCGAAATTGAGTTTGTTTGTTTGTTACGCTTTCACGCTAAAACGGCTAAACGGATTTGGATGGCACACAGATAAATCTTGGATGAAGAAAACCAATAAAGCGACCTAGGGATACGTCCAAAAATACTAAGCACGACGATGGTTTGTTGCCCTGTAACTGTAAACCAATGCGTTTTCGTTTTGTGTCATGAATCGTACACCGTACACGGCCAAACAGGCTCCGACGCATAAAGCTTCCTACAACACATATCCCCAGATATGTCTGGCAACATCGAAAACGATGAAAAAGGTCGTGAAGCAAGATGTCTAGAGACGTTGGTTAACATCGCCCGACTTTTCAAGCGACTGGTGCCGCGGGACATTTATCTAGTGAATACATGACATTGTCACTAAAAATACAGTGGGCTTAATGGGACAACTGTCAGTGGCACAATGTGACACACCATATGCAATAGGTAATGTTTCACTCTCATTTCGACTAATCTTGACGTATTGTGTCCGGCCCCTTAGGTAGTCGGAGAAAATCCAGTACGGTACAGTTGCCGTCAGATATATTGTAGCAGACAAGGTGACCAAATGTATCTGAACAATTTAAAATGTCAATAAGTTCCAAATACTACAAGTTACTCGTACCATTAATATCTGAACATTCATTAGTTCATTAATATCTGAGCAGATGCTTGTCAATAATTTCTATACGCACAACTAACCAAAAATATCTGAACACTTACAACGTCAAGTGTATCTACGCAAATGGGGTAGTCTTAGATATATGAGCGGTTGAGGAAAATTTGCAGTAGGAAGTGCTTCCAACTTTACTATTAATACAAAATATATTGGAACTCTTGCTAATTTATACACTATGATGACCCTGGCAGTTTATAACATTTTATAGTTTCTTTTCTTATTTTTCGTATATTTTATTATGCGTTGTAGGTTTTATGGGGATGCGTCGCGTCGTTTTTGTCAGGCCCCCCTCTCTCCCTTCTACGAAACGTCTGCCGGTAGAACTCAATAGAAGTATTAAGGGTGTATACTGAAAAAATCAAACATTTTTTTTAAGGTAAAATATATTTATTTTATCAAAGTATTTACCCTCATTGTATATTTATTTATTTATTAATACTTCAAGCACATAAATGTGCAGAGTCGGACTTAATGCCACAGGCATTTTTTACCAGTCAACCTTTGGGTGATGCAGAGACAAACAGTGGTAGGTGCAATAGCGAGAATTGAGGAAAAAAATATTTATTTAAATATAAAGATATACATATATACCTATTAAAATATACATATAATAAATACTAATTGTATATAAATATAAGCACAAGTAAGACAAACAATGCGAAAACATTACCGTTGTGATGATACTGCCAGATTCTTGCGAATGTGCTCGCGAACTTTAATTTTAAAAGATAATCGGTTGGTCGGTTAGCTAAAGCACTAGGAAGTGGTGAAGGGTGGGCGTTTTGGGGGTCTGTCTTATGTAATTTTGACGTTCGAAAAGTGCTGATTCTCAGCCTAGTATGACTTTTGAATTATTATTTTGTTTTTGTTTTTCAATTTTTTAACCCTTATACATAATTCAGCACAACATTAACTTGTTTCTTTTATTTACATACCTACTCTGTTTCCTGGGGTTTCTGTTCCATGACAGCATCCGGTGTGCTTTACGTAGATTTCAATGTCACGGGATGTAAACGATATCCGGCTGTCGAAGGACCAAAATGTAAACGAGCAGCTTATGTCGTTTGAAGGGGGCGGTTTGTTGTAAGGTTTGGCACAGTAGAAAAACCACAAGCAGCTAATGTAATAGATCCACGTATATTGCACATAAAACACACACACAATATATTTAAAATACACAACAGTAATACAGACAAAGGTTAGAGCTAGATGTAATCCGAATTTAATACTATATTTAGCACGAATTTATACCTCAAGTAGCGAGATGTTTGTAGGAACGAAGTTAAAGCTCAACTGACTAAGGATCTGAGACTTTCTAAGAGAGTACTAGGCAACTAGTACTAGGCAACTACAATTGTAAAATTTTTTTTTTTTTTTTTTTTTTTTTTTATAGGGCATCTCGTAGCTCACCTCTGAGGTGATGACTACTTAACCGGTCAATCCTGCGGCTGCCTTAAGCTACTAACTTAAAGCCTCCAGCCAGGGGCAAAACTATTCTAAATTAAAACGATGCGAACGCTCGCTAAGGGCACCCCCTGTGGGGTACGGACCTCGGCTTAGGGCGTCGCTGGGGGGAGGACAGCAAGTTGGGACAGGCTGGATCAAAGATGATTCATTATTATTAATCGGGGAATTTAAGACTACATTTCTCAGCAAAACGCGGGCTGGCGCTTCTGCGAGCAAGGGTCGGTGGGGAGTATTATTTACTCGGGCGGGTCGCGATCGCGGAGGACCTCGGCGGCGAGGTCGGAATGCGGGTCGGTGTCTGTGTTTCTTGTGCACTGTACTTGTGGCAATTGTAAAATCAGACCCGATACCTTAAGTAGATTTTTACTATAGGGCAAGTAGCGGGTACCATTTATGCAAACACAATAATTTGCTCCTATACATCAGGGCAGTTCGCTATTCAGGGACGCGACAGAGGGTCGGGGTATAGCTGGGTATTTCCCATTTTGCTATGACGAGGGTGTTTACACGAATGAGGGAGGCAGGGTTGCGCAGGTGCAAGTTATGACATGATAATTACTTCTAGAACAATGGATTACGTAATTATAAACACAGATAGGTATTCTCATTGTTTTAAATAGGTATTCAGGTGGGAAATGGTCTAGTCAGTGTTGTAGTCATAATCAAAACATTGTATTATGACTGACAACGGAGTTATATACCTTTTATTACATAAGGACAGGTTAACAAGAGAAAATAAGGTATTTTTAGTTACCTGTAGACACGGACGAATGTCTAACACATCTTTTAGTTAAGTCGGTGTCTATAGGTACATTGGTTATTGCTAGAGACCTGATTTTGTGTCAGGAATCTTTGATTTTACTAGACTTTCTTGTTCTAACTTGTTGGATTATTTATTCGAAACATTCTATATTAGTTGACATGTTAGAACTGGACCAAAACTTTCCAGATTTGATGCTACCTACTGGACTTCATGTCCCGACTTGATTAATATCCACACATGATTCGACTTGATACTATTTTGACATGTGCATGTACTTACTAACAATAATCAGTTTATTAAGTAGGTATTTAGTGTGCTTCCTTAACACGGGAAAATTGTTTTATTTGGTATTTTTCAAAGGCAAATTGTTACGTTTAAGCACAGACTCACATAATTTAACTGGCTTTTCTACATAGCATAGTACCTAAAAAAAATATCCTAAAACCGCATATTCAAAAATATTCTGCCGAGCGAACATTTGTTCACAGCAAATTTTTTTCTGTTCTGCCGATGTTCGCTCAAAACAGAAAACAACTGTTTTCATTGAGAAAAAAAATTAACGATCTAGAACAAAATATCCTAGCTTTTGAAATTCAATTTATTCTCTTTTAAAAGCCAAGCATCACATTCATTAATTAATTAATTCATTTTAAAATCCAAGCAGCTGACTAATCAAATAAATTAGAAGGATTCAATAAAAATGTGTGTTTTTTTTAATTTTTATTACTAGGTACTGTCGGTAATCAACACTATTCTAAGCAATCCTGAAATGTTTTGCCCGTCAGTATTATAAATCTTGTTTTATCAAGTAATAAGTCTTAATAATACTGATAATAAAGACGTAAACAATCATCAGTAATGAAATAACTTTCCAAATCTCTAAAAAGTGATAAAGACATAATAATTAATCAGTCGTCAGATAAAATTGGAGCATAAATAGCTATATGGCCAGTCAATACCAAACTACTTCTGATTCTAATTGTCGAAATGCAGAAGACTGTCTTGTGTTTGCTACTGGCGACGGGTAAGTTTTGTGAAATAATAAAATAAATAATGAAAGGACGAAATGTAAATTGACACGACGCGATACAGGTACTCTTCTCTTACTTCCAGTTATTCTTGTCATGACTAATGCAGTGTGAGTAGTTCGTTAGAAATAATGTGACCTTAAAATTTATATCTATAGATGAAATGGCACTTGGCCTGCAGTTCGGACATTTAATGTATGACACAGAGACAGTAGAGAGATGAGACTGAACAACAATAAACGGCAGCAAAAAAAAAGATGTAAGCGCATTATTTCAGCAGAATCTTTCAAGCCGTCCTAAACGTCTTTGTAAAAATAATTATAAAATGTTGTTTCGAATTAAATTTGAGAGTTAATAGCAATTATCTAAAATGTCGAACGAAGTCACAAGAATTATACGAAGAGAATCAGACCTTCTAAAAAAGTTTTTCCCAAAAGAAATACACAAAGATGGCAAATAATGAAGTATCTCTTTGTTTCAGTATATGCCGCATCAGCGGTGCCGTTAACATCGGAATTCTCTGAGGACCGTGTGTACCCGCGGTACATCGAGTTCCCCGATGGCGAGGGTAACATGCACACCGTAGACCTCGAGGCTGAGCCTGACATGGAACTCCTCAATGAGATCGAAAGGAACCCAGCCAACAACGTATACTTGCTATATACCAGGTACATTATTTCCCATTCCACCTATATTTCCACTAAATATTTTTCCGACAATATAAGTAAAATCAATATTATATTATAATATGATTGATTAGTTTATGCATATTTTAAGCACTGAAAGATGTATCTCTCTAAAATTTAAAATATGAGCAACACCACGACCACTGTGCATTAAGCAACAAAATCTACGAAGTTTAAAAAAAAACAATTTAGATGAATACCAAATAGATAAATTATAGCCCTGACAATGACAACCTAAATTGAGTCGGTTAACAACTTATCACCCTCAATAATGATTACAGACGCAACCAAAGAATTTCGCAAACGTTGACGATCAACAATGAGAACTCTGTCAGAAACTCGAACTTCAACGCCAATGTCCCCACCGTGGTCGTCGTTCACGGCTGGCTCAGCAACCAGTACACCGACATCAACCCCACCATCAGAAACGGTAAATATTACTAAATCGATCATTGTCTTCCATCAATATGACTTGACAGTAACAAGCAAACGCGTTGCATCGGAGCTTTATCCAAGAGACGTATTTAAGGTATCCGCCTTCATAGGGCGAATATACGAGTAGACACAAAAAAATATTACAAAGATCAGAAATTGTTTTCAAATATTATATAACATAACAATGATTTTAGACAGAATAATACATCATAATTTACTATATTAGTAATTATTATCACATATCAATGATTTTTAATTCCTTTTCAGCTTACTTGGGCAAGAGTGACGTGAACGTCATTGTCCTGGACTGGAGAAGACTTGCGTTATCTGACTATGCCACAGCAGCTAGAGGTGTACCCGCTGTCGGCCGTGGTCTTGGACAGTTCCTGGCTTTCCTTAATAGAGTGACTGGTCAGGCCTTCACCCAAATGCACCTTGTCGGCTTCAGCTTGGGTGCTCACCTTGTAGGTAATGCTGGCAGAGAACTTGGAGGAAGAGTCGCTCGCGTTTCAGGTATGCATATATTCAAATACTCGTAGTAATAGTTTGTCTTTAATTTATTGAGTTCCGTTCTCGGTAGTATATACTTAAATTCATTAATTAACACTCTTGATTTCTAGCTTTGGACCCTGCTGGACCCCTATGGAACTACAACACAAACCGCGTCAGAGCCAGTGACGGTGTCTACGTTGAGGCTATCCACACCGATGGCGGACTCGGCGGTCTTGGTATCGGCTCCAACGTCGCTAATGCTGACTTCTACCCCAACGGCGGTAACTCCCAGCCTGGTTGCCTCACCAGCCTCTGCAACCACAACCGTGCCTGGGAACTGTTTGCTTCTACCGTGACATACAACCACTTACCCGGACGTCAGTGCACTACCAGTACTCAGATAACCTTGAACACTTGCCGTGGTTCTGAACTCCGTATGGGCAACGATGACTTAAGGAAGACAGGGTAAGTTATCCATAGATATACAATAAAATTGTTAAAAAAATACACTATCCCGTAATTGAAATTAATCTTCCATAAATTCGTAGAAAATCATGATTATTATTTTTATTACCAATGAATTGATTACGTAGATTTACAAAAAATTAAGAAATAATTCGACAATTACGAAAGCAAACGTGTTTGTTTTTTCGTTTTTAAGAAACATATTTATAGTGTATATATAATAAACATTTTTTTTCAACAAATATTTATTTGGTCAGTACCAACCGTACTTATTTATGTTTTTTCTTTCTTTTTCAGATCTGGAATGTACCGTTTGGACACCGGCAGGAGATATCCTTACTAATTTGACGAAGCTACTTAAAACACTTAACGATAATAAATTCAGCGCAACATTTATTTGCTTTTTTATTTACATAAGCTCTGTTTCCGAGGGTTTTTGCTAGGTTATACATACGCTGACAGCATAAGGTGATTTAATTGTTATAGGCAAAGTGTTACAAAATACAGATGGTCTGAGCCAGGTTAAGCATAGACCCCCATAACTTAGCTGGCTTTTCTACATAGCATTGTAAATGAGATTATTCATCTATAGATAAAGAGTTTTAACGATAAATAATATTATCTCTGTTAGTAGGATTGTAAAAACACTTTTACACGTCAAACATATTTTAAAAACTAGTTGAGGTCAGCGTTTTCTATCTGACTACTCTAAGAAGAAAGGCCGAAACAAACATCTGAGGTCACAGTCTCTTTTAAAGTCCAGACATAATTTTAGTCAGACCATGTGAAGACCATGTAGATTGGTGTTTGATATGATCTTTTAAGAAAGACCCACACAGATTGTGTTAACCTGTCCAATCAGTACACGCGGTTGTCAGTTATCGAGCAGCACAACTCAGAACTTAGGGAGCTTCACGATTCCATTAACGACACCAAAGAAAGGCCATTTCAGCAGGCCGCATAAAGTACTCAAACTGCCAGACATTCATTAAAGCTAACTGTTCTTAGAGAAAAAAATAATGACCTACATACTTACATTGACAATAATTAAAATAAGATATTACTTAAAAACGAAACATCATGTCTTTGATATACAAAGACATGATGTTTAGTTTTTAAGTAAAATGGAATAAAGAAAATATTATAATAATAAGAAATAGTTAGGCGGCCAATGGCCTGATGGCCGAAAGCCTCGACCAACATCTCTCGAGGCTCTCGTTAGGCAGTAGGATCAAGGGCCTGATTCAGAAGGCAGTACTTCTCGATACGGGTCGTATTGTGAGGAGGTTCCTGTCTCTGCAGCCCTAACCACCGGTAGCTTGGACCCTGCTCCCGACACCGGCGGAACACTATTTTTTATATTTATTATATCGTTTAAAAAAAAAAGTATTTTATATGTTAAAGAGAATACTAAAAATAAATAGTTAGCAAAAAAAAAAAACAACTAACACTGTAAAATTATTGAAGCAGCTCAATTCTAAGCTTTTTTTGTCCTCAATATAGTCATAAACAGCAAACAAGGCTTTCTGGCATAAAAAATTTGAATTTATTAGGCTTATTTCTGAATGTGTCAGAGAAGCTTTTTTTTTTTTTTTTTTACATTGGCATCTAATAGAGCCACGTATTTTCTTGAGCCTCGTTTTAGGAACAACACAGAAGAATGGCAGCCGTCCATGTAATCTGAGTGTCGCACTTAGACTTCTTGTACATTCATAAAAATACTCTTTAAAGATAGATCTCGGTCAAATTAAGATAAAAGTTAATCACAGTATTTTTATTTTAATATTCCCCGGAAACAAAAATATTTACAAAGCAAATGGTCCCGTATAAACAGACTCCATAACAGTAAACCAAAGAGTTATTAAGCAGTAATCTAACGAATAAAAAGTATATGATATTCAAAGATGGCGGAAATGAATAGTTCTAATAATGGCTATTGAAGGGAAACGTGGCACTTTGTATATTAAGCTCGCTACACATTGAACCTCCAGAAGAGCGTTAAGTCATATTGTACTCCATGCACTTCTATGCAAAGCAAGCAGACATAATTTCGTTATGATTGACAAAATGTCTTTTGTTATACTATTAATGTGAGTTTGTTTGTTTGTTACGCTTTCACGCTAAAACGGCTAAACGGATTTGGATGGCACACAGATAAATCTTGGATGAAGAAAACCAAAAAAGCGACCTAGGGATACGTCCAAAAAATACTAAGCATGACGATGGTTTGTTGCCCTGTAACTGTAAACCAATGCGTTTTCGTTTTGTGTTGTGAATCGTACACCGTACACGGCCAAACAGGCTCCGACGCATAAAGCTTCCTACAACACATATCCCCAGATATGTCTAGTAACATCGAAAACGATGAAAAAGGTCGTGAAGCAAGATGTCTAGAGACGTTGGTTAACATCGCCCGACTTTTCAAGCGACTGGTGCCGCGGGACATTTATCTAGTGAATACATGGCATTGTCACTAAAAATACAGTGGGCTTAATGGGACAACTGTCAGTGGGACAATGTGGCACGCCATATGCAATAGGTAATGTTTCACTCTCATTTTGACCAATTTTGACGTATTGTGTCCGGCCCCTTAGGTAGTCGGAGAAAATCCAGTACGGTACCACAAATTCCGATGCGCTGCATCTTCTTCAGCAAAGCCGGGACAGAGACGGTGTCGAAGGCCTTAGACAAATCAAGGAAGATCCCACGCATTTCACGTTTTTATCAAAACTTCTAGCTACATATTCAGAAAGAGCCATAACCGCATCTTCAGTGCTCAAGCCTGTTCTGAACCCAAATTGGTTATTGTATAAGACTTTGTTAGCTTCCAAGAAGCTGATATGGTTTTTATGAAGGATGCGTTCCAGTATCCTCGATGGGGCAGTAAGTATCGAGGTCGGCCTATAATTATTGACTTCGTTTCTTCACCCAGCCTTGTGAACCAGATGGACACAGCTTTTGTGACCGCTGAGGCTCCGAGTATTTTATATTTCGCATCTTCACGTCACGTATTTGCGACGAATGTATTAAGGTGCCTGATGAAATCGAAACATTACAAATATGAGTTATTACTGGAGCCAGAGCATGTCTTGCCACTTTTAATATCAGAGCCGGGATACCATTCCGACCAGTAGCACAATCAGATCTTAGGCTTAAAATGATGTCTTCAACGTCTTTTATATTTATTACATCATGAAGGACCATTGAGCAGCCAGAATTTAAAATGGGAAAATTAGGTGGTAAAAAGGTCGGGGTTATTTTTGATGCCAGATTTTTGCCAATATTGACGAAATAGTTATTTATACTACTTAAAGAGGAATTTGGTGTTTCACAAAGATTTAACAATTTGGCCGAAGGAGCACGGTTTGGCTGTATATCGGATACTTTTTTATTACACCCCAAGTTGCCTTTATATCGTTCTTACCCTGCGAGAATTCTTCTTCTTCGTAAGTAATTTAAGCTTTCGTAGCAAAGAGTTACAATGGTTTCGGTAACAAGTGTAGGTGATTCTAAGTATTTCATTGTCTTTCACTTGTTTTAGTTTAGCGTTCGCGGTCACGATTGCGAATGCAGTGGAGCAATCCGGGAGTTACCCACGGTTTGAGAATTAATTTTCTACTTGATATCGAATATTCCTGTGTTTTCTGTTTAATAATGGAAGATAGATTCCCAATGAAACTATCCGTCGCTTCATTCGCATCCCAAATTTATAGAATAGGCGACCAGTCACTGTTATTTAATTCATCAATACTGATCTAGAATTTAACCTGAGAGGATTATAAAATTCTTGAATTTTCATGTAGGTAATTTCTTTAATAATGCTGATAGCCTAAACACGCAAATAATCGATCAGTCGCTAAAAAACTTCACAAATCACTGAAAATAAGCGATAAAACAGATATAATCAATCAGTCGACACATCAGCACTGATACAATTTGAGTATAAATACCTATAGAGTTTGGTAATACAGGACTGACTTCTAATTGTTGTCACAATGCAGAAGACTATCTTGTGTTTGCTCCTTGCGACGGGTAAGTTTTGTAAAATAATAAAATAAATAGTGAACTCTAACTTACACAGTGCAGTAACTCCTGTTAGTCGCAGTTATTATTTAATTAAACCGTTAAATGTGAGTTGTTCGGACCAATGTCACTTTAAATTCCATAAACTTCGGAAAAAAATATCCTCATTCTTACACAAATAGACAGTAGTCAGTTAGTAAACGTTTATAGTGTACAAATAATGGTATAATATTATGTTGGTAAACTTATGACTTAGCAGCCTTTTGCAAGCATTGCAATAACAGTACAAATTCTTTCGCATGCACACATTTATTCAGGTGTAACAAATAATGGTAGGAAACTATTGTAGTTTATTAACTGACTTCAATTTAAAAAAAGGAGGAGGTTCTCAATTCAGTTGGATTTTTTTCAATGTTTGTTACTCCGTCATTTATGAACCGATTTGAAACATTATTTTATTTTTTTAAAGTCTACAAATATACATATATAGAGGGTCTCATATTTTGGTCAAAGTTCTGATGACTGATTTATGAATTAACTTCAATAATACGTATTTTTCCACTTATTGTATATTGATGATGTTACAATAACGTTTTGTCACTGCACTGTTATTTACTTAGCAAGTGGTGGTCTATGAATTTGTGTAAGCTAAAATAACTTTTTCACTTACCTGGTTTATTTTGTACCAAGAATGCTCCTTTTCTCGTCAAATTGTAAAACGGGAATTTAAATTATAAAACTTTAAGTATAATATTAAGCTGTATGGCTCTAATGTATTTTATGTGAATGCAAATGAGGATGAGCGCTGATATCACAAGATTTTAAGTTATCTTAGCTTAAGTAATAGTAGCAACTCTAACATGAAACATTATAACTACCTTTTGGCCTATTTTACTGTACACTGTTTTTTTATGTTAATTTTGAAGGTGGAAATAAACATTTATTTTATTATAAGTGAAAAAAAATAAAATAAAAAAAACACTACAAATTGAAAAATTACTTTTATTTCGAAAATCGGTGGCAAAACCATCAGAAATTAAAGTTATTTTTCACTTAAAGGTGTTTTTTTTTTTTTTGGAATTCGCTGTATTTTTTTTTTAATATTTGTAAAAATAACTTCATCTAATGGTCCATCAATACAAAACAGTCCAAAACGTGTCAGTAAAAGTGAAATTTAAGAATAATCCAACATTGTTTGCATGATCTGATTTGATTAATAATTGCATTTATTTGTAATGTACAACAAAATCACAAGAGTTATACAAATAGTACTTTTATAAGAGCACGTAAAATCGGACAACCAAAAAAAAACTTGAGAAAGTCGATGATATGGCAAATAATGAAGAAAATCTTTTTTCAGTATATACCGCATCAGCGGTACCGGTAACATCGGAATACTCTGAGGACCGCGTGTACCCGCGGTACATCGAGTTCCCCGATGGCGAGGGTGTCATGCACACCGTAGACCTCGAGGCTGAGCCTGACATGGAACTCCTCAATGAGATCGAAAGGAACCCTGCCAACAACTTATACTTGTTATACACTAGGTAAATGACTGTACATCCCAATATTTTGTCTAACAACAAAAGTTAAATCAATATTTTTGAAGTTCGTACATGTGCATTATAAATGTTAAAAATGTCTCTTTCAAAAATTCAAAATATATTTTATGGGCCGACGCCCACCATAGCATATGCTTAATCAGCCCACACTGCTCACACTGTTCCCACAGCTGGGAAACAGGCTACATTCACTGGAATTTAGGTTCAGTCAGAGGGAGTGGGCCGTAATCTACCACGCAGGCCAAATGCGGGTTGGTAGACATCACACGTCTTCGAATTTTTGGTTCTAGGACATGCTGGTTTCCACACTTCACCGTTTTGAGAACAATGATAATGAAATAAACCTAAGACCTACAACTCTTAAGTGGCAGCTGCTACCTCTGGGCCACCACTGCTCTCTAAGCACCATGATAGCTGTTAATTAAGCAACTGGGGATAGGGAGTTTAAAAAAATCGATTTGGGTTTTTATTAATTGAAATCGGTCATAATTTTTCGGTTTGTTTTTCCAGACCAAAAAATAATGACCCTGTCAATGGCAACCTAAATTGACACGGCTAAGAACTTATCACACTCAATAATTATTACAGACGCAACCTAAGACTTTCGCAAACGTTGACGATCAACAATGAGGCCTCCATCAGGAACTCCAACTTCAACGCCAATGTCCCCACCGTGGTCGTCGTTCACGGTTGGCTTAGCAACCAGCACACCGACATCAACCCCACCATCAGAAGCGGTAAATATCACTTTTTCTTTCTTCTTTCACTTATTTCAATGTAGTATCATTGTGTTCCATCAAAGTTCAT